>WAAD01003966.1:185400-195777 GCA_013389945.1 Fregata magnificens | reverse complement strand
CCGTGTGCACCCACCGGGAAGTGTGCACTAAAAAGCGTGCACCCAGCAGCAAGGGTGCACCCAGCAGCAAGCGTGCAGTCAGCAGCAAGCGTGCAGTCAGCAGCAAGGGTGCACCCAGCAGCAAGCGTGCACCCAGCAGCAAGGGTGCACCCAGCAGCAAGCGTGCAGTCAGCAGCAAGGGTGCACCCAGCAGCAAGCGTGCACCCAGCAGCAAGGGTGCACCCGCCGGCAAGCGTGCAGTCAGCAGCAAGGGTGCACCCAGCAGCAAGGGTGCACCCAGCAGCAAGGGTGCACCCAGCAGCAAGCATGCACCCAGCAGCAAGGGTGCACCCGCCGGCAAGCGTGCAGCCACCAGCAAGGGTGCACCCACCGGCAAGCGTGCACCAAGGGCGCAGCCATGCTTAAGCATGCACCAGCACGTGTGCTCCTACCAGCAAGCGTGCACCAAGGGTGCAGCCCTGGGCAAACACGCACTGGTAAGTGTGCACTAAAAAGTGTGCACCCGCCGGGAAAGCGTGCACCAAAAAATGTGCTCACACTAGAGTGCACACCCACCAGTGAACAGGCCCCGGGCAGGGTGCTCCCCGCCAGCCCCTCGCACCCCAACCCCTGGCTGGGCTCTGGGTGACACCGCAGCCAGCACCCATCATTTTATCTGTGCAAACCCCAGCCCCAGGGGTCCTGGGGCAGGAGCAGGGTGAGGACCCCCGCAGCACCCCATGCTCCCCAGGATGGTTTTCCCTGCACCCCCCCGGCTCTGTAAGCCCTCGGATGTTTCAAGATCAAGGTCACTCTTGTCTTAAACTCTAATCGGCGGCCGTAATCCCTCGGCTGCCGCGGGGACTTAATAATTTTGCAGATGGCGTGGCTGAGGCCACCGGGCAGGCGCCCACCGAGATGCTGGGGGCACCGAGATGGGGGGGGACGCTTGCGCCAAGCCCCACGGGCAGCAGCTCCCTGCTTTCTCCAGCGCCGCTTTGCTCCCAGACACCCGTAGGAGCCGTGGGATCGCTGCCTCCCGGCCCCGATCCTGCCCGTGGGGGCTTGGCTCTGCTGCAGCCGGGATCACTGCGCTGAGGGGGGACAGGGGAGGACACAGGGGAGGGCGAGCCCCGGGATGCCCGTGGTCCTTGTGGGATGCACCGGCGGATGCGGGAAAACCTCCTGCTCCTTGGCCCATCCTGAGCGAGCCCAGGGGTTCGTTAGCGCCAGCGCCCAGAGCTGGGGTCTTCCTCCGCATCTGCTGCGGCTTGTTCAGCCTTTAGAGAAGACCAACTTGCTCCGCTTCCCCGGTACCGAATCATTTCATTGCAACCGAATTTTTAGGAGAACGGAGCCGAGACGTGGGCAAAGACCCTTGCGGGGGAAGGAGCAGCCACCCCGAGACCTGCTCGCTGGCTCCGGGCCTCATCCTCCTGCCCTGGCTTTTGGCAGAGATGCGAGTCAAAGCCGACGGCGAGCCGTGATTCTCACCGACATCCCCCGGGGAAGTACGTCTGGAGGGGAAAACACAGACGTCATCTCCCCGTCCAAGTGCTTTCCCAGTGGGTGCCCCTGGAATAAGCCGCACCTTCGGGCACAACCACAAATCCGGGTCTCCAGCAGCTTCTTGGCCCCTTGAGAAAACAAACCCATCCCCTTGTTGCCTTGCTCTTAGCTTTGCTTGCACTCAGAGCACCGAACCCATCCAACCCATCAAACCTCATCCCCCTCCGCTGCCGCGGTTCAAGCTGCGGCTTCCCCGGGGCGTTCCCGCTCCCCGGCCGCGTTCCCACAGCGGGAGCCGTTTCCCCACCTCCTGTGTGGTCCCTTCATCACCCCAGCGGGCCCCGTGTGCTCCGGGGTTGGGCTCTGAGCTCCCGCTCCCGCGGGACTCTGAGGTTTTCCCTTTGAGGATGGTCCAGAGGCTGCACCCCCGGGGGGTCCCCCCTGCGATGGCTGCTCCCCACCATGCCTGGGCTGATGGAAACCTCCCGCTCCCTTTGTTTTCCCCGCTCTGAGAAGATAGAAAGCCATCGCTGGCTTGTGATTAAGCTGACTGAGCTAATGAGCCAAGGAAATGAAGGTGTGGAGGGGACGGGGAGGCAGCATGGGTTTTTTTTTTTTTTTGGGGGGGGGGAGGGACGTAACGTAAGCAGGAAATCACGGAGGGTACGGCTTGGACCGGCTCCGGACTCTGCGGATGCTCCAGCCCCACCACACACACCGGGGAAGGGCCGGAGAAAACCCCCAAAGCCACGGCTGGGGGCCGGGGGCTTACGATTCAGGGGGTGAATTAATGACGCCGGACGAGGGGAAGAGAAAGGGGGGGAAATTCAGCCTCATTTCCCAGCAGACAGGGTTTTGTTTCTGGGTTCGGAGTGTTTAACGCTTACCTGGGGATTGTTCTGCCAGCAAATTATCCTAACGAAGCTGGCGTGACTTTGGCAGGACACCTACGCGCGTTCCCTGCTCCAGCCTGGCTGCGCGCGGGGAGGGAGAAGGAAAGGAGGAGAGATCAGTCGGCTCATTTACAAAGAGAAACCCCATCCCTGAGCAGCCCAAAGCCCCCTGCTCCCTTCCGCCTCAGAAGCCGAATTTCTGCGTTTAACTCCGGTGGCTTTGCCGGACCCGGAGACCCCCCCCCGGGCCAGGGGCTCCCCGGCTGGAGTGGGGGAGCTCCAGTTTGAGGGAGTCTCCATCCACCGGGAAAACCGAGGCCAAAGCTCTGCCCCACCACTAGCTCCGTGCAAAGGCATCCCGGGACGTTTCACGCTGCCTGTTAATTGCCAGAAGATGCAAAACCCATTGGGTTTTGTTCTGCTGCCTCCCCTGCAGCGGGGAGAAGGGTGCCGGGGGACGGGCTGGAGCAACACCCCGGCATTACAAACCTGGTGCATCGACAAAAAAACCCGACGGTGACATTTCCCTACCTGCAAGGTGCATCGCTGCAGAGCGCTCCAAAAGCAAGGCGTCTGGTCCGGGCGGCACAGGCAGGAGCAGCACCACGATATGGGAACTGCTGGGAATAATGTTCCTTGACAGAAGGAAAAGAGCCGCCAACCCCTCAGGTTGGGGTCTTGCATCCACAGGGGGGTCATAATCCCCCCAAATTCTGAGTTCCCTCGAGACGAGAGTGTGGGGTGATGCGGGCACCACGCAGCATCTGCTTCAGGAGGAGCTGCCTCACGCCGAGGACGGTGCACGAGCGGGGTCGGGGTCTTTAGAGCAGTCGCAGCAGGGGGCCGAGTCCCCAGGGCAGCCCCCCCCCAAAGCGAGGTTCGGCATGCCAGCCGCCCCGAGCTCGGGTGATGGGCACAGCGCTGAGTGCCAGGACTGGGGTTTGCATAAATGGGATTATTTCTGCATCGTAGGAGGAAGGAACGCATTTGATGAGGTTTCCACGTACCGCCTGAGCCCATAAACCTTGATTTACCCTTCTCTAGGGCTGTCAACTCAAAACCTCGTAAATCCCATCAAACAGCTCCATCCGGCTGTTCCAAAACACGGGAGAAGCCGGTTTCGTAGCACACCACCCACTTATCGCACAGACCTGGAATTAGCAGAGCAGGAGGCTCAGACCCAGCACTAGTTTTAGCAGCAGACGATGGCCACCGGGAAGAGCACCCGAGGGCTGATGTGCAGAGCGCCATCCTGCTTTTAAGCCTGACTTAAAAGCCAGGCTTTGTTACTGCGAAAAGGGAACAATCAAAAGTTGTTTTGTTTTTCAGAAGTCATTATTTCACAGCTTGGGTTGTCCGACAAATTCCTCTTTAAATAAATAACCTTTATCCTTAGGAATAGAATTCCTTATTCAAATAATCAGTATTAAGGCAATTATTAAGGCTTTTGCTAAGCAACACCTCAGTATTCCCATCCGATTCGCCTGGAGGAAAATGGCTTGGCTGGCTCCCGCATCCCCTCGGCCACCCGCTCCCTGCCCTGAACCGTCCCATTTGTTCCAGTCTGGGATGGCCTAAGCCACATCGACTGCCTCATTTCCCCATCGCCGCCGAGTCCAGAGAGGGGAGCAGGGCATTGACGTGAAAAACAGCTTTTTAATATTTTACTTGTATTTAAAAGGGTTTCTGTACATCTCTCCCTGGTACGCCTTACACCTACTGCGTCTGTGATGATGAAGAGGGGCTCCCTTGTTCATCATTTATATTTATAATTTAATAGCAAAGAAGGTATTTAAAGAGCCAAGCTTTCCCTTCTGTGACGGTACTGGTCACAGCCACGGCTCCTCTTCTTTCCCTGGCTGAGGGCAGCACACCGAGGTGCAGGACAGGAGGGAGCAGCTCCCACCTTCTCAAGCAAGGTGCGACCCCGCAGCCGGCTCCGAAGCGGGAGCTGATGCAATCCCGCCCCGCTGTTACACGGCAGCTGCATCACGCTACCACTTTTGGGACCGGGCCAAGCATTTGTAAGATCAAAATGAAACTTGAAGCCTCTTTGCTCCCGAGGGGATGAGGGGGTCCCCCTCGGCAGGGAGCAGAGCTGGGGGTGCGGAGCGGGTCAAGCCCTGGGGCAGCCCTGACAAGCGGAGGGAAGGCTCCTGTGTAGCTGATGGAGAATGGGAATAAAATAGGTTGTGGACAGTATTGCAACGGCTATCAGGAGTGATTCAAATCCTCCCGGCTCTCAGTTAGTGCTCCGGGGGTGATGTGCTTTGCCGATACCCAAAGGGCCTCATCCTCCTCCTCCTCCCGAGGGGCTCAGCCCCTGCCCGGGCTCCTGGGAGCAGCAGACCTATAATTTCCAGTGGCCGCATTTCCTAACGCAGCCCCTGAACTGGGAGTTTTTCAGGGTGGAGTGTAGTGCGCTTAACCCTCTAGATGCCAGCAATATCTAAATCAGCACACACAATTAGCACAACAGAATTACTTCCGTGACTTCCGAGATGCTAACCTGCAGTACAGGACCTCTCTACAATGTTAGCTGGTTCAGCTGCCCCCAGAGCCTGCCAGGTTCAGATACTGTCGTCTTCTACCACTTTAATCCACAGTAGCTTGATGGTTTTGGTACCAAAATAGCCTAGCATTAATAGCTTGCACTTCAGCAGTTTTGCATAAAAAGACTTTCTCGGTAAGAGCCTTCACCAGCACAGCAATTAAACAGCTTTGAGAAAAATGAAATGGCTTGAATTAAACTGGTTCCTGAACTTGCATATTCAGAAATCCAGACATTTTCCAATTCTAGAAGGTCAAAAGAAGCTTGTAAAAGACCCCAAAAAATCCTCCCACCCCTGAGAAGGATCAAACATTTCAACCATCTGTGGACCCAGTCAAAGCTGACCCAGTCGCATCCAGGAGAGGTGGGCTGGGGGGGAGCCGGGTCTGCCCATGCTGCACCACGCTGCTCTCGGCTGTAGGTGCAGATCTCGTAAAACAAGGCTTCCCTTGCAGGGAAGAAGCTTTGCCCCGTGCTGTAACCTCCTCCTCGCTGCTCTGCCACCTGCGCGCTGTCGGCAGGACCTGTGGGACACTCCTCCCATCGCGTCGGCTCTTGCAGTTCCAAAACCGGGTTTTACGACGCCAAAACAAGTTATTCCTGCTTTCACTCAGAACAAACCACTTTTCATCCTCGGTGCATTCAGGCGTTTCCATCAGGAAGGCGTGCCAGGGCACAGCCAGACAGCAGCCATCACTTCTTCCTTGGAACAGCATCTTCCCACTTCGTGTAGGCTCAGCCTGCGGCGGAGGACCATGGCTGGAAATGGCGACCAGCATATTTCTGGCAGGATGAGGCTGGGATGCTCGATGAGGATCAGGGGCTTTCCAGCTTAGTGTCACAGACAAACACCCAGGGCTCGATCCAGCATGTGCATGAATCCTGCATTACCGTTGTGGTCTTGCCCTTGATAATACAAATGCACATGCTACATATGGAAACCTGAGCTGAAAAAAGAAAACAAAATGTCTTTTTTCCCCTCCCTTCAAGCTGGGATTTGTTCTGGAGTGGGAACCTTGCCCCTTCTTCCCTCTCTCCCTCCAAACAAGTGACTCCAGAGCACGGGTTGCAGGCAAAGCCGCGTTTTCTTTGCCTTGCTGCAAATCACCGTGAGCCAAAAGACAAGGGGAGCGGCTTTGGGGAACTGCCAGTACCAGAAGAGACCCAGGTGCGACGGGACTTGCTATGTGCCTTGTCTGCGGCACTTCCCAGATTGCTGAGCGATGCTCCTACAGCTTTGTTTTTACCCAGAATTGGGGCCAAAAATATTTTGGCAACGTTCTTGTTCAAGTTTGCGATCTAAATCTCCCCTTTCTCCTCCCAGAGGGTAGCGATCCACTAGCTTCTTGAGTCATCCCGGAGTATTTGCATAAACTTATTAATGCATTCAAGTGTTTCAGGAGGAACACGGGGTTAAACTTGCAGTTTTGGAATGGCGGCGACCACAACTGCAGCTCTCCAGCTCCCAGCCCGCTCCGTGGCACGCAGGCAGAACGCAGGCAGCTTGTTGCATCTTCTCCAGCTTTGCTTACTTGGGAGGTCAAGTGTTTACGACAGGACACATACAATAGATAAAAAAAAAGGGGTGAATGAGGGGCGGAGAGCAGCAATTCCAGGGCGAGAAGGGCTGAAGAGGCGCTCGTGTCCCGTTTCCGCCTGGAGAGCGTGCATGCCGCCTGCACGCAGGGATGACAACTGTGAGGACGTTCGATCCGTTTGTGGCTTTTAATTTCAATCCATAAAATTCCACATAGACATCATCTTCTTCATCCTCGTCTGTTCTCCTCCCAGCACCTGTTTTGGGGGAAGAACCTGTGCCCTCCCGAGAGGAAAGGAGCGGACCACAACCTCATCTCAAGCATCCTCACCGATACGCGAGTGGTGCAAAACAAGGTCTATCTCCAAACTGATATACTCGAAATAAGAGGCAGACCCAAGAGTTTGTCCATTTGTTTATTGTCATTCAAATACTAAAAATCCCTCACAATACAATATACAGTTCTTGATTTCAGATTCTTCCGCCATTGAGACTACCAGGTTTTAGTGGGATTTTTTTTTTTTTAATTTTTGTTTTATTATCAAAGATTTAGAGTCACAATAAATACGAGTGACAAAAACATACCCTGCGCTGGCGTAACGTTACTCTGTTACACTCCTTTGTTAGATGATTATAAATTCTTTTTTTTTTCCTTGTTTTAAAAAAAGCACAATGCAAGTTATTTCTCTAAACGCAATATACAGCGTAACTCTGCCTTAAGCAGACAAACACTACCGCGGTTCCTTGAGGTCTTTTTGCATTATATATATATTTATATATTTATAATTATTTAAAAAAATGCCTTCTGTGCCCCCTCCTTCCAAAAGGAGAAAGTGACAAATGAGCCAAACAGGGTTTCTGATGAGACTTGCCTAAGCCTGCTCCGCTCCACTCCCTTCTGCAGCCCAAGTCCCCCATTTTCCATTCTGAACTGTACTTTGGTAAATTATTCTTTCCTTATTAAGCAAAAAAAAAAAGCGACAACTAGGTCTGAGAATTCAGAGGTACATGAACGGGTCCCTAAACCGATGACAAAAACATCTATAGAAAAAAAACCAACCCCAAACTATCTCGAATTTAAGATTAACCAAGAGTCTTTCTCACTATTACAGCTGGAATGCCATTTACAGGAATCCCTAGAATACAAAAATTAGCAAAGTCACCCTTTACGCAAACTGGAAAAGCTGTCCAAGTCGACTGCGCTATAAAAGCAAAAGGTTCAACCAGGTCACTTGTCGTGTTTCTGAGCAAAGGACTGCAATCTCGCCAATGCTCAGAAATCAAACAGATAATAAATTAGCTTATAAAAAAATAAAATTTAAAAAAAAACCACACAGCTCCCAAATCGCAACACGGGTTTCAAATGAAAATCCGGGGTTTATTTCACAAGTTGCTAAAATCTAAGTACAATAGTCATTTTCATTATTACTGTATTATAAAATCTTGTAGTCGCAACGTCTCAAAGAAAGGTTATATGGCTTGCAAGAACCAACGCTGCTCTAACCCTCTCCCCAGGAGAGGGGGGAAGCAAGCAGCATCTGAGCAATGTCAAACCAGCTCATGCAGCAGTTTGCAGCGAAGCAGTGGAGGGTCAGGGAAACAGGACACGATGCCGGATACTCCACCTGAATGATACCGATTTACAGGTTAGACTGTCGAGCAGCACGTTCAGTCTCTTGTTCTGAGGGAGCTTTAAGTAAAACGGTCTTTTTCCAGGAGAGGGCTGATGAGGTGACTTTCGGGCAGCTCTGCGGCAGAACTAGTAGCCCTTATGGAGGCAGGAATCCCAAACATGACAGCAGTAGAAATAAACCAAAGATTTGTTCTTAAAAGCATGTCTAACCCCCCCCCCCTCCTTCACAATTCCCAAACGATTTAACCTTTAGGGCATTAACACCATTAGGTGAATATTCCATCTAATTGAGCTTTTCTGTTTGTTCGTTGGTTTTTTGGGGTTTTTTTCCCCGCAAGAAGGGGAACATACAGATGGGGAGGAGGAGATTTGGAAAGACTGCAGCAAGTGTTTTAACAGCTATCTAAACCCAGCATGGTACCTTAACTAGCCCAGTTCAACATTACCCAACTGAATACGCAGTTTTGACAACAAAGGAAGAAGCAATTCTTCTGGCATTTAACACATATATACCACTTCAGTCTTTTCCTGGTGCATTTAACTAAAACTTTGCAGAAACACATATGCAATAAATATATCCTCCAAGTTACCTGCAACACTCCAAGAACCACAGATTAAAAACGATGTCAAAACTGGTTTGAATCCCGACAGCCTAATGTCCATGTAGTCCTTTCTGTTCACTTACAAAGCCTTCAAAATAATTCTACCCCAACACGTAAGATAGTATTTGTCGGGTTTTATTCTACATTAAACGAAAACCGGTTGCAGCCTAGCATTGCTGAGGGAGCAACGTGTTTCTAAGACAGTATGTGCAGACTCGTTTTTACTTTCAGTTCCAACTCTTAAAATAAGTCTTCTCAATTATTTTAAGGCTTATTTTAAGTCTCCCCTATCCATTGTGCTGAAATTAAAATTTACAAGCTGCTGTACTGAACTGGCGGTATCCAAAAAGGTTTTGACATAGCTTTTCAAACAGGCAAGTTTAATACTTCTGCCCCTCTTTCCATTCCCCTTTTTTCCCCAGCGTCAGCTGAAGCTAAAGCTACCCCAACACTGGAAAGAAACTGTGAAGTTGTCCAGGCTTCCCAAAAAAGGTATTTGAATTTTAGTTTGAAAAGTTTTGCTTGTTCTTTTTAAAATGCACTCTTCCCAGGTGATTTAACAGTGCTAGACATTTGCATCAATGATGAGATAATGCAGGCGTTTGTCAGAAGAGAGAAAAAAAACCCCCAAGAAACTCCACACAGGTAAGGAACTGAAACTTTTTCGCAATATTCCAAAGTGCAAAAATAAAATGCACTCTATTTCTCTCTCCACATCTCCCAATCCAAAATATCTCGGAATGAAAAGAAAAAGTAAAAACTCAAACCAATTCCTCTCATCCCCATTTAGCTCTTAATATACATTTGTAAAACGAACAAAAAACAAAAGTCAAATTGAAATTCTAGGGCTTTATACAGCAACAAATACCATTTTGCAAAACTAGGTCTTCTATACTACTGAACAGTTTTCAAAGTATCTAAATACTGATATTCACACAACAGAAGAGGGGCTAAAATGAACGAGTTTTCTTTTTCACTATGCAATAGTTAGATCTGAAGGGGGACAACCCTATACAGTTATTGGTTTAGAGTTAGATCTAACAGCAACTGCTAAGAAAATAGATTCAGCATAGACTGAATAGTAACCCCTCCCCCCCTTTTCTTTTATATATAGATATATAGATATATATATATAATTTTGCAAATAATTCTTATCAGCACTACTTCTAGTACTGATATGCAACATAAGTAGTAAGGCATGTATTTCTGCCACTTGAATTCAACTTTAATTTGGGAGAAGCACAGGGAAGGAGGGAGGGAAGATGATGAGAAAAAAAAAAAACAAACAACTGGACCTGATGGATTTGGGTTTAACCTGTGGAATCCCAAAAATATCTTAAAACCACGTAGAAACCTGTCCTTAAAGCAGGGTTACCTAAAGCTCTACCAAAAATGAAATACTGAAGTGATGGACAGAGGAGCATGCTTGGTACACCTGGAAGAACGGAGCTCTAGATGGATCAAGGTAGGCAGTCCTGCCCACAATGTGCCCAACCCGTGCTGGCCCGGTCATCGGGCCACCGCAGCACGGACCGGGAACGGCCGCTTCTCGGCAGAGGAAAGAGCCTGCGACCTGACGGCAGCCTCCCGGTCCTCTGCTCCCTCCACTTGCCCTTTCTGATTGCGTGCAGCTTCTGGAATTCCTATTTTTTTTCTTTTTTCTCTTTTTTTTT
>WAAD01003966.1:135442-185372 GCA_013389945.1 Fregata magnificens | reverse complement strand
TTTTTTTTTTTTTTTTTTTTTTTTTTTTTGAGTAAAATTGCTCAAAACAACAACAACAAAAAAACCCCCTCCAAAAAGAAAATAATCAAAAACAGTTTCACTTTTAAGTCTCTGGGAACATATGAAAGAAAGGCCCAACTGCTCTTCGCTGAATTAGAAAGACTGAACAAAGGTGTTTGTCTATTCAGTAAATTAGATTTTAGACTACCAACAGTTCAAAGTCTATTCAAAACAGAATCCAACAAAAGTGAGAGACTCCTGCACTGGTTCCCACCTACCAGACAAGTTTTGGTGGCAGCCAGTCCCTTAGGAAAAAAACGTACTCAACTGGAATTTGAGTTTGCACTTATTTATCATTAGCTCATCATCAGAAGATTTTGAAACATTATAATCTGTAGACTGCCTTCCTGGCTGGAGGAGGGGCAGGGAAGAAAAGCAAACATGAACTCGGCTCACTAAATGCATCTGCAAGATCGAGTTGAAATTCCTCTCTCCTTGAACTGACATCCATGCTCGATCGTGAATGAACACCATGTTCCTGGTGAATGGGTAGTTATTAATAAAGAAACTGAAGGCAGAGAGTCATTTAGTCCTCCTTTTGTGCTGGTGACAAAAAAAAAATCCAAACTAAATACATAAAGCCAAAAAAAAAAAAAAAGAATTCTTCCCCTTCCCCGACAGCCTTCATCATCAGTCAATCATAAGAATCTGTAACCAAATGAGCTTAAGTCTTTCCCACCCACGTGGTGTCATTTTCTCATAGCAGGGACAGCAGCACTCGATGGGATGAGGAGTGGTCGTCTTGCATCCTATAAAGCCTGGGGCATATCCAGCTGGGATTAAAGCAGATTCCACTGTAATGTGGTATAAAAAGGATGGCAAAACCAGGAAAAGTCTTCCTCTTGGGCATTCCTCTGCATTATTTCCACGTGGCGGACTGTGGGATGGATCGTGGGGGAATCATATCCAGGAGATATTCACGCTGGCGGTCTACTGCTGAAGACGACTTGTGCACAGCTAAACTAGGATTAACAAAAGGTAAAGCCCCACCTGACGAGATACAAAAGAGAAGAGAGAACAAGTGTCACAATATGATAATAACATGAGACAAAACAGTGGCAAAACCACACTACTCATTTCACCCACATGAAAAAGGATCATCTAAGTAAGCATGGGGCACTATCGGCCATGAAGGTCAGACACCTTCAGGAGATGAGAGCTTCCAAAATCATCCCAACAAATAGGAGCAAGATTTTTGCACCAGAAATGAAGAATTGAGCAGACTAGAGCTCTCTGCAATGTAATTACGTTTTAAATGATAAATTAAGCTGTCAGGAATTTAAAAAAAAAAAAAAAACCACAGAAGAAATCCATTCAATAGTGGGCAAGAAAGTAGATCAGTGTTTCCTTCCTGGAGATCCTAATTATCATTGAAGAAAACAAACAACTCTTCTCAAGTCAGATTCTTATATATATAAAAAAAGATCAGATTAGAATTTATAATTTCCTTTTGTTCAAAGAAACAGCTTTAGATATTTAAAATCCTGAGGAATGCCCGGAGTGTGCACTGTATGTAGCCTTACCTAGAGCAAAAACATCTGTTTACTCTGTGTTGCTTTCAGCAAAGAGAAAACACCAGTCAAAACTGAACGACTGAATTAAACTCCCAGAAACGAATGGCAGACTCCTGCAGCGCTGTACTGGCTGTGCGTACAGACTCAATGATGAACAGTCTAACATTACATCTATTTAGTCTACTTACATATGTGTAAAGCAGTAGTTTTTATTTGGTAGCACCACCTGATTGCCCCTTTTGATAAGCATAAACCACACCAAAAACAAGTGCCAACAACAATACTAAGAGCAAAGCCTCGGTACCATCAGGCTTTCATGCAGGAAGTGTCAAAGAGAAAGCATCCTTACCCAAAGAACTATGATTGTTGGACAGAGTGCAGCTAGTAAGTACAAAGAAAAGAAACTTTAGAGAAAAATCTACCTGTATTGATGGGAGTCTTCTTCCAGGCGGCAGCGCTGCCCTTGCTGACAGGTCTCTCAGCATGCTTACCTGGCCTACTCCCAAGTGCTGCTGCAGACGATGCATTCTGCAACTTGGGTGACTGGCTAAATGCATGCAACACTCCTCGCGGAGCTCCAGGAGGACCTCGAGACATCTGGCTAGAAGTCTGGCAAGAGAGCAAACAGTAAGACAGGCAGAGCAGTTTCCTGTCTCTCGCGTACAACAGCCTTGATGAATCTTTACTGTCCCCCTCTCCTTTCTTGGCTGCTTCTGCCAAGTCTGGAATACGTTACTATAGTTTCAGGGCTGAAAACTTCCAAGACATCTCCACAAGAAAATAAGAACCAGCTTTCTACTTCTGAAAGCACCTGTAAGGACGAGGAATTATAATCAACTGCAAAGCACCAAAAAATGTGCTGCGTAAGCACCTCCATACACAGGCAGCACTCTACTTCCCTGTGCTAAATAACCAGTACCTTGATTACTTCAACTCAAAGCAGCACTTAAGCAGCTTCTTAAGTCTTCCTCCAACTGAAAGGTGGTTTTACAAGGTGTGCAAGATCCAGTCCCTGCCATGGATGGTTGCTACAATCACTTTAAAACTTCACAAGCAACATTATGTGTTCCTGGCTCAAGCCAATTTTTTTTTTCCTATCTTGGGTCAATTTACTCTTGTGTATTTGGCACCGGAGCACCTTTTTCTATTTGGTACATCCTAAAAAAAAATTTCAGGAACAGACTTTGCAGCATATGAGTTAAACACCCTGGATAATTACAATGACTCTGCAGAAAAACACCACTCTCTTCTGCTCTTCAGGACATAATTTAAATAGCAGGTCCCCACGTGACAAAAAACACTTTAACCAGCCCGGTTTTAAGCTTACACTCAAACACACACACTGTGGAGCTCAAATAAAGCGAGTTCATCCATCAGTTCCATGTCTGCATACCAAACACTTGTGCTTGCAGCCGCAGGACCCTCGCCCCATCATCACCAAGACCTGGCTTCTGGTTGGCGGAGCCTTACCTGCTTGAGCGAGTGGTGCTGCACTATAGGGTCTGACTTGGTCTGTACAGGAGACGCAGTCTGTTGCAGTATCCTTTGCTCAATCTCCTGCTCTTGCTGCAGTGCTTTTACGAAGGCAGCCTTCAGTCGGTTAGTGTGCTCAGCTTTCAAGGCCTTTTTCTGATTTGATGTCATGCAGGTTTCACACATAATGGTTCCGTTCTTCTCCTCCCTCCAACGGCAGGTGAAGTCAGTCTTACACTGAGCACACATATAGGGCTCGCGAGATGATACAGCAACCGAAACTTTACCTGGAGAACACAACCAGCTTAGCTCAGCTCCATCTGTGGCTTCTATGAATGAATACTATTTGAGACACCTCAAGAATATTCCAGCACAACCCTCCCCCCAGAGCAAACCCCCCACCCTTAACTTCCTCAGTCTGAAGCCTTTTGCATTACTAAATCTTTAAACTCTTTACTCCTGTGAATGTGTGCGTAGGTGCCCAGCAGCTACTTCTTTAGATACTGGTTAGAGAATTTAGTGGTGATGGACAAACTGGCTGATAGGAAGTCAGCAGCTCTGGGGAGAACTGGATGCATTTTAGAGAAATCTTTACAATCAGTGTCTAGCCTATGAGAGATTGTAACATTGTGAAATTTCAGAATTTTACAGTTAAAACAGTTTGAAAAGTATTAAAAGAAGTGAATCCTAGATTTCACAGAGTATGACAATTTAATCCTCTGACGCCTGAAACTCCTTGCTGCCGGCTATTGAGATAAAATCCAGACGGGAAAGGTTCTCTCCTTGCCTTTGAGGAACATTTTTAACGCTATCTCACCTTGAGTTTCCAGCAAATTCTGCACAACTTCTTCCAACCCGACTAAGTAAATAAATTCATTATTAGCTGCACTTGGCAAGAAGTTCATCTCTGGCGCAGGTGGCTTGGGAGGAGGGATCTCCAACAGCGTCTTCTCCAGCTGCTTCCGCAAGGCGAGCTTGGCGGCAGCTTGTCGGCTGGCCGGTGAGTCGTTGGAGTTGACGATGGAAGTGGCGCTGGTCGTAGTAGCATTAGCCTGAGCAGATGTCACGGTTGTACCTTTGATTGAAGTTGGTGAAGCCTGGGAGGAAACATGACACAGCTTAGTGACAAACGCCGGATGGTTCGGCACTTTCGACAGACGTGCTCCTCTCCATCGAGAGGGATGCAGCGCTGGCCCTGATGCTGCGCGGGGCTGTTTGTGTGCGATGAAGGCTGGCTACTTGGGACTAGACCAAACCACCTGCCTCAATCTTATTTTTGTAGGTGACCAAACAGACCACAATCCGTATGTTCACTGCAACGCTGTACCTGTCATCTAGCGCTCTTTCTAAAGAACTTTATTTTTCTTTACTGATCATTTTTATAAGGCAGTTTTAGAAATTCTGAAGACAAAACCAAAAAGGAGTCCTTTTCCTTATGATTTTGCCGAAGCACTGACTTTAAATTGTTTCCTTTATCTACAGCCCTTGTATGCCAGTATCAGTGGTAGATGTTAAGTTGCTGCTTCAGTATCTCTTGATGTTTCAAATAGGAGAGCTAACCCACTTCGAGCTCTGTTTACCAGAACACTCATTTATGCTTCTTAAGGAAGAGAGAAAGAGAAAAAAAAAAATTCTAATGGACAGCTTCATATTGAAATACCAAATGTGAAACGAGGCACAAAATTCAGTTCACTGAAAGATATTATTTCTTCCCAATACTCTAATATTTTTCTTCATTCCTATGTACAGGAGGTGAACGTGAACACAGAAAGGGACTGCATGGGAAGAACAAGGAGCAGGATAGCTGTAGTGACAAGCAACCACATCAGTTAGATGACAGCAGGTCACGCCAATTAGATACAGTAACCGGATAATCAGTAATTAAAACCATTTATCTGTTCCTCTGAGATGAATGTTATGTTTGGCACAAAATATCTTATGGAACTCACCTGCGGGATATTGACAAGCAGGCTGGTGTTGGGGACGTTGGCGACGCGGATCAGACCCTGCTGGATAATTCGCTGCCCCTGAATTTGTACGCTGGGGACCGATGCCCGCGGTGCCAGCAGCAGCGGAGGTGGCCCCGTGCTGGAGTGCTGTCGGATGTTGTGGATTTGCTGGGAAGACACAGAAATGGGCTGATGCAATGGTGCCATGAACGATGGGGAGGATTAGACAGTGGGAAGTAAGTGGTGGGAGTTGAATGGGATGACATGAGACAGTGGAAATGAGGCAAGGCAGGGAACGCAAAGAAAGCGTGGTAATTAACATCTGTGTCAAAATGCGATGTTTTTCTCTTTCCCTCTGTCAAAATGAAACAAGTAGAACGTAACATGAAGAGAGATGCTCGGATGTGAGGCCATCACATTATGGCCACAACAGCTGTGCCAAGAAAAAAAAAAAAATCTAAGTTTCCGAGTCAAATTTCTTTCAAACCGTATAGTTGTTAAGCCTGTTTCATTTTAAAGGCATTAGGAAAGCTATTTCTCAGAATGAGTTTTTCTCCATAATCAGAACAGAAAGAAAATGAAATACCAAATCTCTACCTTCCTCCTTAATGCTGGCTATGCAACAGATAAAAGCAGACCTTTCACTACAAAATAAATCCTCATTTAACAAGGAAATATTTTTTTGCTGGTATCCCACAGAAGTCATAATTTTAGAAGACCGTATCAAATCGGACATTGCTTTCCTACTCCTTCAGTGACACCACTATTTTCTGTTATAGGTGATAAAGACCCTGCAAAGCAGCACTTTCAGACTTCCAGTCGACTATCTCATTTCAGCAGATCTTATTCAATTGTAAGACAGACACAATGAGGGAAAAAAGTGAGTTTTAGCATTTGAAAAGGTGAAATTGATATGACAGAAAGAATAATGAGGGGAAAAAAATGGAAGAACGAGGGACTGTGTTTCATTTCCTCTGCTGCCGCTCTCCTAAAAAGCGGGTGAAGCTAGAAGCCCGTAAATTAACTTTCATAATAAAGGCAAATAAACTGCTTTGGTGTAGCTAGGGGAAGCAGCTATGCAGGTCAGACAGTATCCTGCATCACCACAGGATTTTCTCTTCCTTCACTGGAAGCGTTACGGGACAGCACCAACATGCAAAACTGGAATGATGCAGGATCTTTCAGTAGCAGTACATCTAGCCATATTAAGAAATTCCAGCAAGAATTTCATAGGTTCCCTCCAGACAAGCAGAAAGATGACTAAGAAAACAGTTAAGATGCATTAGGGAAAAACAGAGCGCATCTACCACAAGGTAAATACTTACCTGTGCTCCTCTGACAAGAGGTGGCATTACTATCTGCGTGTTTTGCTGAGTTCCCAATTTTGAAGAAGTCTGCTGCCCTCCACGGACCAAGGGAGGAGGAATAACAGTGCCTGGTATACGTGTAGAAGAGGTCTGCAAAACAGAAAATAGTTTACTCGCATTGTTTTGTTCTGGTGTATTTATACGCACGCTCTCTTCTGCTGCTTAGTGTGCCGATAAAGCAGTATCTGAAATCTTACGCAGCAATATAGACATACGTAAGGACGCGATGGCAGTCTGGCTACACACTCGGGGATTGTTCTCTCTCATCCTGCACAGAATTTAAAAGGTAAAGAGCAGTCCTGAACAACATTTTCATCTGCCCTCCCACCGCTGAAATACAATAGCTCAAGAACTGCTGTACTGAGACACACCAAAGAGGCACGCCATAACCCGAGTACGAGAGCAGGAGGTACATGAGAGCAGCTCTCCTCTCTGGCTGATGTGACAGATGCAGTATCTGTCTTGAGGCAATGGAAATACCGTAGGACAAGAGATGGCTGGGCTGGTTCAGTGCAGTTAGTGTCCAAAAAAAAAAAAAAAAAAAAAAAAAAAAAAAGGTGTATTTTGGTGGCGGGGGGGGGGAGTAAGAGAATAGGGAAATACAAATTGCTGTCTTCAAGGAGAAGCACAGGGCAGACAGAAGTTGGAGATATGGGAACCCAGGGAGGTGAGCAGCCTGGGCATGTGCATGTATGTGGGAAGGAAAAAAAAAAAAAAGAGACAGAAAAAGGGGAAAGCTTTAGAAAAATGAAAAGGAAATCACTGCCCATGCTTTTTGGGCTGCAGACTGCATTAAATCCTCAAAGTTTCTCATGACGCTATAAAAGGTGATACGGTTTCATGGATCACTTAGATTCCTGCAGACCACTAATGCTACGCAACCGAGCCTGAGAAGCACTCACTGCTCAGGAGCAACAAACCTCTCCATCTTATTCATGTGGCTTTCCACATCTTGCCACTTCCCTCACTCAAGCCCCAAACTGACCATCATGTGTGACTGAAGACTTCTAAAAACACTGAAGCTCCTACTTTCATCAGTTACCATGTGTACACTCACATACATATTTAGGCAGGTGGGAAGTTTTATCCACTTCTGTTATGCCTTTCAACTGAAGGCCAAATGTTACCTCAACTCCTACACACAGGAATTAGTAGAGTTTTTACAGTCAAGCAAAAGCAGATGGAGGTTAGGTTAATTTGCCCAAACACCGCAGATTAGACAGAATAACTTCAATTCTGGATTCTTAGCTGCCAGCTCTCTGCTCTGTCCAACCGAAGTTTCACTGTCTGATCGCTGAAGATTTAACTCGTGGTCCAGTTCCTCTGAAAGTGCTGTCTTCAGTGAAGGCAACTTGCCTCAAGGAAGAGATTACTCCAACTGACAGATTGCTTTAGGTTTTGTGAATGTTTCCTAAATGGATGGCAAATTTACCCCTTCCCTCAAGTACAGCATTCTAGGGGATTTTGAAGTGAAGAGTTGCCATTTTCCAAGTGAAAGCATTTTGTGCTGAAGCAGCTTTGAAATTTGTTTCAAATTAGCCCAAGGTAAATAACCAGAAATGTTTTAAATCCAAAAGCAAAACAAGATACTAAACTCAAGAGGACGATTCAGTTGACAGATGTCAATTGCCTCTGCTTTTTTCTTTTTTTCCCCCTTCCCCAAGGCTTTCCAACATTTCATTTAATTTAGTCTGAACCAAGATCTTTCCTACCATCATGTGCCATTCAGCCACCAAGCCAAAAGAGAAAATCATATGATTCACTCAGCTCTGACAGTTAATCATACTGAGGGCACAATTAAGTCTCTTGAGGGTACGGCAACAGGCTGCCACAGTATTTCTATGACCTAACTCCATGGCATCCTCTTTCGCCAAAGGTCGTTAGTACTAGTATGGATGTATGTATCAGCAGAGTGGATCAGGATGACCAGTCACTAAAAGATAAGCTTATGAGAGTTACCTCCGCGTGACATCCTACTTTTATCTCCCAGCCCAATCATTCTTAAAAAGCTTATAGTGGGGTTTCGGGAGTTTAAAAAAAAATCCACCTGGCTCCAAGCCATTAACATGATGGGACTGTCTTTCCTGTACTGCGCACCTTCTTCTCTGCTCCATGCCCTAAATCTGGCAGCCTGGCCCACCCCACTGACCTGGAGGGACGGCTTGCCAGCAGGAACACTCTGCGGTCCCCGCACCAAGGGCGGAGGGGTGGCCACAGCACTCCCAGAGGAACCAGCAGGCTGGAAGAGGAAAAACCAGAAAGAAAGCAGACGAGTGTAAGGGTGTAAGCAGAATTACAGAAGCTAAGGGAATAAAAGCGTTTACCTCCTTGCGCCTCAGTAAGAGAATCTTCAAAGACTGTGGTTTTCCCCCTCCCCCATCCCTTTCTTCCTCCAAGCATCTCAACATGCATATTTAAATGAAGAAATTATTAGGTAAGTATAGATAAGATTACACCAGGAAAATAAAAGAGTCCATACACCAAAAGCAGAGCGATGCAGAAATCTATTTTAGCAGTCTCAGCTTAGAGCCCACTTCAATCTTATCCACCATTACTACTAGTCTCAACTAACAAGGTTCAAGCATAATGCAAAGTGAAAAAAAGTTTAGGAAAAAGACTTCAGCTATTAAGAAGTTTAGGATATGCCATTTCACCCTAGTTAGTTCAAACATCCAGAGCTCATTGCTCAGCGTTCAGCAGCGAGTTGAGTGATGCAGGTACTTGCATTAGTTTTAATCTCATCTACTGAAGCACTCAGAAGTCCGGGAGAAAGACGGCAATAAAACAACCAAAAGCAGCCAGGAGAGCCGTATTAACATCCATCTGCACCGTGAAGTGCACTTAAATCTACACATCGCCCCCATCACAAAATCCATCAAGTCAGCATCACATGCTGTAAAATAAAATCGTTTAGTTGCCATTGTTACAGATACTTGAAATTTAGCCCGTGCCTTGATAGCAGCGCGTGGGGTGTTTGCACGCCCCCTCGCCTCCCAACCTCCTCTGCTTTTCTCCTGCCACCCTCCGCCTCTACCCTTCAGTGTCAGCATGAACGGCACACGTAGTGAGCGGACCGGGCAACCGCTCTGGCGGGAAGGTAGACGTTTAAGTTTCTGATGAAAACGGTTCTCCTCCCAGCACTCTGGATATTGCGCGTGGTTGTGTGAGATGACGGGTGGGGAGAAAAGAGGAGGAAGGGAAGGGAGTTCAGGGTGGGAGGGCTGAACCATTCCTTCCAGGGGCTGCCTGGGATGAAAGCGTGCAGCTAACCGCCGACTTACTTCACCTGGTAAGACCTGGAATCCAGACCTGGGCTTCTGCCACACAGCACAAAACGCAGCCCTTGGCTGCCAGCCCCCAGAGCCTAGGGTTCAAACGCTTTAACTCTCCCTGTCAGCACATTGTCATGTGCAAGAATCTCCTCCAAATGTATTTCAGCAATCTCTACGCAGCATGAAGGACTGGATGGAGTGTTTCATAATTGGAAGTATATTACATTCATATACGCATCTGAGTTTTAACAAAACAATGAACTTCAGCTTTTGAATACGGTTGATAGGATAAACGGTCTTGTCGTCTTGTCTTGGCAAGACAAAAAAAGGAATTCCACAAAAAGGAACGGTTAACAGGATAAACCACTATAAACTCCATAAAGATGTTATGAAAAGTGAGATATGCTTCATTTGAAAGCTGTCTTATGTTCCAAAGGTTATTGCAACTGCCACAGTTATTTATATTTTCCCCCCTCCATTTCAAAAGATGAGATGATAAGCGTCTGTAGGAAAATAAATACCTTCTGAGTAGTGGTCTCCTTCTGGATTTGACTTTGCCGTAACTTTTTCAATAAAACAAGCTTTGCTTCTTCTAACCGTAACTCTTCTTTTAGTTGTTTAATCATTCTCTCACGCTCCTCTGGACTGCTTTTCTGCAGGGCCAGGTAAGGCAATAAAGGATGGGAAAACAGGGAGGGGGGAGAGGGAAAAGATAGATACCATACAAGTTACGACAAGAACGTACAGCATTGTAATTGTCATGTACGTCTTAATATCACCCACATGCCTGCAATATATGGACACAAGCTGAGTATGGAGAAAGAACTCAAAAGCACAAAAAAAAAGTTTTTGAGATATTTTCACCAGCAAAACAAGTAAACAAAGTCAAACGCCATCTTTATAAAACCAGGTATCCACCTGACCCCATGATCGCAGGTGCCTCTGTGGGAACTACGAGTGTGTTTTCTTCCTTCTAGATGGCACAACTTAAAGTGTGTCAAGACAAGATGACTCACCATGAGTGCCTCCGTGTTGGTCTCTTTTAATGCTATTTTTGTTAAACCATTCATTCTAGGGCTAGAAGGTTCATTGTCAGATAACACTATAACGTCCGGTGAGGGGACTCTCTTTTCCCTCTTTATTTCACTGCAAATCAAAAGAAAAATACAGAGAACGAGTTAATAAAAACAAGCAAACAACTACTTTGTGCTGCAAAGTAACATTATTTACAAGCGCCTGCTGTATTAATCCTGCATCTCTCAATTCTGAATAAACATGGATGAGTTTGATCAATTTCTATTCTCCTTGTGGATATTAAGCTACCCAGTACAAAAGCGTGCCAGGAGGCAAGATGCAGCCACAACATACAGGAATGGTGAATTCCTTCAAATGAGAAGCTTTTCCATCAGCCTCTTCACCCCTCTCAGAAGACACAGAGGCTTTCCAGAGCTCTGCTTGCACCAGGGGAAGACCACATCCCACGCCTAAACTAGGGACAAGCAGGTCACTTGCTGCTTCTCTTTAACGTGCTGAAAGGCAAAACCATACCCCTCCTTTTCTTTTTACTTTCCTAATGCAAATATTTCTAAGTTGTGACTTTTCCCCACCCAAGTTACTGAATCTGAAGGAAACCCAACACAATCAATTCACACCTATTCACTTCCCTAAGTTTAAGTACTTTATGGCATTATTTTCTTTCTACACCAACCCTACTAAATTCTTTTCCGCTATTAACAGCGGAAACCTGTAACAGTCTGACCACAGACGGACACATCCACGCAACTTCATCGAAAACCACTGAAACACATCCAGACTTATATTGATTTTAACTCTTTACTTGGCTTTACTGCTCAGTGTCTTGAGTAATGGCTGCACCTTTCACCTGAACTCCTGACAATGAACCACCTCTTGGCTCCATCACCTACGATTGTCATACGAGAACAGAATCTTAAACTATGTGAACCAAAAGGGACAGATGATGTGATGTGACAACAGACACCAGTGCCTCTCCTCTGCTGCACAAGCTGGTAACTGTCAGATCACCTTTGGTACCAGGATTTGGGATTTCAAACTATGAAGCGTAAGTATTTCAGAGCAAGGTTTGTGGCACGTAATTGCTGAGAGGTTTAGCAGGAGCTTCTCAGGAATGGGACAGCAAAGTCTTCTGTACTGCCCAGGAAACGACGACAGTGCTTGAGAAAGGGCCGACAGCAAGAATTTTAGGAGAACATAACACCAGTAATTGTTTTGGTTTTTCTTGTAACCCAAAGCTAGAAGCAGGAACAGTAAAGTTTACAGTGAGAACCTTCTGGCTTACAAATTCTTTATGCATCTTGTCTAATGCATAAATGTATCAAGCAAGATGAAGCAAATATTTAAGTGTGGTTTGTATTATTCACAAATAAGAGATGTGGCATATGAGCTTTGTACTTCTAAATATCAGGCAATTACTTCGTAGACTAAACAACAATTTCTAGACTTAACTGGTAGGCCACATTTATTAGGAATTCAACGATTAACAGAAATTAATCCTTATTATGTTATTTAGTGATTCATAGGATATTCACACCAAATAACAGCACCGAAAAGCTGTGTACCCCAATAAGCTTTGCAAAACACACACCTTCAGTAAAAGCCGAGGGCCGGTCAAACGGTATTTTGGATACTGCAAAACCAGCCTCGAATACTGCAAAAACCAGCTTTTAAAATACAATTTCCAGGTTAGTGGAAAAAAGAAAGAAAAAAGTAGAGTGTCCTCTAGAGGGCACAGCAAGCCAGTAAACTGAAGTCATTTAAACTCTGAGGTTGTTTCAAAATTAGCAGTGGCACAGGTGAAGTATTTCCAGCTTTTTCCTGTATCTGAATGTACCAAACTGGCTCAGGTCGCTCTTAGCGGGGAAGTAACTGGGTCGGGCCAAGCTCCAACCGGCTCGGTAAACTTCTCCTGACAGCGGTGAACAGCAGGCATGCGGGGAACACACCGACGTGTTCAGCTCGTCACTGCTGAGCCCTTTTCAGGTGACAGCCGGAGCAGCTCCGCAGGAAGGACTGAGACTCAACTGGAGTCAAGTGCCAGCCGTTCCTCCTCAAACTTTAAGGTTAAATCCCTCATGAAAAGCACGGACAGTTAAGTTACCTAAAAAGCCGAGAATCACATAAACACGGGGATTTGAGCGGCCAGGGTTTGCAGCCTGAACCAGCCCACTCCCGAAACACAAGGGCTCTTCTCCCAGCTCCACCCTTGAACCAGCCCACACGTCTGCGGGGAGGGAAGCTGCAAAGAGCTACGGGGTCAACACGTTACAACCCGAACGCACCCGCAAATATGAGGTGACGTGAAGGATTTTATTTGGCTACAGACGATAACGCTACCATCGGCGACGCTTCGCCCCCTCTCCAAGCGGCGGCGAGAGCAGCCCGGCTGCTGTCGGGCCGTCCTCCGCGGGGAGGTTGGCGGAACCTGGGAGCTGCCAACGGGGCCACGCCAGAGCTGCCGCTGCCGCGCTCCAGTGGCTTTTCTCCGGCCGAGGCGTCTGAACCCGCTTCCGATGGCGGCACCGGGGCTCTCCCCTCCCGCACCCAGCGGGGGCCACCGCCGGGTCACGTGACACGCCGGGCACGTGACCTGCCACGGTGAAAACCATGGCAACAGCCGGTCCCAGCCGGTGCTGCCCGGCCTTCATTTTGTGAGGTGAGGTCGGGCTCAGGTGCCGGCAGAGAAAATGGAGAGGCCGTGCCCCGGGGGGTCTCCGCCGCCCACCACGGGCACCCGCACCAAGGGTTGCTTGGTGTTTTTCGAGGGGGGGGAAGAAAAAAAAAGGGAGAAACGACCAAAAAAAAAAAAAGAAAAGGCCCAAGAGAGTCACCGGACTGTGTCGTGGAGGCCTCCTGGTTTTCTTTTCAGGCTGGATGAGGAAGGCCAGGCTGAAAGACGACGCCTGCCGCCCCTCGGGCTTTCCCAGGATACCACAAGGAGGAAAATCTTCATCCTGAACTAGTTCAACGACATGTGCCGGTAACAGAACGCCAAGACTTCTGCAGCAAAACGTGGTCAACGGAAGTTTGCATTCATCAGCAATCTGAATATCTTTGAAAAAAACACAACAAAATTGAGGAGGAGGGGGAGCACACCTCGCAGCCCACTGGCCAAGCCTGGGATTGCTCGGCCGGGGAGCCGGGCAGCATGGATGGAGAGCGGCCGTTCATGCTCTCGACGCACGACCGAGCACCGGCACCTGCTGCAAACGCTTCTCGTCAGCCCACAGACCACGTCCAGGCCATCGGGAACCAGGATGGACATCTGTCTGCCCAGCCAAGGTGAACAGCGGCTGCTTGGCCAAGCCGTGAGACCACACGCACCTTCCCCCGAGGCCCTTCCCGAGACTGACAACAGCACCTCCGCTAAGGAGCTACGGCAGCCTGGATCAGGGATCCCCTCTGCTGCGGGGGGTATCCCCAGTTATCTCCTTGCACTTGGAAGAGAGCAACATCAAAACAAAGCGTCTATGCAAGATACCACTGCTTTGCACAAAAAACCCAAACCGAAACGCTGCCTGAGCCATTTTGTAAGATCATCTGGAACTAGGAAATAAAACCTTGCCCCTAACAGCTCTGTGATAAACCCCATCCCTTCCTCGGACTGTGAAGCCGGAGGAGACAAGACCAGGACCGCCCGCCACTAGCCTGCCGGTACCGCACCTAAGGGCTTCCCCGAAGCCACGTGATTTCTCTGTTTTGCAGGACGCATTATGGTGTTCCTGACAGCGACGTTGTAAGATGCTGATCTAATAAAAGCTGCATTAGAAACCACTGCATCCAGAGCTTTAAAATCCTGTTTTTCCACAAAAGCATTACATAGTCATATCCATTTAGGACCATCTACCTACACCAATTTTGAGTCTGTTGACATGCGACCTCACAGAGGAAAATTCTTGAAGGGGAGAGACACTATATATTTTTTTAAGGCAACACGTATTGACCACAGCAACAAAGCCGACTCATATTCAGTATTACAGGATTTATATCCTCAGCAGCACGACCAACTGCATAGTGGATGAGGTGGCACAAGACTGAACTCCAGAAATGTAAACCAGAACTCTGCAAAACAATCTTCCTTCAAAAAGGAGTTTGCTTTACTCTTTTGTTAGCCTGTGTGTAAAGCAAAAGATTCAAAGCAGATGTTTCAAAATAAGACAGACAATGGAAATATCACCACTTTCAGAAAAATACTGCCACCAGCAGTTAATAATTTGGGATAACTGCCCTGATACTATGACCTTTATCCTCTGAAGCCATCAGGCATATCCTTTAGCTAAATAAAGGCATAGTTCTATTATTCTCCCTTCAGCTTTCAAAAGTGTCCCCATCTCAATCATTTGGACTCTACGCTGGAAGATGAAAGCAGGGTTGCTGCCCAGTTACGTACACCCATTTAAGCATTCACAGCAATAAAACACAATTTAACAGAGACCTTGCAGAAAGTTTGTGCAGGGAATCAAGCGCAGACCTCCTAAGTCACCAAGTACCCTAAGAAAAAGGCCATGCTTCCTCCAATATCCTCTTTTAAAACCTCAGAGCACAAGGACAGACACATCGCTATTCAAGAGTTTTCCTTAGTGTCTTGGAGCATCCTGTAGCAATTCAGAGAGCAACTATTCCAGAAAAAAAACCAAGCCAAACAAAAAAAAGCCACTTTCCCATGGGGACACTGTGTATTTATTTGTTGTTTTGAAGGAAAAAAGAGAGTCAGGTGGCCAAATCCAGCCTTGGAGGTCTGCTGCCACTTAGCTGGGCCAGAGGAAGATTAATTAAGTTTTTGTCTTGAAGGGGATACATCCAAGGTCTAAGGTATCTCGAGGTGGACTCAACTTTTCTAACAGATCCACCTTCCTGCAAGACAGAAGTTTCAATGAAGTATGACCAAGGAAGACAAAGTTTAAACTTAACACTAGCAAGAGAAAGAGAGACACCCAGGAACTACTGGCTCTGCTAGAGGGTTTAATTTCAGAGGACTCGCGCTTACAGAGAGCTTCACAACATTAACAAAAGAGCTCTCATATCGCAACAAGCAGTCTTTGCATTTGTTCATACGGATCCAGAAGCATTACACAAAAAATAAGCTTCCTTTTACAGACCAGATCTTACCCATGCTCTAAAATGCCCTTTCAATCACTCTTCCAAAAAAGAAAAAAAAAAACAAAAACAAAAAAACCAACAAACCAACCCCACCAAAACCAAAAACCCAAAAAAACCCAAACATAAAAATAAAATCAATGTGATGCTCACTTGGTTAAAGTTACAGAACTACTGACCTGAAACATAAAATCCCCCACTGCAGAGCAAGAGCCCTGTACAGCCCAGCCTGCGCTACCCCAACATATTCTGCCCATCTGCAGGTAACCGAAGGAAGCATCACAACTGTTACTCAGACTACAGCTTAATCTGCATTAGCAAATATGCAACAGTTTTGCCCCAGTCCATTCAACAATCTCTTGCATACTCTCATCCAAAAATATTTGGCAAGGAAGGAAGACAAACAAGGAAAGAAAAAGCAATGCAGCGGGGATTTTTTTTTTTTCCCTGGAGTTGTGTTATCTACATGAATCAAAGAAGTTGCAATGGATCTAGTGACTGCGGTGCGAAGCTGAAGCAAAACAAACTTCATCCCTTCCTCTGAACATAAAGGAAGGAAACTTTAATCAAACTAGCTCTGCACTTAAAACATTAAAATTCCCCAAGAAACTTTGGCATCAATTTTGCCACAATATCCTTTAGTACAACACATACCAGGAGGCACAGATACAACATACACAAGCTGAAAAGGAGATCTACAGTATGGGGCAACGAAGCTGGTGAAGTGTCTAGAAAACAAGTCTTATGAGGAGCAGCTGAGGGAACTGGGGCTGTTTAGCTTGGAGAAGAGGAGGCTGAGGGGAGACCTTCTCACTCTCTACAACTACCTGAAAGGAGGTTGTAGTGAAGCGGGTGTTGGACTCTTCTCCCAAGAAACTAGTGATACGACGAGAGGGAATGGCCTCAAGTTGCGTCAGGGGAGGTTTAGATTGGACATCAGGAAGAATTTCTTTACCGAAAGAGTGGTTAGGCATTGGAACAGGCTGCCCAGAGAGGTGGTGGAGTCGTCAACCCTGGAGGCGTTCAAAAAAGGTGTAGACGTGGCACTCCAGGGCCTGGTTTAGGAGGCATGGTGGTGTTAGTTGATGGTTGGACTTGATGACCTTAGAGGTCTTTTCCAACCTTAATGGTTCTATGATTCTATGATTTCCAGACTCACAAACGGGAAGAGAGGAGCCTACTGCTCTTCACCGGCACTGCCGTGGACACCGATCCCAGCAGATTCCAGTAAAGTGGAGAGTTTGGTCAGCCGACACAGGCTGCATCCTGATGTGCTTAAGAACATGTTAGAATTTCACAGTCAAATCCATTCACTGAGCAAGTTTTAAATGTGCTTTGGCCAGGTTAAAAAAAAACCAAAAAAAACCCCCAAAACCAAAACCCCCCAAACCAACCCAAAATCCTTCAAAGCACCAAAATTTAGCATCCAAACCCTAACACGAAAATTCAGAGTACAGCCACTAGGCCAGCTTTCATATAATTTCAAGACAATTTCTATTAGATGTTATTTTAATTATCCCACGTAACAAAAGAACATGATTATTCTGAGGTTCCAGAGCAGTGCAACATTTGTCAAGCACAGAAATCACAACCAGCAAGACCTAAAAATTAAAGGAACTAAGCAGTTCAGAGAGATTATTTGCCTGAGAGCACTAACTACAGGGATGCCTACAAACTCTTCAGTCTCATCTTTCCTGGCAGTTTTTATTTAAGCAGACAAGCAGTGGCTTAAGTCAGGCCAGCTCACATGTAATTTCAAGAAGCAAGAGCTTGAAGCTGCGGGTATATCTGATACTTGTGTGTACCACACATCAGGAGACAAGAGATGGGTGCAAGCAATTTTTGTGGAAAATAAACCAAACATATCAAATGCAGACTTTTTGGCTTATCCAGACTTGTATTTCAATTGGAAGGCTCAATACAGAAGACTCTGTAGCTTAACGTGAGAAGACGACACAATACACATAGTGGGTTTGGAATGTGGGGTTTTTTTAAAAAACAAGACCCCAACCGATACAAAATCTGTAGGAATGATTTCTGTGTATCAGCCAGCCTTAAACTGGTTTTGATCAAGCCACAATTAATACAGATAAGATAGTTAATATGCTAATTTATCACTCTTGGCAAATAGAGAAAATACAGGAAAAACAGAAAGATATTCAACTGCCTAAAAAGTTTTCCAATTTGCTTTATAGAGGATGTGTTCGTCCCAAGCTTGCTAACAAGACAAAGCAAGAGCTGGGGATAGATAGGTAGACAGAAGCCAACTCTTATATTTGTGTTTTATTAACAGTACCACCCTCACCACTGCCATCCCGCTTGTGTGCTATGACAAACCCATTTTCTCACTCTCTCTCCCTTTGCTTGTATGACTGAGAAGCCTCGCTTTTTAGAATTCTGAAGCGCAACGTATTTTGAGGTTATCTATTTGGAGACTTACTATAATTT
Source organism: Fregata magnificens (assembly GCA_013389945.1). Taxonomy (NCBI): domain Eukaryota; kingdom Metazoa; phylum Chordata; class Aves; order Suliformes; family Fregatidae; genus Fregata; species Fregata magnificens. The sequence goes on along the minus strand of WAAD01003966.1, from coordinate 167,157 downwards.
TGAGGATTTAAGATAGCACAGCGCAACAACCAAGCACAACACAGCTGCTCACGGGGTCAAGTAGTATCCTTGCCTGTAAAAACCCCACACCTCTCTTTATGAGCAAGGTTTTCCTACAATTGGGATAACAGTACGCTGCTCCTGAGGGATCCTGATGCTTTTGCTCCAGAAGAGAGGACAATTTGCCCTCATAGACCTGTCTGAGGACAGCAGCTCCCATCCAGATAGCCAGTTACACGACTGCGTCCAGAAAGGTCACTCATGTCTCTGCCAAACCTTACTGTGAGTACACCAGAAATCATGAGCTTAACCACTACTGCGTATGCAACTAGTTCATTTTGTATGGTTCAGGAAATAGTACTAGGACAAAAAAAAAAACCCAACTTGGAAAATGGTCAGAACATGTACTGTAGATGAAGGGAGCTGAATCTGGAGTACAATAAATGCAATGTGATGCAGCAGGCAATACGATCCAAGAACAGCTCCAGCAGAAAGCCCCAGCCCCAGCCTCAGCTGGAAGCAACTGATGCTCAACGCAGGGCAAATGTGGTAGGAAACTCAGGTATTTAAGGGGAAGGAAAGAACAGAGGAGAGATGAAGAACAGAGGAAAGGGAAAGCAGAGCTTGAAAGCACGGTAAGACGCAGGATTCAACCAGGTTTGACAAGTGTTCTTTCCCTCCAGCACCCATATTGATGTAAATCAGTGTATTCACAAGCAAAGCGATTTACCTTGCACTATTTTACCATCCCACCGCAAACCAGGCATGTCCTTATCAAGAAGGGAGGACTCTCCTTCCTCCCATTCCTTCTCTGCAGTAGGTCTAGGATAATTACACACCAGCGTAGCTAGTTCCCAGTGCTGCAAAAACGCCAGGCAGAGGAGCAAGATTTTGGTTTGGCCTTGTGTGACCTCTCATCAAAGACTTCTACCACTACAGACTTTCTCTTGTTTCTTCTGGCATCAGAAAATGTGCTCAAACCAGATCCTATTTTTAAATTTAACTTCAAGGTTTAGGAAAAAAAAAAAAGTATTAAAAGAACTATTTTTAAGTTTAACGCAGAGATATTGCCAGGTTTGTATTTCAAATCTTGAAAATCAACTGATTTTAGAAAGATAATCCATTCAATCAGCTTCACGTCAGCTAAACTGTGATTACTGCTGGGCCACCTTTTCCAAGGAAAATATTATGTTTTCAGTTCTAAAAGCATTAAGGAAGTTTAAAAGCCAAAACACCATACATCACCAAGCATGAATTTTACCCAAGAACTTTGTAGCGTTTCAGTCATTTTAAGCAACAGCTCTTTTTTCATCTCCTCAGAAAATCAGCTCAACTGTTTTAAAGACATAGGTCTTACAAAAGCTGCAAGCCAAATTCCTCTGAAGATCAAAGGTCTGGAAAGGTAAGTCCCACACTTTAAAAAAAAAAAAAAATCCTTATGAAATTAAGATCCGCCTTCCCTACAAATGCCAGTTGTATTCTTACATATGCAAGGGATCAGACTCATCCAGAGACAAGCTTCCTCTATATCTCTATATCACAGGCATCTATCTTCAGACTCAGATTGCATTCGCTTGGGGATATTTGCATCCTGAGGCCGGTCAGCTGCTCAGCACCACGCTTATGCTCTGGGAGCGGAGCCACGCACGGACCAAGGGCACCACCACAATGCAGGAGCGGAGCCCCAGAGCCTGGGAAGCTGCTGCCTTACATCCAGAAATTTGCAGAATCATTCAGGCTTGTTTTTGTCATTTGAGATGACCCAAGGTTTAATTCCCCTCTATTAAGAATTTTATAAAAATACGCATTATGAAAGGTGTTCCAACTTACAAACAGTATCCAAAGAGCTTATCCAAAGCCTCATGAAATTCTTAATTATATTTATTAACTGCAGCGGAATTGGGATCAGACTGCCTCCTTACGCAAGCATATTTTTTGTATGGGGAAGCCTCCTCTCCCTCCTTGCAGAAACTGAATACAACAATACCCTATTACCACCTGAAATAAGAACGCTGTACGCAGAGAGGATGTTCTCTCACCTCATCTAAATAGGTGTTATTGTTCCAGATGCTCTCTGGGAAGTTAAGCGTACAGCCCCTTGTTCATCATTCTGTTTGCGTGTCTCGCAACAGAGACGGACACCAACAGAGCAGAAACACTGGCATGCATTTCAAAAATATTATAAATTCACAAAGAGCGCATGCATGTGGGGGCAAGTACTGCAGCAAGAGTTACAATACCTGATTCTGATTTATTCAATTTTTGGTATGAGCAATCTTTTTAGATATTCTTCAAAAAAAGAGTGTGCATACCTGTGTTAATTAGTAGGTAGTGATTACGCCAGAAGACACCTTCAGAGATTTACTCCTAGTCAGCACAAGACAACTGCTTGACATGGAAGTCATCCATTACCCCAATTAACTGCTTCTGTGCAAGACATAAGCACCCCCTAAATATCAAATTGAGCAACTTGTATAATTGTCCCTTTGGCAGAAGTTTTATGGAGAAAACTGAAAACTATCACCTTCCCTTAATCACGCTGAGGGAAGAGGTCTTGTTTTACATATCTGAAGCAGTATGTGGATAAAGTAACCAGGCTCTTGCAGTCTAACTTATTTCTCTTAAAAAAGCATCAAAGGTTGGGAAAAGTTTACAGATGAATTGCCATTAAACATCAAAGATACCTATTTTCTTAGTAGCACCCGTAAGTGCCCCTCCTCCCAACAATTGCTGCGCAGTCGATAAGGATCTCGTGTTTTCAGTTTCACACCTCAAATCTGCACTGCTGTAATACCCGACATCCAAGGGAACACAGATTTATTACTCCGAGAGCTGTTCAAGCCATCTTGCGCAGACAGGCAGGTCTCGGTTCTTACGTATTACTGCTCCAACATCAGCTGGTGCCAGAACCAGGAATAAGCGAGGCTTCTAGACTTCCTGCTCAATATATTGGATCTTACTGCACTATAAAGAAAAAAAGCAAGACCTTGAAGGGCCAACATCAGGGCCACAGACTTCTTGACAGAATTTTTATCCTGGTATAGCCAGAATCTGGGTTAGAAATATGGTGGAAGACTTGGAATCTGGCTTTAAAGTGATGCCCGTAAATCTGTGTGTCAGAACCACCCAATTCATGCGCGTATCTCATACACAAGTCAAAGGAAAAGCTTTACATTTTTGTAATAATAAAGTTCTCCAAAGTGGTAAGGAACTTTGAATTCGTGCTTTCACATGTCGAAATTCATCTTAAGGAGGCTGGACTTTCAAAAAAGTATTAAGAACTTGTCCTACAGAGAATTGCTGCAGACAGGCGCTGTCTTTTCGTAATACTTCTAGTGTCAAAATCCACAAGTTACTTCAAAAAGAAAGTCAGACTTATCCATACATACTGCTCTGTCAGGAAGAATCAAGTTGCAATTAAAACTCCTCTGTTTAGACAATTATAATCCATTATTTTTTCCTATATCACGGCTCAATTAAAAAAACCCAAACCACTCTTCCTCACATAAATCTCAATCAGTAGCTCAAAGCGCATCCTCTTTATAACTTGTACGTTTTTCTATTCAAGACCGTATTTCTTTACTCAGTTGCTCATCACAGCTGCCACTGCTGTCAAAGCTTGTGGAAGAAAAATCTGTAAGGAAGGTTTACAGAAGTAGCTGTTGAATCGCACGTGAAGAGCCAGAGCTGCAACACACATATGTAAAATTTTAATTCTCTCTACCTTTAAGACGCAGAGAACTTCTTCCTAGTGCCATCTGACCACATTTTACTGTGCTGGTATCCCAAATGTTACAGTGCAACTGCAGCACGTAGGTCGTAACTCACCTTTTTGAGGTACTCATGTCCACAGGCTCATCTCCCGTCTGAACCTCCACTTTAATGGTCGCTTTCACCTCTCCACTTTTTAATAATCCTTGCACTTTTCCAGCTCCAGGATCCGTTTTTATCTTCATGTCGCCTTCAGCATTTATATCTGTTCCTAATAGTCCTTTCTCCATTTTTATTTTTTTACTGTCCACATCGTTATGTGTTATCTCACGTTCTAACGCTCGTTTCTGACTTCGTGTCCTGCATGCTTCCTCTGTCATTGTGAGGCTCTGGGGAGAGAGGAGACGCAAACGAGTTAAGTACACTGGAAAAAAAGTAAGTTGGACAAAACACCTTAATTTCAAAACAGGGCAAAGTACAGCGGTTACTGCAAAAGAAGTTCAGAAAGAGCAATAGAAGTTTTGCCAGTATGCTCACTTACCCTATCTTCAAAATACATCTCAGTCTGAAGCTATTAGGCACCCAGCATCACTGTACTTACACTTTTTATGTTAAGCAAAAACAACAACAACAAAAAAAGCAAAACAAGAACACACACACAAACCCCACTAAGCGTAAACTAGAATCACTGAGAAAAAAAAAAAGCCTGCATTAGAGCACAGGAGAATATACAAACCCCCACGACGAAAAAAGTTTGGCTCTTTACCAAAAGGCAGGAAGAATGTATGTATTTGCCTCACATGCAAATAAATGCAATTACAAAATTCTAGATTAGGATCTCCCTGGGACTGCTGCCATGTCTTTCTGAGGACCTAAGCCTGATTGCAAGTTTCGGGAATCAGACACTATGGGGAAAAGGACCACCACACCCTGCGTGAAGAGAGGCTTCCATATTTCTTGACAGCCTGCCACCAGGCGCTAAGGCACTGCCATTGTAATACTCAAGTTGAGACTTTCTCCCCTCCTGGTGAAGGAGCCAGGCTTTTCCAGGCAGCAGAGGAAGCGCTGGGCTCGGGGGAGCCAGGCTTAACTCCTCGCCTGCCGGAGGCACGGGAAGTTTTGCTCCTGGTGGGCTCTGACATCTCAGCCCGCACTTCGGTACCTGCGGACACCCATCCATCGGACGCGGAGCTGAGTCAGGCTTTGATCCCATGACATCACTGGGCTCCACATGACCCTTCCCAGGATGCAGCCTGCGAGACAAAGCACTTTCCAGAAACCAGTCTGAGCCGGCGGCAGGCAACCCGCAGCGGGGCTAACCCTGCTGCCGGCCGGCACCCCGGAGCATCCCTCCTCCTCAGGCATCCCTCCGGGAGCTCGGCGACACCAAAGGGGTGGCGTGGGGTGGGGTGGGGGGAGAGGGAGAGAATCCCCCCACCCCCACTTTTTAAATTAATTAATCCATTTATTTATTTATTTTAAGAGTTCCTCCCCTCCCAGATTTTTTCCCTCCTCCTTTTAAAATGGATTTCAAGAGTAAGGCCAACACACAATAGTTGGACAAAGTCTTTGAAATGTTTTTAGCAGCGAGAGATTAACATAATTATGCAACATAATTAACCTCTGCTCACCCCCACCACCCCGTTATTCAACAATGTCACATAAGCATTATGCAAAATTGCCATTTTGATAGCATAAGCGCCATGCAAGTGACCACAAGTTTCTCTACAACATGTTGGATGAAATATATATTTTTTTTAGTGTGGGGGGGACACACATGGACACACATTAAAATCATAGTCAATACGCAAAGCGCCTCCCCTCGGCTGATCTGCATGTACAGTGTGACCATGCCTGAACTTACAATAATGGAAGAAAGGTGTTTTTTACAGAAAGGCTAAGTTAATTTTGATATTTATGAAAGTGAGTAAACAGCACACAGCCCAGGCAGACAGCCAGCGGCACGGAGATTTTCGGTGCAGCTTAGCGTTACCCCAGCTGACAGGCAGCAGCCTTTTCCAAACCCTGCTCCGGCTCAGGCAGTCCTCTGAAAGCATAGCTTTTAACTGTAATAGTAACTTGGTTTAAGCATCTCTGCTGACAATACGGCAGCATGACAACTGCTTCTCCCCCTGAACGAGCGATCAGACAGCCTGACCGGGAATCGCAAATCTTATTCCTATTTCTTATTCCTATTAACTCAGTGCAAACGCATCTGAACCCAGGGCTAAAACAAAGGACCGGCCAGCTATCGCCCAGCTTACGTATAGTGAGATGTGCTATTAATCACCGTGACTTTCTTGAAGCAAGACTGCTTAGTCAGTAGGAAACCTCCTAAAAAAAAAAAAAAAAAAGCGCCTGATCTGGGTTTATTCTCAGTATCTTCATATTCTCCAACCTCAGATGGATGAGAAGCAGCAACTCCAGCAGCCTGTGCTGTTCCGAGAGCTACAGCGGCACTTCAGGCACCCAGGCTCCAAACTTTAAGAATATTTACACAACACTGTATTTCTACCCCTTCATTTTTCGCAGTTTTGATTGGGATGGGGAAAGGCAGTATCTTGAGCTCTACTGGGATATTTCATAGTGTATCACACGCAGAGCTGCCAGAATCTCTTGCTTACCTGTGTTAACATAACAACCAATGGAAATGATCTAAATCTCCTATCGGCACTAAGTTCTATTTAAAAAATTAACACGGTCAAAATCCTACCGTAAAGACAGGTAATGCATACTGAATACTCCTCTAAGCACCTGTTTTCCAGCTAACCAAGACAGCTCATCTCAGAGCGATGGAGAGAGGCAGGCACTAAGCACCCCCCTCGGAGCATTTCCAGGGGCAAACCCTTCGCACACAAACTCCTTACAAAGGTCAGACCGAACAGATTAACACCTTGATGAAAACGCACAACGTACCTTTCCAACAAAACCCTCTCCTATTACACATTCTCGAGGACATCGCATCTTGCGCCCTGCCATTCCTTCACGAACTAGCATCAGCCATTTCTCCTTGTAACCATCACCCCCTTATCAGACGCTGCCAAACTTCACTTGGAAATGGCCTCAGCTTCCCTGTGCGTTCTCTACTCACAGGTCAAAAAGCGACACGTCTGTTTTCCTTCGAGGAACAGTGCTGTGCTACGACTTTTCTGCAAATCAAAATTTGGTCCAAGTTTTTGTTAAAAATTCACAGCGTTTTGTCACAACGACAAAGGCTGGAAAGCAGCAACTGGGGACAGCGATTGCTAGAGAGAAGAGTATCTGTGGCACAACCGAAACAGGGCGTTGTGAAGATCTACATTACTGGAAAGACCCTGGGACCAGACTGCATTAAGATTTTACGGCTAAATCTGAAGATTGCAAGTGCAGGCTCAAGGTTTATATACACTGTAAGAGAGATCTGGTTGCACAGTTCCCCTACCACAATAGTGATTAAATCATATTTATTGTAGATGAGCCCTAAAACCAAGCTCCCTAAAATAATTTCAGGAAATAGTACCAGAAAACAATTTGCTAACATGGATACACATGCAGAGAGACGTAAAGGAAAATTAATGTGGCACTGAGAGAAGTGGAGGAGAAAAAAGATAAAATAATAATAAAGATTTCTTTAAAAAGGCTATTCTGCCTCTCTTTTCAGGAAAAGAGGTGAAAAGTGGTAATATCACAGGCTTTTATGGAAGTCACCTGGGTTGATGGGCCCCATCTCCTGCAAGTCAGAGGGCAATGAGAAGTAGGTGTACAGTTTAGGTGAGTCCATGGCAGGATCTATTTCACACAGCAGACTACAAAACTCTTCCCAAAACAGCCTAAACTCAAGGTCTCTAGGAAAAGGTTAAAACCAGATGGGTGTCCTGGAAGAGAGGAGGAGGAAGAGCGCACCTGCAGAGACCTGCAGGAGCAGGGACAGTGTCCTCGGTCACGGAGAGGATGCGAGCAGCTCCTTGCACAACAGGAGGAGGTAAGAGAAACCCAAACCCACCTGGGAAGAAAACTCCCTCCCAATGGCAAATCTGGCAATTTGCTTAATCCCCAGCAGCCGAGGACAGCATGCCAGACCACATGAGACTACCACCACTACTAACAGCCCCTTACCAGTACACTCTGTGACCAGCCCTTAAGTCTGCTGGATTTATTGAGATCGCACCTTCACCAATTGCCACTAGATGAGAATAAATCAGCTGGATGTTTCAAAACACCCAGGCTGTTTCAAGCATAACACATCACTTCTGAAGCTATACCCGAAATCCCCACTTCTGCTTCTCCACCATTAACAGCAACAGGAACCGATCAACGCAAACAGCAAACAGCTTCAGTTCAACTTGACTATACCTTTTATTTGAAAGAAGGAAGAGGAAGTAAGGATTACACAGTAAATTTTAAGTTTTATGGAAGGTTCTGCTTTTTATTACAAGGAATGGCATAGCTCAGAGTGGAGCGCCCAGGACCTAAGCAGCAAATACTCAGTTGTAAGTGCTGTCGCTGTAACAGATTAACTACTACGATCAATTCAAAAGGCAGTTTAGTATACCATATAAAACGCAGTAAACTCCTTAGACTGCAGGCCATCACACTGGTCACCCTGAAGTCGTCAAAAATTCCCCCATGCAGCTCCATTGCCCTCTGAGCACACTGACAACAGGAAAAACCCAAAGCCTCCTGAGTTCACAACCTATTTATGCTAGCCTGGTAAACATCGTGCACGCCTGTGATGCCACTTGTGTGCTTTCAATCGAGAAAAGTATCAAAAGAGCTCTCTTGCCATCTTCCAAACCCTTCTTCCCGCCAAAGAGCAGAGCAGCAAGACCAGGATGACAAACCTGGTTGAACTCAGCCAGTGTCTTTTCCAGCAGGGACATGTAGGACACTGTGACATCCATCCCGTCCCCTTGCAAAGGGCTGGGGATGCTGCAGCAATCACCTGCTTGCTTGCTTTTGCCGGTGCGGGGAAAAGTTACAGAAGAGAAAAAAAAAAACTCACAAAGTTCCAGGTTAAGACTTGGGAAATGAATTGCTTTATGCTGATTTTTCCAGATGTGCGGTCCAGCCCGGAATAAACCCAAGCAGCCGCAGAAGCCATACCCGGCTCACCCGGCTGCTGCCTGACCAGGGTATGAACAGGCAACCACGGCGGCAGCCGAAACGGGTTTGATGCACAAGCACACAGAGAACACCGACACGGTACATGAAGACAAAACCACAATTAAAAAAAAAAAAAAAAAAAGAAAAGAAAAGGACACTTTGCTTGCTGTTTGTAATGTACACTTCCACTTTTCCCCACATCACATTCAGAGTTATCCGTATCCCTTTCTCCTCTTCCAGTTCATGATTTATAACTTCCTCGTACAAACTCCAAGTAATTCCTTCACAGAGAAGTAGTTCTGCTTACTTTTCACTGTTTAGCACAACTTGGTGGTTTGAAGTTGAAAGGACTGAAGTTAAAATTACACCCTGATGCTTTGCTAGAATCATCAGCAGTGCCAGCGAGCACCGGCAGCAGATACAGGTTCGGCACAGACCATCTGCAGATGGGCTCAAATCCCACTGCAGCCGCACACTAACCCATCCAGCTATGTGATATGCGCTCTTTTTGGTAGCCAAAAGCACAGATCAACAACCCTCTTCCCCAGCATGATCTGGGAACTTTTACAGCAAAAGGGAGGGTGGGGGGAAGGCGGCAAAAAAAGAGACAAGGTTACAGAGGAGGAAACAGGGAGGTTAAGACACATTCAATGCCCCTCAGTGAAAAGGTAGTTGATCAAAAACTTACTGACTCTGAACAGTCACTGGCACCCAGCACAGACCCAATGAGCACACCAGACAGGCCTCCTGCAAGTGCAGCCCGTGCAGGCACCTTGGATCCCCCCCACACACCCTCCCCACGACATCTAGAAATTAATTTCTCACAGCAGGATGTAAAAAGTTTCAATGAGAAGCCACTGTTTCAACTGAGCTTCTTTTCTTGTTATGCTATAAGTGGGGGTTTTTCCTACATACTCATTGATCACGAAGCCAGAAGTGAGATGTCCTGGAAAAAGGCATTACAATTTACATATGTGTGTGTGTGTCTGTGCACTACTGTGTGCCTGTGTATAAATGTGCATACACATGCACACACAGAGAAGTTAATGACCTTATCACGTAGATATTTAGAAAGATAAACTTTAGAGAGCCAAAGTAAGAACTAGATTTTTTTTTTTTAAAAAAGAGTAAATTAATGCAACAGCAGTAGGACAAGAACACTGGCTATTTTGCAGGTTGGGGAAAAAAAAAAATCATCCCACACCTGAATTCAACTGGGCAACCAAAAATCCATCCTTTCCCTGATGAAGGCAACAAAAAGCGCAAGAGCAGCCAGAGGTGGGTTGATCATTTTGCTATCTCAGCCATTATTTCCATACCATGAGACCTAAAAAGAAGAAGAACTGCAAGTGCTGAAGCCCCCCTTCAGCAGAAGGGACGAGAGGAGGGTCCCTGCTCCGCAGCCCACCCGCTGCTCCCAGCGGGGAGAGGCTCCCAGCCCCTGGCTGGCTGAGCACTGCAGCCCACCAAGGGTTAAGCCCTGCCATTTTGGTGCCATTCACTGATATGTCCATTAAGGGTGTTACATAACAAAATGGCAGCCCTTAACCCTTCCCTCGCCGGGCTCCCACGCTGCTCAGCTGCATGTGCTCACACCAGCCGGCCACTGCAGCACCTCCCGGCTGCACAGTCCTGCCTCCCTTTCTTTTACTATTATTATTATTTCCCCCTTCTTTAAGCAGTCAGGGAAAAATAAATGAGCTTGCTTAGGACTGTTAAGTACTTGCAATTAAAAGGAGACAGAGCCCACAGAAGTTTCCTCTGTGCCACGGGTGTCGGGCATCTGGAGGCAGCAGAGGGAAGTTCTCCACTGGCCGGGGACAGCAGCAGTGCGGTCCACCAGCGGGAAAGCATCATTTCAGGGACAGCAGCCCAACGAATTCCTGAAGGAAAACAGCCAAAGTCTGGGGCACCAGAATCCTACGCTGTCCTGAAAACACCCACGACATCCCCACGGGTGCCAGGAGCAGCCGGCACCCCGCTCCAGAGGGGAGCACCTGCAGCAGCTCCTTCTGCACCTCGAGCCTTGCAGAAGCTGATCTGATTTCCATCCAAGTGACCAGGCACGAAGACACACGCCATGCCCACACTGCAACTGCTCGCAGTCATTTTAGTGCAGTAGGAAGCAATTCAGCCTGGGTTTGACTAAATATTTACTAAAATGAACAGATAAACATTTGTAGAAAGGCACTGAAGTTGAGCTCTGAGCACCACAAACATGAAGTTCTGTATTTGGCCAGAAACAGGACTTTGGTAGCTGAAGTCCCACTGCACTAGGAGTCACCCTTCTGCTTTCCGTGCTATTTGTGTCAACTCACCTTGAAAAAAAATAAAAATCACTATTATGGGCGAGTTGGGCTCCGTTTATTAAAGAAGCATGGAGTCTAACCACTATAAGTGCTCTGTATAACAAAGAGAGAAGCATTCATGATTCTTAACATAGATCACATTCAACATGTAGCTGTGTAAATGGAAATAGCTGTTGCCTGCAGAAATCAATCTAGTAATCTGCTAAAATTTTCTAAGAACTTCAGAGAAGTGTTCACTATCAAGGTGATCTTAGAAAAAACAATTATAATAAAGCAATTAAAAAAAATGCATAAAAACAACAGGTTTTTCTCCTAAATACCTTTTACTAGTGCTGTTATTCTTTGCTCAGAGTATTCAACCTAAAAAGCCCCCGTCACTTCTCCGTCCTGCCACAATGACACAGATTCCCTGGTTCACTCTGCAAAGCGGTGCCAGTTTTTTGCATGCTCTGTGATCGTGATTCATAGCTGTAGTTTTCAGGAATGAACTGCACAGTTCAGTATGGAGTTGGTTCATTGTCACCCCTGAGCCTGCCGGGGGAATTCAACCATCCTCACACGAGGCAGCCAAAGAAGAAGAATGAAATCAAAGTAATTTTGTTGAAAGACACCAGCTATTACCAGAAGCGCACGGTCTGACCCCCCCCTCGGTGAGAAAGACTCTGCCCTGCTTCAAAGTATGGATTCTCTAGGCACATCAGTCCTCACAGATATTAACTAATCATTAAAAACTGTTTATCCAGTGTTTATTTTGACTCAAAAATAAAACCTTCCACTTAAAGGACTACAACTTGATTTAAACTTTTAGTTGGTGGGAACAGATTTAAATATTAAGTAACAGCACGGTAGATTGCAATCTGATCCTCTCCCCTTCTTCCACCCCCTCCCCATTTAATGTATGCTTCTTATTAGAGGAGGGATCCAGGTTGGTTCATTTATTTTAATGCAAGAGCAGCAAAATTAGCATCTTTAAATACTCATTCACAACAACAATCAGCTTTTCCAGCACCGCATGCTGTGCATATTATAATACAGGCAATTCCTTGGTTTTTCTGCATTTTAAAAACTTAAGAGAAGGGAGGCTCTCTGTGCACACAGACCATCCACGCTGGCTTCAGCATCCCTCCTCTCCAAGAAGTGCCACGCTGTGGATTCGCGTTCAACCCAATACAAATTATTTAATACAGCCTCAGTACGATCATAGAGGGAATTGGTGTAAGTGGATACAAAGGACAAAGCACCAAAAGAAAGACCTGAAGAACTAAGGAATTTTCTTATTTACCAATCAATATTCTAATTCTTCTAAAGAGAACTTTAAAAATATATTAATTCTAAGGCCCACTGCTTTGGGTTTAAAGAGCTGTTTTTAAAGGGTACTACTTACAGGCACTACACGAGGGATTTGTTTGACCTGAATTCTCCCCCAAGTTTTATGGATCTATTTTTGTCTAGAAACTACTGGGCAGGAAGTCTGCTAATGACTATGTCTGGGCTTTGTATTACCNACTTTAAAAAAAAAAAAAAAAAAAAAAAAAAAGCCTCACAGAGATTCCTCAGTGCAGGACAGCCGTTAAATACCAGGTTCGATTATGGTTCAAAATGCAGTATTTGGATAACAAGTTGAATTGGCAAAATACGATAGTATTATTGCACATCGCTCTACAACAGCACAGAGCTGTTTTTCAGGTGTTTTATGGTGATAACTCACTGACCAAGAGAGCAGATTAAGACATTTCCATGACTATGGTCAAGACATCTAAGTGCGATACTCTCTCCTACTCTGTTACTCCTTCACCTCTGACTGATGTCATTAAGAAAGGTGTTGTTATGATGTCATTTAGCCTTTTGGTCTCATGAAAGAGGGCACTACTTTGCAAGATCTGGGAACTTATGTAATAAATAGCCAAAGAAAAAAAAAAAATCAGCGCTGTTCATGGGTTCCACAATGTTAGTTCTGAAGCTGACTCTGGTAAAACATAGTAAATCAAATGAGTAAATCTATGAGGAGACATATCAACACCTACACCAGGAAAACTGAGATTGGAAGAAAAGCGAAGACCAGAAATGCTTAACATTGATCACTGGAGTCTTGGCAATACCTGTTTTGGAGGAAAAAAACCCATTGGATAAATCCTTAAATTGCTATTTATAAAATGCCTCATTTGACAATGCAGTGGGACAGGTGAGCACCATCACACACAGGGACAGCAGATCAAGAGAGCTTTCCTGCAGCTACGCCACTGAGCATTGCCAGAGCTACAAGCTATCTGCAGAAATTTCATTTCCATTCACAATTTTTCTTCTGGGGGTTGCACAAATGATCAAAATATACAGAAAGTCTCAAGGGAGGAATTTCTGCATGCTTGCTTTTGCTTCTCCTCTTGTTCAAGACCAACAATATTGTGCAGCTGTTGTAAATGCCCAGTTAAAAGGAAGTGAAACTTCTTTGTCCCTTAGTAAACTAGGGAGATTTACCTACTTCGGGGCGTGGATTAAGTGCTAAGTGAAAGGCTGCTTTTGGTTAAGGCACAAGAACCGAATTCTGATCAGAGTCCTCCTGGACAAGGCAGGAGCTGAGGTGCAAAAGACCGGAAGACAATTCCACCCTCCCAACCCACCTCCCCATTTTCAGTACTGAACGGGGGGAGAGGGGGTGTCTGTGCAATATTAGAGACTCGTCCTCCATCTTATTCACGACTCCTACCTGTCAGTGAAGTTCATGGGTTCCAGGTGGGATCCTGACCGGGCCGAGTGGCTGAAAGTGACAGCAGCGAGGATCCTGAGGGAAGAGACAAGCCGGTTAGTATACCTGGTGACATGCCCACCACCTTCACCCAAAACATGCTCGCTGACAAGACAGTCGTCCTTCAACATTGGCACCCGCGTGAAAGATGAGAAGACCGCATCCTATTATTTTAAGGAAAGGAACTGCAAGTCAGGCTTGTGTTCAAATGCTTTCAGATTAAAAACAAAAAGTACACGCAAAAATATTTTAAAGTTACCAATTTTCTTATTCTGTATTTCTTTAGTCTTTGCTTCTTACATTAACACTCTAGGAGGAAACCAACTGCTTCTTGGTATCTCTGGTTTGACCCAAACACCTGCTGGAACCAGCATTCCCATTTCTAACTGACAGTTTCCCTCAAGGAGGAAGAGGCCGACAAGATCTGCATTTGTCCTAACGGCCGGTACCACAGGAGCTTGCTCCGGGCAAGTCTTAAAGCAGTCGCTGTGCCACCTCCCCGTTTCACTTCTTGGACAAAAGCAGTACGGGTCCACGTGTGCGTGCAGGACAACACCACTTGAAGACACATCTTCAGAAAGAAACTCGTTGCTTTTAATTTGTCCAGCAAGCCAGCAGGCCCCCGGATGAGCATTTTAATAGCTAGTAAGATGCAGCCAGCAAGGCAATATTTGTCCAATGTTACTTATGTGAAGGTAATATTACTTAATAGTTAAGTGGCAGGAACATTGAGAGATGGAAACGAAGAGAGTCGTCTTTGGACATGACACCATGGTCACACGCATGCTCACGCATGGGCTCAGTTCCAGCAATTTAGTGACAATTTGGTATTTTCACTTAAAGGACATCAGAGCAAGTTTTAATGCCAAGCTGGATGCACTGGCTAAATACAGTTGGAGGTTTTGGCGGGGTACGACCACCGCCCACACCCCATAACACGGATGTCTGTTCCTGGTCATACTTGGGACCACATCATCGTTCCCTGCAGAAGCTTCCATGAAGGTGCACGTAAAGCAGAGTAAGGAGGGGGAAACGACTTCTTAGAGAAGTTTTTCTCCTGTAGGACAGCATATAAAAATAATTCCAAAAGAACAGGCTCATGTGTTTATCTGCTTCTTACTCCAGAAAAAGTTCTGCTGGCCCACATTCGCTTATGCTTTACAAAAATCCTTTTATGAGCCTGTACATACAGTGTATGATATCCAAACCTTCCCTCTCCCTCTCTATGAAAACACTGAGGGAAGAAACCCACAGCCAGTGTACACTGGTCAGTTAGAAAAATCAACTAGTTTTGCCACGCTACTGGATCGGCAGTTACCTGTGCCAGCAACAGAAGCTGAGTCAAACGCCCCTTATCACAGCCTGCTTTTACCCAGCACAAAGTGAACAATCAGTCGACAGCCACAATTTTAGCAGTGGGTCTGACACAACCCTGGTGTCGGTCCTTGGGGCAGATGGCAGCAGCACTGGGCTGTAGGTGGAGCACAGTAATTGATGCACACTGGCTGCCAGGACGACTCCTTGGAAGCTCAGCCTCTTATTTCTGCTAAGCCACCAAGAACTGAGTCATTTCCCTCCTCAAAAAGTTGCAGAGCTATTTTCTTTTGTCCGGATGGCAGGACAACAGCTCACCGACTTCTAGCCTTCCTCTGGATAGGGGAAAAGGGCTGTAAAGGGTCACCCCTCTGACACCCACCCGAGGATCAAACTGTCCCCCCCGACCAAACTCCAGCATGCTCAGAGGTCATCTCGTCCCAAAAGCTGGGAGATTGCGCCCAGGACATCATCTCCGTTTTACTATTTTAAGCACCCCAAAAGGTTCCAATAGGTTAAACAAATTGCTACAAAAGTGCAGATATAGAAACTTAATGAATGGATATGTAACTGTATTCTGGTCCCTGATTAGCCATCTAGAGGGCAGGTCTTGCTAATTATAGCTCATCCTATTAGCCCAATGCTTTTCTAATTAGAAGCCCATTGAAAACCATTGCAATAGCTACTTCAGGGCCTTCAACAGTGCTATAAAACCCGACAGATACGGCAGTACTTCCATGCTGCTCCTCCTGCATCTGGCCTGGACACGAACAAACACTTCTTCACCGCTGAAGACAACAAAAAGCAATACACACAACATACACCGCGTACCAGATCGTGACAAGCGCTACGGCACAGCCGTGGTAATTGGTGGTTACGACACTATTGCAGTGAGCAGGAAGCCACAAGTTGTAACACTGCTGGGGGTGGGGTGGGGGGGGTGGTTTTAAAAAAAAAAAAAAAAAAAAAGGAATTTTTCTGCCTGGTAGAGATAATTGCTGAATGGGACTGGTAAAGGTCGCAGTGGGAGGGGAGGATCCTCCAGGCATCGGCTCTGCACCAGCTCTGTCCGAAGCCGGCTCAGCTCTGCCGGGAGGACGGCACAAGGCACCTCCAGCACAGACGGAGCCTGCGTTTTGCAAAAAGTTTCCCCCGACAAAGAGGAATACAGTTACGCGAATGAGCTTGGCAGCAACCTCACGTCAGAGTGCTCCCCATGTTTTGGAGGAGTTCAGCAGAGATCGTTCCCTCCAACGTGCTCTGGACATGGGAAGCCTAAGATACCGAAGCCTATTTCTGAGGCTCCGGCCAGCCTCCATTTTTAATGAACTGTAGCATTAAACTCCCATAGTGCTCGTGTCCTGGGACTAAAATAGTTTTCGTCTTGCGAGGACACCAGAAGAGCGGTTTAACCGCTTCAGTGCCACAGGATGCTAGCGGCGCGGGACCAGGGCCACCTCTTGCGCTGACCCACATTCAGCGTGTGGAAGTTTCCACTGAAACCCAACAGACCGCTGGCAACGAGCTGCCCAGGGAGGCAGCAGGCGCCACGGCCCCAGATCCCGCCCTGGCTCCCACACTCCATCCCTCCGTGGCTGGCTCCATCCGTGGCTTAGCCTTCTCCTGCATCTCCAAGAGGGGAAGCTCGCTTTCGAAATACACGCCGCTAAGGAAAAAAGGTTAACGTGCTCATGAAAAGGTTTCGAAGGATTCACTTTTAAAGCATCTGTTCAGGGAACCTTGTAGGAAGCAGGCAGTTATCAACAGTTAATACTCAGAAGCAAAACTCTGTCCAAGCAGCAGCTCTAAGTTTTTGACAGCACTTCCATCAGAAAAAGTCACTGCAGAAGAAGAGGAATGCACGGCTGGACACCTGAGCCACAGGTACGGTGTGCTCTGGCGCAACGCTGCTGTTGTCCAAGGGCACCGGCGGCGGGCTCTGCCAGCACCCGGGGACACCACACACTACCGGTCTCGTAGGTCCTGCGTCAGCTCCTTCACCGTCCAAGAAAATGAAGTCTTTAGTATCGTATCACTCTGCAGTTCTTTCAAAGGTTTGATGTTTCATTTATAAAGAATGGCAGCTCTCATTCCAATATAGCAACTTTTAAAAACCGTAATAAGTGAAATGTTCAAGAAATTAAGCAGGCATTGGACTGAACAGTATCTCTTGCTAACTCGCCAGAACAGAAATCAGATCTATTTGCTCAGAGCCTCCTTCGTCACTCATGAAGTTTTTTTTCTCTATGAAATGATGATGAAAGTTGTAGATCAGAATACTAGGTACCGCATTTTTAGCGACATTACTGAATCCCATCAACACCATCTAGAAAAATTATGATCCAGTAAAATTCAAGAGAGATGTAGCCTGCAAAACAGGGTTTTAAAAACATTACATTTTCAGAATAAGACAGGCTACGGATTCTCTAAGAAGATTAAGGCATGGGAACTATGACACAGGTACCACAGCTTAGCATTACTGCCGTACATACCTCCTCAAACAACTGAGATAAGAAAATTTCTGTACTTTTTGGAAAGCTGAGTGAACTGCTCAGCAGAAAAAAGGAATCACATTTCAATTTAAATATTGACAGACAAGGGGCTAGCTTCTGTCTCACGTGTTCAGGCTTTACTTCCACCAACATTGTTGAATACAAGAGTAAAGTCTTCAAAGACTTTATTGGTCTAGGAGGACAACTCAAATTGGGTTCTTCAAGCACCGAAATATCAGTTGAAAGCATTTTTGTGCGCTCCAAACCCACAGATTCCTCCCTGCACACATCTCAACAGAATTCTAGGAAGAGCCGTCGGACAGAAGTAACAGTCATGGTGCACATTTCAATACAGTGTAAGCAACCATCATGGAGCGGAAAAGCACCTCTCTGGCTCTTTATGAACGTGCCGATCCATTCTGTACCTGGCATACGCTGGTATTTCTCAAAATATTCAAGCATTGCTTTTTAACTTCTGTGTGCCTCAAGATTCAGGTGAAAGCTCCTCAACACCCTGCATACCCACTCTTCAGTTTTAGCCTCTCTACAGTGAAGTGCCACCTTGTAGGAAGGGAAAAAAGCTCCTTTCAGATGCTCATTAATACCACCGCTACCCGTTTATTGTGTACAAGTCAGATTGCAAATAAAACCTGTTACAAATTAAGAGTCTCTCCCACTCGCTCCTGAATTCCTGCACCAGAGATAAAACATACGACTCCCCTCCCAGGCCATCAATAGCATTTATAATTACACCCTTCAGATCAATGCCTGCGTTCACAGGGCAGGGAAACCAGGGGCTGCAGTAACCCTTTAGTTAAGCCGGTCCGTAGACGGGGATCACACGCCGCGCCAGCCGGCGAGGGCATCATTTGAGACAGCAGCAGAAAGTCAGATATAGAAAAACTACTTACTGGCAACAGCTGTTCTTTAAGCACGTCACCCCAGCTCATCCTTCTTCTGGAGAACGCTTCTTTTCCAGCATTTGGTCTCTACTGGATACCAAGTGGATACCAAGGGCTGCCAAATCACATGGAAGCACACGCAGGCCTTCAAGGAGAAACCCTGCCTTTACTTCCAGACCTGGGAGAGTATCATCTACGAATTACACTAGCTGCACTGCCCTCCATACGGATCTTGACGCTAATTTAGCAGAACTAGAGTTCAGCTTTACTCTGCCCTCTCAAATCCCACCACTCACGTTCACCAACGTGCAGGAAAACAGGAAATCTCAGCCTAAGTTTTCTCCAGAAAACCCAGGCTGAACCTTTTGAAAAACACTGGTATAATCTAATCTCTTGCAATCAAAACTTACTGTTTTGAGACCAAAGTGCAAGTGCATTTTGACTTCTCTCGTTCCTTAGTCTGGAATATCTCAGTGGTAATTACATTATCAAGCTCCTTCCTCCCTCCCCAAACAAGCCCCGCGATCTACCTGTGCTTTTACTGAGATTAGCCAGAATTCAGTCAAGTGTGGGTACCTGGGAGATGCAAAGATAGAGCTTCCAATAATGCAGTTCAGAAAGAAAAATCAACACTAACTGCAATTTCCGCCCCCCACCCCAGGAACCCTTGCTATTCAAGACCTTGCAAATCTGGCTTTCTGTAAACCAGAGCCTGGAGTACCCAATTACTGCTGTCCTGGTCAGCAGTTCACAACGCTGAAGCGCCCACAGCAAATGCAACAGAGTTTGCAGATGCTACGTGGAAAACGCAACACTGGCTAGCCCTGCGCGGAGTCCCAGGTCAGCACAAAATGGAGTGCATTTCTCTGCAGGTTGATTCAGAAGATCAGGCAGGCTCAAAATATCCAGATCATGATTTGGTTGGCTACTCATGAATAGAAACACCCATGATTGTCTAGGGTTGCACCACTACGGGCTCCAGCAGACACAAGCATGCAGCTTGCTTTTCACTCATAATACAATTTATGTCTTCACATGGGGGCGGAGGGGGGGCAGGTTCCCCATCAAATCTCTGAAAAACCACTTATTCCTCAAAAAGTCCACAGGAAACCGCTCCAAGACACTTCGGTTTCAAAGTAAGAGCAATATGTTATAAAATGAGCTACAAAAGCTGATTATTTCTAGATAAAGTTAACCTTCGAGCAACCCTTTGGGTAGACCAGTTTTGTTTTGCTTTGGTTTTGAGCGCCGTGCTCCCTTGTACAGAAGCATCTAAGCAATGTCATGTTCTCACTCAAAGAAACAAAGAGGTAATGATAAGGAATTAGGGAAGTCCATGAGTGAAATAGAGAGAAAATATTATTTTTGTCATTAATTTCACAATTAGTAGTTTAAACTGTGAAACGGGAGTTAAGTCAGAGAAGGGATGAACCCACTGACTAAGAGGTTGCATTGGAGCCAGGTCCAAACAGTTTTATACATCTGTTTCACATCTATCCAAGTTAATCTTTGTAATTACTATATGGGTAGACCTGACTCATTAAATCAAAATCTTTGCAAGAGGCTGACTTGCAGGAACAACAAAAAACACTCTGCATGTCAGAGACAGCAGCCAAGCAGCAGACATGAACAAAGCAGTGCCCGTTTCAAGAAGAGGAACTGTAATATCTACTGTTAAGCAAAAGGGGAGAACACCAAGAAGAGCTAAAAATAGATTAGAGGGGTTTGGTTTGGGGGTTCTTTGTTTTATACATAGCACAGTTTGAACTGTTTTTCAGTTACTCCGTATTTATGGCCAATTATGCTGATCCTCACCCAGGGCCAAGATCTACGGGATTCACGGGGTGAGCACGAAGGGCTCCTATCGCTGACATATTTGTCATCCAGATCAATCCAGATCAACAACGCTGGCTCTGCGACTGACGCTGCAGGACAGACATGCTCTACGTTTCCTTCAAGACGACTCAGCCTGTCCAGCTATCCTCCATCCACACTGAGCAGTTGCAACAAACTGGTTTTAATCAAAGTGCAATCTAATCGCCTAATGGTGCCGGTCTCTGTGGATTGTTGTATAAACATGTTTTTCAAGAACTGGAATTACTATGTTCTGTTTTCAGATGTAGAATATATTTTTGACAGAGGAAGGGGGTGTCTCTTTTCTATGCAAAGACGCAGCATTATGAAATGCATTTGCAGAACTGTTCGGCAGAATATTAAACAGGGGAAGAGGGATGTGTGCATAAATTTATCACCTTTTTCACCGAGTGCCCAACAACCCCAAGGAAGAAGACTGGAAAGCTCTGGATCTCTCATTAGGAGAGACGGAGACGAAAATGAGTGGCAACTTTCGATTAAAAAAAAAAAAAGGTGGCAAATTGTTATTTCTAGCTCTGGTGGAAAAATCTGTTCTACTTTCATCATCGAGTAAGATGTGGTTTTTGTATGCATCATGTTTGCTCTGGAATGCCACGTTTGGGGGCTTGCCTTCATCTGCTTCGCCGATGCTCACTGCTGCAATGAGGCTTTGCCGCGCTCTGCGGGCAGTTTGTGCTCACCAAGTGCCAGTGACTTTAATTGGGCAACCTGGCATCAACTAAAACACGATCACTTGATTCTTCCTGAGTAGTTTGGTTTGTGCCTACCTGGCTTCAGCATCAGTTACTANACACGGGACGGGGACGGATGACGGGACGGACATGGGATGACACACACACCTCAAGATACCATCCTCCACTAATGACATGTTCTTAATCTCAGTTGTAGCAGGACGTTAATAACCCATAAGCTAATAATTTCGTAGCAGCAATTTTAGTTTCCCCAACTATATTATTTAAAAACCTAAGTGAGGGCGTGTGTAGAGAATGACACCGTTCAGAAATCCAAATAAGGGAATGAAATGGCAGCTTGGCAGGGACCCAGCAGCCACACCTATTTACAGGGGAAGCCGAGCACAGCCACCATCATTAATTAATTCAGAAGCCTCGGCACACAAAACTTGATCTGGATGCACACTGCATCCCCCACCTGAGATCAAAAGGGAGCACTGCACGCCGAACATCACAAGCCACGCTTGCACACAGCCATGTCTGTATTAAAAAAAAGGAGGGCTGTGGGGCTGACGCCTAGCCCCTGGTCCTGCAGTTAGAAGGGAAAAGGAAATGCAAGTTGTCATTATCACCCATAGGATCGAGGGGGACTTTTAATCTTGAGCAAGCCTAACTGCTGGTAACAAACCTGTAAGGGTCCCTCGACCCAGAACGAGCAGAAAGCAAACGGATACCCAAGCTGAGCAACACGAAATTTAGGCTCTCGGTTACTTCAGTGGCTTTGTGTAAAACAACATCTAACTTCCACACAGACATGAGGGCATTTTGGGTAGAAAACAACCAGAGGTGTTACAATTACACCGAGCAACATTTTGCAAAGGAGATCTTCTTATCAAGTTTGCGTATCTAAACGTCCTAAGGGATCAATAACATGCGCAATATTAAAATGAGTCTTATTTAATTACTTCTATAGTCTTCATCATCATCATAATTCTCAGGCACCTCACAGAAATAAGTTACCCATCAGGTCTTAACCGACAGGATTCACGTGCTTTTGTTCCCCAAGCCACTTGTATCACTTAGAAGTCCTGGCTGCTTGTTCAATCATCACCTTCAGGTTTAAAAACAGGTTTTGGTCCAGCAAAGGGAATTAATACATCCCTCTCTGGATACCTTTGCTAAAGGAAGGAGAAAAAGCAGAGGAATCTTAAACACCTTCAACACAAACTAATGGAACAAAGACCGCAGGTAACAAGTTTGGAGGTGAACTCTGCCTCCCAGATCCCAGCTTTCCCACAGTGAGGAGACATGCGCGATCACAACCGCAAAGCTTGCAATATTTATTTTAAAATGTCAAGCAAAAAGTTTACCTTCTTCAGAATGTGAGAGAATTTTAGAACTCTTCCAGCCACAGAATACCCTACGTACATGCTATATACCAAACCATCCCCAAAGACACTATGCTTTCCATCTCGTATTCGGTGTTACTGATTAATATTGCTTCTTTCTCGACTATTCATAAGCTTTCCCACAAACGGTATTTGCAAATTATATTAAGACCTGTTGATATAACAATCAAGAAGTTTCTCTTGGTGATCCTCCTGTTCGATCCTGCCGTCGTAGCCCACGGAGCCGTAACAGTCCCTACATATTAGCAATCTTTCATGAATTGCAAGACATTAATTTAATGTTAGCCTTAACTTTAAGTGCTACCTACTATCTTGGAGCACAACTTTAACGAAAATAAGAATAATTACACATAGCCAACCTGGATTAGTCTCGAGCTGAGCTTCTGAAAGTTACACTACTTTTCAAGTTTTACAGAGAATGTCACCTCCTCATTGGGATCTTTCCTCTCAGAAAAAGCTACACCACGAGCCAGCCTTCTTGCAGTATCATCTGTTTTCAGGAATAGGTATAGAAAAGCTGTTACAAATGTCATCTTCTTTTTCCCCCAACCACAAAAGTGAACTTGAATTAAAAAATGCTTAAGGCATCAATTCCTGTCACATTTATAGAGTTAATCAAGGCATTAAAGGCGCACTTCTCCCTAGTGCATGCATGGTCCAGAAAGGAAGGATACTGCCCACAGAGCATCCTCAGCGCTTCATGAGACAACCCAAACACGGATGGAGTGAAGCTTCACTGGATTCCCTCCACAGATACCAAACAAAAGCAAGGAGCCTCACTATGAGGCAAGGGTTCTTCCACTACCGAAACAACTAGGCACTGGCTTTCAAAGACCACATCTCCTACGCCTTAAAAACAAACAAGGAAGCCAGCAGAAAGCAAAATTGGAAGTCCATACTCAACAGCATCCTACAGAGCGTAACACGAGCACTGCACCTGCAACTGGCACATATGTCATTTCACTCTTTCACAATGAAAACCAGAAAATTTTAGGTTTATATTGTGTATGAATCCCAACAGGTGGTTCAGTGTATTTGTACATACTGCAGCGCTAGGGACACACACACAACTGCAGTACCTAATTCTGTTGGAGACAGGATTTTCTAATATCCTATTAAATATGAATGCCTTCAGTTTACTTCCTCTAATTCTTGCAAGCATTTCAAAGCTCGTGATCACACAGCTACTTCAGCAAATGAACATACTGGGCATAGCTAACAGGCTATGGCAAGGAAGTTGCTCCTACTTACACCAATAGGTAAATCAGCATTAGCATGAAATCTAATGATTCAGTTTTCTGACTCATTTTAGTATCTGGACAGTCTTCAGCATTTGTAGCATAAGCCAAACTAAGAGAAAAGCCACTACTGACCGTCTTCAGCAATACTTCCCCCCCCCCTGGAACAGTCACAAAAGAGACTTTGCTGCTGCAACGAGGCTTGCCCCGTTTCAACGGCATCCCACACCGAACTGGGCTCTGTTTGGTCCAGCCATGCCCTGGGCATTTACAAAACTCTTAAGAAAACCTGCTGCTAACGACTGTCTCAGCCACAGGGTAATCGTCTGGTGCGCAGGAGATGCACCTTCAGCAGCAAACATTAACAAGAGTCTCTCCATCCAGATCGAGTTAGGGAACAAGCAGCACGTTAACCAGCATCACTCAGTCGGAAGTGTTCCACTGAATTAAAAAAAGAAAAAAAAAAAAAAGAAAAAGAGAAAAGCTTTCTTGAATGCCAACTCCTATAGTCTTGTAGGTAGTAAAACTGGGTATTTGTACCCCAAAGTGAATGAGACAGGTCACGTCAACATCAATTTCAAGACTAACTGAAAACTCAATCAAAGCTTCATTTTTTTTTTTTTTTTTTCCATTGAAAAGCTACAAAATAAGCCCTTATTCTTTCAGCTCCAGCGATCTGGCACTTTAATGCCAAGACCCGATCATAAACTCTTACTTATTTTGGATATGTAACAGAGAATGGGAAAAAAAAAAAATAGACTGCCTTGAGATCAGCTCACTCTTACTTACATACCTATCGCCGTGGTCTCCCATCAACTATGATTGAAAAAAATAACCTCCCTTTTGAGGTGCCATCTAACATTCTCAGAAGTTGTTGTTACCCGCTTTTGTCAGAACTTTGAGTAACAACACGTACTGTTAAAGAATTAGCAATTATGATAAAAAGAGTTAGCGGAACCTCTTCCCGGCAGGTGAGGCAGAAATCTATCTTCATACTCTCTGCTGGAACTACCCACATTACTTACACAGTTAAACAGCAAGGAGTTATTTTCACTTGATAAGGTGCAAAAATAAGAAAATACCACACAGCCTCACTTGCTGCTAGTTGTTTTAGAAACTTCTTCAGGTACCTGACTTTTTAAATATCCATTTATATTCAGCTGAAGATACTGGAAGTGGGGGGAGAGGGGGAGGAACGGTGTTTACTTCATGTCACGGCTTATCTCCTGCCTTGTGGGAGTGCTCTTTCATAGGCTCCATTTTTTTGTTCCCATCCCTCCAGCTCCCATTCACACCGCTGGAGCGAGGGCAACAAAAAGCACATATTGTTATGGATGACTGGAAGTGCGGTGGACTGCCTCCCGACTCTCGACCCACACGGCTTGGGCTACCAGGCCCAGAGAGATTTGGGTATAACTTTTTAATTTAGTTTGATTCGTGTTTATACAGGAATAAGCCCAAGTCAGAAGGTGACGCATAAGACACCAAAACCAGAAGACGAAGCACTCACACACTGATCCCTTTCATGCCACAGCAGAGTTCACTACAGGGCACCGCAAATTAGCAGGGAAACTGCATTCAAGTTATTAGTCACCTCATAATTGTTATAGGAATTGGAGACCAACTCTTCTTCCAAACATGGCAGGAGTAAAGCCTTTCCAGCAGGGCTTTCACTTAACGCCAGACCATCCGGAATACCAAACTTGCCAACGTCTCTGAAGAGGCAAGTCACAGCCAAACTGCCGCACCTGGAGGGTGACCCAAAAACAGTCACGAAAACTTCTTTACTCTTGCAAAATACTGATTGTTTTGGTTTTTTGCTCTTTTGGGAGAGAAGAAGGGGGGAGGGAGGGGAGAGAGAAGGAAAGGAAACAAAGAAGTAGGAGAATGAACAGAGGCTGAAATGCTTGACTCAGAGTAAAAAAGAAAAAAGGTAAAACCCAGAATTTAATAAGAATGAATACAAACAGAACAGACAGATAAACTCGGGGGGGCGGGGGGGTGGTGTTAAATAGCTCTTTGACACCTGAACAAGACTTGAACTGCTGGAGCTCTTTAAGACTCCAATCATCTTCATGATACAGACCATTCAATATATTCTGCTTAACGTGAGCAGCACCTGATCGAGCTGCAGAAGGCTTCTAAATAGGAAAGGAGCCCCGTCAGGTCTGGGTCAGCGGATCAGTTTGTTTTGTGCACAAACCAGAAGTCGGAGGGAGGACCCAAGGGGTCCAGCTGATGCCCAGGGGCTCTCCAGGAAGGACAACAGTGGGAGGAGAAACAGCCTCCCAAAATTAAGTCTTCTTGAAAATAAGACAAAATAAACACACCTGATCTTACACTTCTGCACATCTTGGTTAAAGGTGCAAGACTTGACCCTGCTGCTGGGACAGACCCGCCAGTTATAAGGGATTACAGAAGGAAATTCTGCAGAGCTTGAAAACTCACCCAACTTGTGCACATCAGCTACAAAGACACAAAGTCCTGAGCTATTGAACATGAGAGTCAGGGGCGAACTCCCTACTTCCCCCCGTCTAGGGGTTTGCCAACTCCCCGTTGGACACGTGATGCTCCTTCCCCGTATTTGTCTGGCCTTCAGCATCTGTGGCCAGCTGTTAAATTTCACTCTCCTAGATCTTTCAAATGTTTGCATTTCCTAATACAACAAACAGGCATTACGGATCATGAGGTAAACTTGACTACTCTTTTTTTCCCCTCTTCTCATCTTAAGTCCCACCAGCAATTCTCATTTGAAAAACGAGATGACATGTGGTTTAATCATTTCAGAGATAAAAGCTAAACACAATGAAGATTAAAATAAAAGGAATTGTTGGTATAAGCCACATTTTGCATGCTTCCTTCGTAACACACACTTATACCCATTTTGCAGATGGAATAGCCAAGGCACGGAGAGGTTTAAGCGACTTACCCAAGGCAATATAAAACTTCTCCTCCAGGGAGGACAGGGAAGCAAAGGTAAAGGCGAGAACAAGCTACCACAGCACACAGGACATCAGCTGGTCCTGAGCAGTGTGATTTGCAAGATACAATAACAGGGACCGACACCTGGCATCCGCCTACTGCACCTCTGAGCTGCGCTGGCGCCAACAGCTCCGGCCAGACACCAACCCGCTGCCGACCAGCGCCGTCCTGCGCTCAAGCTGCGATGCTGAACTGTGCCAAACCCTACTGATAATAAAGACAAGGAGGAGAGAAAAAGGCATCGCTACAGCTGCACGTAGCAAAGGTTTTCCACTTTCTGCCTTATTTCAGTGTGGTGAAACAGCAACACATTCAAACATTTTTTCTTAAGAGTCAACACATCAAAAGTGGACAAAACTTTCTTGCTAAACCTTGATTTTGTCCCATACAGCCCAAATGGCCTAATCAGCTTATTTTTTTCCTCCAAATGCCCTCCTCACTCCAAGAGAGTGAGCTGTGCTCATAAAGCGAGAGTCACGACGCTGCTTTCCAGCCTCACTTGCACTAGAAAGAGAGGAGCATAGCGGACAACAGGTTAAAAAGCCCCAGCACAACGAAGAGGCGCTCTGTAATTAAGAGGTAGGAAAGCTGTACGGGAGAAGTCCTCCCTGCCCCGTGGTAGCCACAGTCTCCCGAGGTGATGCCGAACAGGTCACACAGACACACACACAAATGCTTGCAGGTAAACACCGGCTGTTTACTGGTGCCCCGCTGGAGAGTCCCGAGACCTGACACACCAAGAAGTCAAATACCAAAGAACGCAATTAAAGGCAATGAAAGCTAGAAACGCCGGTACCTTCAGCAGTTGGGGATGGAAGACAAGAAGTGCTGAAGAGCAAAAAGCCAACATAGGAAACTGTCTATTAATAAACCTTAACCTTTGTTCTGTCCCTGTCCTATAATGCTTGCTCCAGGCAATTCACTCTCCTTTTCCCCACCTGAAAACGGACATATGATTCATCTGACAATGAGGTTCGCTGATGTACGCAGGGCATCCAGACTGAGTGGTGCTAAGCAGATAGAAAATATCACAAAGAAATTAATAACCTCAGAAATTCCAGGTGGTGCATAAGAAATAAAGCAGGAACCACTAACTGCATGAGGGTCAACACGTTCAACAGAAGTCCAGTTCCCCAGGTGAAGGGGTGCCACAGAAACGCAGAGACAAGAGGAAGGGGAAGAAGGCTAGAAAAGCCTTAAAAAAAAAAAAAAAAAAAAAGGGGATTCCAAGCAAGTCTTTACACCAATCAATCATAATACGAATGCATAAATAGGCAGAATGTCTATAGATAAAGCACCAAACTCCAGCTTTTAAGTTTTAAGGGCACAAATCTAAAACAAGCAGCACGAGTAGCACAGGAGAGCAGGGACAGCCTGATGAAATCATCAAGAACAGACTTTCAAAGAAGAATACAACTGAAAGACTGTCCTGGAGTTTCCTAGTCCATCAGTGCCGTGTTCTTCTCTTAACATTTATTTTGTCTAATGCCAGGAGAAGAGGAAAGAGCGCTCACGTACCTTCCCCCCCACCCCCCAATCAACAAAATATGCTAACTACATTGCACTTCACATACTGGTCTACAGACCGTGTGCTGTGATACCTCAAACATGAATAGCATTACACAAAAGCAAACGTTACTTCCCCAAGCCTAAAAATAAGTCTACCATATTTTCAGATACCACAGTCTCCAGGAACATTTGGAGGGGGAAAAAAAACCCCCACACACCATACAGTTCTACGTTACTTAAGATTTATTGAAAAAGATATAAATTGGAAGTCGAGAAGTGCCTGGAACAGGGCTGCAATACTGGTCATTCTAAGAGGAGGAATAAAAAGCCCTCCACACCACAGTTCATTTTTCCTTTTATTTTGAAACGAGAGCTCTCAGCATGTGTATTCCAATTCAAAAGGGGAATGCACACACTGCATGCTTTCTTTCCAACTTTTTTGTTGTGACTTATTTGAGCAGTGTAAAAGCCCGTACCTGCACAGGTACATATCGCACACATGAACTCTGTAGAGAGCACGCAACTTTCTACCTCACAAGACATACAAAAGGGAAACACAGTGCTTTGCGAAACACGAGCAAAATAAGCACGCAACTACTCCCCTCAGAGTATGGCAGTAAGAAACCAAAGTATTAAAGCCTGGGGAAGAGCTCACAGTTCATATGTGCATAATAAGTATCAAAAAAATAAGCTCTGATGCCCAAAGATTTGAATTTTTAAATGCGTAAGTACACTTAATACCTACTATCAGCAAGTAACATCTAGATATTGCATGTAGAAATTCGTGGTTCAAAACACACTCAATGAAAACATTCTAAATTTGGTCAGCAAACCAGCATTTTCCACTCAGAAGTTACACAAAGAGCGAGCGCTGCATCAAAGCGGAAAGCCTTGCTGACCACTACAGCACCTTGTCAGTCCTGTCCTTCCCAATTTCTTGTACCAGATACCGCAACTTTTGGTCGGTTGGCAACTGGCCAGGGACTTTACAACATGGACACCATTTCAAGAGGTACCACTGAAAATTTAAGAGAGTCTCAAATGTGGCCTCATCACAGCTGAATGAATTTTAGACTTAGTTTTTAAAATACTTCCAGCACTATCCAAAAGATGTCAGAAGTTGACTTCCTTTAACCCAAGCATCGTTCCTTCTTCTCTCACGCCTAAAGGAGCACAGCAGGAGTGATTCAGTAAGAAAGTAAGAATGCTTATAGCCCATACGGATGGGTAGGGCTAACGAAGAGCACACCCAGAAATAGAAGTGTAAGACCATAAGACAGTAAGCCTGGAGTTCCTTCCACATAGTTCCTTTGACAGCAAAGGGATAATTCCAGTTCAAACCTGAGGCCGCGCAGAGAGGTCCCTAAAAGGGCCAAACGCTGTACCTACGTATGTGTGCTGCTGTCTAGCCGAAAAAGCGATCCCAATCCTTCATCTTGCCTTGCATAAGCCTCACAAGCATCACACAATACACCAGCACTGTCTGAATTTGAACCAATGATTTTAAACAGCTCCACGTATGACTACCAGCCTGTAATTACTACAAAAAAGTCGTAACGCAGCTATATTAAGTTACAGCATTAGCATACTGACACTGCATCATATGCCAACAGTGTTGCATCATCACCCATTGATGTAACCTCATGACTATGTAATGCTGTTAGGGATGGTATTAGCTACTCCTCTGCCCTTCCACCTCTGAGGAAAGAGAAATATATTCTGCTACCTCTATTCTGCTCCCCTGCTGGATACCGAGTGACCACAGAGATAAACGCCCTCTCTTCCAGTGAAGCTCAGCAAGGTGGTTCTTACTTCAAGCACAGAACTTGGTCCTTTCCACACTCACACAAAGTTCAACCGGAGCATGCTCACTGGTAACTTATTTGCTCTTTTTCCAAGTAAAAGAAGAGCATCAGCCTGTTGCTTACCCACAGACAACGCATAAAGGGGTGAGCTTTTACAGCCTCGACATCACGTGCCAAGCTGTGCAGCCCTCCCTATTTTCAAAACCAGATAGTTAGGGGGAGAAAAAACAAACGAAAAAGGTTCCCAGCCCTGACACCAGCGTATTTTGTGATCCTAGCTGGGATACCTAATTGCAGAGCCTCGCTGCCTCCAGGATATCGCACCCCTTTTTTTGTCCAGAGTTTGACAATCCAGACGCACCGAAGGCTACGCCAGCAGCAAGTAACGGAGCGTGATGTACAGGAATACACCGTTCCGTACGCAACACAATCTCGGATGGCTGCAAGGTGGCACTTGGGGGCAACGTCCCCGCCTGACGGCCTGCTCCCCACCCCGCATACGGCGCGGTCCCCACTTACAGCGCTCAGGGGGGCTGTCAGCCTCCCCACGGCCCAAATGCCGGCAGGCATCAGTGCGGTATCACCACCGCATCCCAAGGTACCGTCCCAAGATTTGGCGGGACCGAGCTTTTGTCACCAGAGCCAGGCCCGTGGAGCGCACGTGCACAGCAACACAGCGCCCAGGAGACCACCGCACACTTACACAAAAAGCTTTTCACGTGCTACACGTCCCTTTATTTCTTACTTTCTTCTGCCGCCTCCTGCCTCTGGTCCCCTACCACCTCGTCCTCTCCGCTAACAGCACGTCTCTTACGCTCCCGCTTCTTCCTCCCCACGTCTCCTTCCACTTGAGACGCTGGTCAATAGTTTGTCTGGAAGAAAGCAGGGTTTCGTTCTCTTCTCCCGCTGATGTATGGCAGCTTCCAGCCTACTGGCATGTCTCCTATTCCCAAAGGCCCCTCTTCCTTTCACTTCCTGTGTAACTGCCTCTACAAGCAGCTCTGCTACCTCTGCTTCCAGCTGCACTCACAGGCGGGCAAGCAAGGGAGAAACATGGAAGTCAAACACCTGCAAAAGAAGCTGGAAACGAGCATTAGGGCCATGCCCGCAAATCAGCGCTCCGTGACAGTCACCGCTGTATCCATCAGCTTTGGAGCCTGTCCTGGGGAAAGGGGTTTCCTGCACAAAGTACAAAAATAGAAGAGCGTGGGGCAGCCAGAAAAAAAAAGACAAGCGAAAGTAAAACCTAAGACATGTACTGAGTGTAAAATAAAGCAAAAAAAAAAAAAAAAAGTAAGCAGATGCTCTAGAGAAGTATGTGCATCCTGACTCACGGGCTTCCCCAGCTTTGTCGTTCAAAAGCAGTAACCGATGCCAGACAGTTTTCAGTCACCGAGCCCCCGGCTTCTCCACAAACGAGAGCAGCAATTCCTGGACACTCGGGAGCTCGACGCGTGCGCACGCCTGGGCAGCGCCACTTCCAGAGGACTATCCCGACCGGGGCCAAATCCTGCCCGGCCCCTCCCGCAGGCGCCGGGAACGTGCAGTAATGGAGAAGCCGGGGCACCGGGGCAGGGAGCCCAGCGAAACCTTCACCCCCGGCCCACAACCCCGTTACCGACACGACTCCCGGGGGAGGCGGCGGCTGCGCACCCCCCTCGCTGCGTGGCAGG
>WAAD01003966.1:121063-132801 GCA_013389945.1 Fregata magnificens | reverse complement strand
GGGGGGGGGGGGGGGGGTGGTCAGATTTTGATGACTGAATTCTGAGGCTGGAGGCTAATTTATGGGTCCTGTGAAAAGGCAGGGACCCTCTTCTGCCTCTTTGTGGGTTACATCCCCTTATTATACCCCACATTCACGCACGAAGGATTTCCGACAGTGACAGCTCACTCATCTGCACCGTTATTTTGCCTCCCAGTCACCACATCATCCAGAGCCTTGCCAATTTTTTTTTTTTTTTACATTAAAAATGACGGACAACCCCTTGTCAAAAGGCTGTAGGTGCCCCCTCAAAGAAATGCCGAGGGAGAGCCGGCATGGGAAGGGAAGGCCACGTTGCCACCACAGCTAGCTTGCTCTCCGCCTTCCCAGCAGTGGGACCAAGCGGCAGGCCTCCCTCCGGCCCCCTTCCACCACAAGACTACCAGGGAAAATTCAGTTTTAGCTGTTACAGATCAGGTAACTGTCAGCCTAGAAAACCAAACCACCCGTCTACAGTCCTTCAAACGTGATGCACAGAAATACTACTGCAGACTGAAGAGAATGCTTTTTTATGTTTTTCTTTCACCAGCTTACTTAAAACATCAAAGTAAGTGATTCTTTAGTAAATAGTTTAGAATTGTGTGTGGTTTAAGACCGGCTACTGATTTTCTGGTTTTATTTTTTAATAAAGACTGGCTTCTCTTTGGGGGCAACGTTCAAATTTTAGCAACGAGATGTTGCTGGGGGACGGTACAGGCGTAGCATCAAGTGGGACTGTTAATAATTCAGTCACCTGGAAGGTGCATCGGTGTTGTAATTGCTTAATAGAGACCCAAGCTGATGTTATTTCAATGACAATCAAGTGTGGCGAGTCGGTGGCTCTATCGGCAAGAGGAACCCCAACACCACAGCCTCGTGTATTCCTAGAAATACGTACCGTGAAGCAAGTTATTTGCAACATGTTTATGTAAACTGCTGAGGTGAAACTAGTCCTAAGCTGCTTTCAGGAGGAAAGTTCTATGAAACTGCAACAAATTAAGGAAAAAAGCAAATTAAATTAATCTACCTGTATCTGTCAGACTTTGAAAGAGTTGGGATTTGGTGAGGAATTCTGTAGGCATGTTAATCTTGTGTTCAGAAAAAAATAAAGCTGACACTCCTTAGGTCCAAACAAGGCAAACCAGACATCTGAGACAGTAATTAATAAATGGTATCTTATCCCTATTTTAATATATAAACGTCTTTGCCAGGTAGAGAGTATTTGCCAGTAAGGGAGTGTTGCTAAAACATGATTAAAGCAGTCCCCTCTCCTATTTAAAATAGCACCTAAAATCTTCACAGCCAGGTGTCAGTGCACCTTTAACCTGAATACACTCCTCTTTGGGACGCTACGCTTTCTAACGAAACACTTGGGCGCTACGTATCACCCTATTACACCTTCATTAAAACAGGCAACATTATATTATTAACATTATTGGATTTTAATCTAAATTAAATACTACATTTAAATTAAAATCCAATAGTTCGAAATTAGAGAAGCCATTTAGGTAAGCGAACAGCTATACTTGTGCGAATCTTCTCCTTGTTACGAACCAGACGATGCACAGTAAAGCGATACCAGAACAGTATTACCTCATCATTTCTCACTTGGGCCCTGATTAAAGCTACTCAATTAAGCGCAGAGCAGAGCACCGTGCGTGCGCGGTCAAACGGGAGAAGGAAAGCTGGAATTCAGCTGGCTGTCTCAACTGAAGCTGGCATGTCTGGGGTGTGTCACTAAGGTGACACTGTTCAGAGGAGGGCATCAGCTGCACCGCGCTAATGACACTCCCTGGTGCCTCGGTGCCTGGACTGGCCATGCGTGGGTGGCTCCGGAGGGAAGCCGTCCCCGTCCGCCTTCCCAGCCGGGCCAGCGGCACGCAGCAGTCACGCACTTTGTTTGTATCAGTCTTTTCAATTTTTATAAAGATGTATTACAAAGATCCAACCTAGCGAACTGCCTTGAACGCTTGCGCATGATTTTCATTTAAGAACGTGGCATAAACCCAGAAAACTGCGTAAGTATTCGTTCTGATAACCAAAACTAATGTTACGTAGCCTAGATTCTACTTTAAAGCTGAAGATCTCATCACAGAAGCAAAATTCTGCTGGAGCCACAAAGTCCAACTATGAAGTTGTTCTTCCAAAGGTATTTCCCGCATTCCAAATGCAAAGTCCATAGATAATATGGATCAAATACTTCATCCCTCCTGTATGTTTTAATACTACACTATCTACACTCTTCATAAAAATACCACCCAATATAGCATACACTAGGACGTTAATTCTGTTGCGACAATAGCAGAATTTGGTATTGGGATGTGAGAAAAAACCCCAACAATTCAGGCGAAAGTCACAAGTGTCCCTAAAGGAAGAAGGAAAAAATGAGATTAAGCCTTTTCTCAATGAATGTAGGTCAAAGAAAAAATAAAGCTCAAGCCAGATCTGTTAGACTTGGTCATCTTCCTGCAGCCGCCAGCGGATGTAAGACGCATGGGAACACGCTAATATTGGCATACTAAACAGGCTAAACAAGTTCGTAAGCTCAATAGCCGATACGTGTTTTAGTAAAGGTAGAGAACACAGCTCTGAAGTCATCTGATGGTCTAGAGGACCTAGACATCAGGAGCACAGATACTTCTGAAAGCTGCTTCAGATCAGCATCTGTATCTGTTACGTTCACCTAATTTCCACCGTTCAGAAGATAAACTAGGGGCTACTGCTGAGCACGTGCTGACCTGGAGTCCGACACTGGGACAAGACAGGCTGCAATCCTTTATTTTTTTAAAAAAAGTGAACCCAGCACCTTGAAAAGGATGTTTGGGGTTTTTTTTATCTTTCACATTCCTGGCTAGAAGTTTGAAATTAACAGACTACATCCTTAAATAGTTAAAGGAAAGAAAGGACAAAACTCTTAAGCATCCCGCAGCAGTGCTCCAAATCTTAAGAATACAATTTTAAGATGGCTTATGCTAAGAATGAAAGGAATTCCATAGACTTGAGACCAAGAGATGGTCATTTACTTATTTTCTGGTGAAACTATTTTCATGCAAGTGCAAGTTGCAGCTACCACCAGCTGCTGGAGACAGAATTTCTGGTAAGTAGTTCAGGAATAGGATGACCTGGTAAACTGGTGCTTTCTGACAAGAAGAATCTGAGACACTTCAGGGTCGTGATATAATCTGTACCGCCAGGTCTGTTTGCCTGTCTCCCACCCACTGGGAGTAACGCCTAAATATGAAACGTTTTCTGCAGCAAAGCAGGACGCGAGATTGGAAACAGTCAAAATTCCACGATCCGAGCAGTGAGGTGAATGACCCTAAATAGAGAGGAAAATTAATCTCGCTGGAACCGAAAGAAATTAAAGATCAGTAAGTTATTGAGGAAATGGGGAAAGCAGCGGACGCATGCAAATACTGCTCGGCCCAAGACGGTGCCTTCCGTGTGATATTATCTGACCCCGTCTCTAATAAGCACTTTTATGGTTGGAAGAGGATATATGAGGAGCTCTGCTCCAATTCAACGAGCGCTTCATGGACTATCGATTTTGCTCGGAAGTGTGAGAGAACAAAGTTCACCCAGCAGTGCTGTTATTTAAAGATCTGCCAAAGAACATCTCAACCTCCTGAAAACTGGTCCACCACAGACTGTCTCAAATCACTTCAGTTCATCTTGTGATCTGCAACTTCGGACACAAATGTTTTGCTGGCAAACAGTGAGTCAGACCCACAGAGCCATTACTTGAGGGAACGGCTGTAAACAAGCACCTCTTGCTTGTTTACTGATCTTTGTCACGTGGCTCATCAGTACTTGACCCTGATTAAAAGACGAATTAACTAGTCACAGAAAACTCTACCGAGTTCCTGTATAATTTGACTTTCTGCAAGTTTAACTGCCACAAAGAGTCCTGTGAGAAGCAGGAACTCAAATGGGTGGGTGCACACCCACAAAGAGATCTCGGCCTCCCTTCCTGCTGATTGTATCAATCACTGAATATTCCCGAGAATCTTTTTCATCCGGACCTGCCAGCCTATTTTTAACTGTCTCATCTGCAGCCTGTAAGTGCGATACACCAAAAGAAGACCAGGAGCCCTCAAGAACCTCATTGCTTTTATCATTTTGTGCAAGAGATAAGGCTCGGTCTGTGAGTCTCTTCTCTAGCGTGGAATCCTTTTCCAGAACAGACTATGGGAGACTCGGCAACGGAGGAATCTGCTTACAAGAAGTCTGCCAAGCGGCAGCGGCTTGTTCTGCATCAGCTGGACTGCTGATCGCTTAACACCGTCCTTTTTAAATGAAAGCTCAGGGTTGTGCCACGGTCCACATTTGCAATCTGATGATTTTATTATTATCCGCTAATTTCCTCCCATCTTGCGCACACACACACTGCGTCTTGCCTCCTCTAACTGGTAAGCTCTTCAGGGTGGGGGCACTCCGCGAGCGCTACAGGACCGCTGGGCTATTAAACTGTGTAATTTTAAGAATGAATGGCTCCCTGAGCGCAATAATGAGCACTTCCAGTTTTGTATAAGTTTTCTGTTGACTCCTGATTAAAAAATATTTAAATTACTAATTCATACTAGTACCCGCGTCCATATACTCTGAAACCATGAACAGTGAAGGCAGGAGAAGAGAGAGCTGACGCACCACTGTTATTAGGAAGTATTCTTAGAAATAAAATGTGTACGACATTTCCTCCAGCGTGGAGCGCATTTTGGTCTTTACTGCCTTCCAAATTGGAGGTAATGGGGGAAATATAAATATGACCTCAATAACCGGTAGTTTTTACCAAACGTTGAACAGAACGGACCAAAAGCTCTATTTGGAGCTACCCCATTTTCTAGAAAGCCAGCTTTTATCCTTGAGGGGACCAGTTAGGCTGCCTGGTACACTTTGGGCTGAAATGGTTCCTTTCTCAAGATTAAGCAGCAGATCTGAAAGGCGTACAGTATGGTAGATGCCATGATTAAAACGTTGCTCTCTCCCTCTGACACATGTGAGGTGTCCCTGCAGAGGGCTGTGGTGCTGTTTCCAGGAACTGTACCAAAGGTTTTGATTTTGAAAGCCAGATTGTGCTGCTCAGCCGAGTTGTGAATTTTCAGGTTATCAAACTTAAAACTGAAAGGGTTCAAAAGTATTTTCAAGTAGGATTTGTGTTTATCCACCAAAGTGTATTGGAAATTGCAGGAGGTGGTTGTTACTGACTCCAGGTTGTCATTGTTAATAATACATCGTTATTAATCAGATTTGAACAAACCCCCCAGTCAGTGTTTACCAGTTGGCAAACTGGACACAGAAAAGCCTGATTCAGGAAGGATTTGTTTTTACAGCTCAGGCCCTGCAAACTAAGGGTTTCAGAGCGTGTAGGGAATGTCTTTCACAAGGTAACCGGGTTTGTAGCTGAGCCTGAAGAACTCCACCTAAATTCCACAGATGTATTTGAGCAATTCCCAGTAGTTTATTCTCTCAAATCCAGCATCAGACTAGATTCCTAACGGAGATTAATGCTCACACAATCAGATATGTGTCTGCATGGATGCCATGACATCGACGGTGCTCTGTGGTTTAACAGATGAGTGCTGCCTAAAGATCCTTAAGGATGGGTAACTGAGAAATAAAGAGTTGATGGAACATATTCTGTATGAATTCTAAGTTCTGCCTATGCAAGACCTTCTTTCTCCAGTGATATAGTTTTGATGAAAATAGATACAAGATCCTCCAAAACATCATCAGGTTACTCTTTAGATTTCTTTAAATACGCAGACAGGTAAATGGTTCATGCTCTCTCTGTTGCTAAAACCCATACTGTGTACGAGCACTGAGGCTGGTGGTGTGTAAAATCATCTTTTAACTGAATTAGCTTCAGTCTTAACTTCTTTTTTTTTACTGAAAGTAAAGCCCTTCTTACCCCAAAGAGTGGGACTACTGCTTGGCTACAGACAAAAGCATCGAGCGAGGTGGTCATCATGAGAGGTTAAGTTTCAGACTGTGATTAACCTTGGCACACTGATAATCTCCAGGACCAAAATCAAGGTAGCCTTGGAGGCAGAGAACTGAAATCAAATGTAGAAATCTTGCAACAGAGATCAAATGAACTTAGTACAATCCTGGTTTAAAAGTGACTGCAATAAAAGGTAGATAACGAGCAAAAAGGAGGAACTTTGAGCAAAACACATGCAGAATACTGTCCCTTCAATCAAATTGAGCGTTTTCCTTAGAGTTGTGAAAGGGAGTGCCCAGTTGTTCCTGGTTTCTTAAGGCGTCCACCCAGGGATCAGCACTGCACTGAAACTTGCATTGCATCCAAAGACAACTGTGCCATTTCGCTACAAAATCATCTCCTTGATTGTAATTAAATTTATTAAAATTTTGTCATGTCAAGCCCAAGCAAGTTACCTGCACCTCTCAAACAACTTTCTTTCAAAATTTCATAGGTGAATAAAAGTTTGACAGTTCAACATGACCTCTGTTTGCTATAACTCATGTTGTTATTTTTAAAAGATGGATACTCTTGAGTCCTTTGTTACCTGTAATTGTCAAGGACTTGACTGCATCTTTGTAAGATGCCAACAGAACCTTACCATAACGTTACGTTACAAGCAATCACGGGCACGTTGATGTAAAGCCAAAGGTCTGAGAAAGCACAGCCAGGTTTTCCTGATCTACATAAAGTCGACTAGACAGATTGTTATTGGAGTATGCTGCATATTGAAAATCTCTGTATTTCCACAAGGATTATGAGAGTACCATGTTTACTATAAGCACTTATTAACATTGTTCCTTCTGGTAAGAAGATGTTTATTATCAGCACATAAAAAATGCCAGTCTCTTCCCCTAACCCCCTGCTAATTCTAACTTCAGTCCTATGAAGTCACCTCTCTTCCCCCAACAGCACTGTACTAGGTCAGTTCCATAACCTGCTTTCCTGCTGAAAAGCAAGGCTTATAAATTAGATTCATTTCTAAATTTAGGATTGATGGGATCAGTCATTACTGGTCTTATTTCTTCAGGCAGATTTCAAGGGAAAGGTATTCATAAAGCAACTCCCGCTTCTTGCTTAGAGTTTACAAAAGTCCTAAACTATAAATCTCAGCGCACTCGTTTGCAGTAGTTGCTGAGACCACCTTCACAGAATTAACACAGAGCTTTTATTGGAAGACCAAGATGAGGGGTTTTCTTCTTCCAAAATAATCTTTTAATAGTACTGCACAAATTGCATATGGATTTTCCTCTAGTCTTTATGTTAGAGAATACAGGCTGTTCAATAGGAACAAGAATCAGCTGACGGAGAAGAGAACGCTCAGACTTTGGTAAGCTGTTTCCCAATCTGAAATCTGTCCTGGACAACGAAGCCAAATACTTCTACTGAGAAAAGGCAGTGGGGGAGATCCCTCGCAGCCATCAGATACTGCTACTGGTCACATGCCGCTCCCAGTGCACTGCCAAGAGATGGCTCTCAGGAAAAAAAATCACACCCTTGTCCCCAAAAGCTGAAGCACCCTTTGTTTTCCTTTGAAGAGGAGGCTGGTCCTCCATCACCACTTACCAAGCCTTGCTCTGGGTCTGCAGGGTGCAGAGGCAGATGCAACTAAGAGGGAGGAGAGTGCCACAGAACCGCATTCCACGGTTTCAGTGCTCTCATGAATAATCAGATACTTGTTTAATAACTGCAAAAAAGGACAGCCCAATTCTTATCATCAGGCTCTCTGGAGATTTGACATCCTTGGCATTGTATCCTAAGAGGAAGGAAATTTCTCACTTCCCTAGCTATTTCAGTTATATAAATCAATTGTTGAAGGATAGTTTAACTGGTCTGCGCATAGGAACCAAGGCAACTGTATTTGGGCTCAGACGGTCTTTGGAGATACTTATCTATAAATTAAAAATATGCGGCTTTGTAATTTATCAGTAATGATATTGCATGTACATTGAAAAAATGATGAAATCTAATAGCTAGAAAAAAACCTACTCGATTTTATACTGGCAGTCATGATGCCAAGTCTGTTATGTACTGGTAACAACAGGCTAAACCAAGAAAATGTTCCTCAGCTGTGGAGGTATTTGAGCAGGGTCCTTTGGACCCAAAGCCCAGATGTTGTCGCCAAATACTGACCATCCTCCTCTCATTTTCTCCAGCCTCCTTGGAATTTCCCTGTCCTATCAGCCGGGCAAGTGGGTTTGGTCGCATAAACTTGAAGAGCTTGTAAGAGACTGTTAGTAAGGGCGGTGGGTGAGAAGGTGGAGTTCTCTGGCAAAGAGAAAGCTGCTGTGAGCTGCAAAAACAACAATAAAAAAGATGGAAAAATCCTGGAAATACCTCTGGTAGCTCTGTGAGCATAAGGCCACTGGTTTGCTATGCCAGGCAACCAAAAAGCAAACACTGCAGGTATCCTTCCAGTATTTCACCTCGTCACTAACACCCCGATTATTCACTTCCAGCAAGGAAAGGATCCATCCTAAGCCACGGAAGCTAGAGGGAGAATTCAGGTCATGGCTGGCATAAGGAACCTGTTGTAAAATGAAACTATGATAAAGACACGGTAACTCATACACGTCCATGTACCTGTTTCTAGGGAAACTGTGTTTTCCACAGAGTATCCTTCACAACTAGCATTATTTTGCTTATTTTGCAAATCTGGAAACCTATTTGATTAACAGTAATGACTCAAGTGAAAAGGCAGGGAGGATGCAGTCGTACAATAGTAATTCTTGTCCTCCTCTCCACGCTGACTTTTAAGCTTTCTCCGCTAACTCTGCTGAAGACCCAAAAAGTAGTATTTCCTCCCGCGATTAAGATGGGTCAATGGATTTGGTTGATGCAATTTATTCTACTTGGGTAAAAATATTTATTATCCTATTCTGAAAGTAACTTATGGCATCTCTATACGTAACCAACAAGACAGGTACGACTGCTGGCCTCTGGAGATACTCTCAGATGCTCTTCACGGCCAGCCTACCTGTATGTACATGGCACGACAGCTCAAATGCCTTTAGTTGTCACACCTGAGCTGGTAACTGCACTGGTAAGGATTCCAAAAATGTACACACCACCTTGCTCCAAAGAAAAGGGAATTAGTCGGCAAAGGGGTATTCTTATAGCGTGTCTTCTCTCATTGTTCTTTGGCTGCAACATCCATTGATATTTTTGGTTG
The DNA here is from genome assembly GCA_013389945.1 of Fregata magnificens. NCBI lineage: Eukaryota > Metazoa > Chordata > Aves > Suliformes > Fregatidae > Fregata > Fregata magnificens. The sequence continues at coordinate 123,631 of WAAD01003966.1, read as the reverse complement.
CACACCAGAACTGTGAAACTACATACTGAGTCAGCCCAGAAATGCAGCCGAGATCGAACCCCAGCGTTCTGCAAGGAACACAGGACACGACCAGCAAGCCAGAATAGGCAAATACTTTTCACACATCTTCCTGAAGAGGTTTTTTTCAAAGCAAGAATGCCATAGAGATGTTTCAGACTACGGCAGCGGCCCATTGGTATTGCTCAGTTCCTCAAGCGGAAATGTGCATGTCAAGGGATGCAAGTGGTCCCAAGTTTTAAAAACTGTGATTTGGAATTCACTGTTCCAGTTCATTCTGGCCTTAGCAGTAAAAAAGCTCCAAGTCCTTATTCCACAGCACCACGCTACTACTAGGAGACATTTTAGGGTCGTCTCCCCTTGGGGGTGGTGCTAAAAATGTGGCTGTGACCCATTGAATAAATCTCTACTACTACTTTTAAATTCCCTACCTGCCTTTGGGAAACTGTGACAACACATGAGCCAGTTTCTCCAGAGACTCAGTGGACACCCTAAATTCAAGCTGAAGATAGCGGGGCAGAAAGCAGTTGATCTCCCTTTGGCCCAAACAGCTGAACTCCTACCGAGGCAAGAGACATTCAGTTATACCTAAATCTAGCAACGGCCTTTTATTTTTTCCTGCAATCAGGAGGTTAACGTTCAGCGGTTCTGCCTCTTACGTACAATCCTTGAAGCACTCAGTCTGTCATGATGGAAACTGGATAATTAACTTTGGATGAAAGCTAATTCACATTCTTCAAGTAGCTTTCAAAAGCAAAGCTAGTGTGTTTGTGTACTTTTTTAAACAAAATTTTGTTATTTGTAGTCCCCAGCTCGTTGCTTATAGACAAGTTTCTTCCTGCAAGACCCTCTGAAATTGCTCATGGCAACAGGAAATTAAGACGTTTAAAATGAAGCCAACTGGGAGACATGAAATAGCCTGCAGCATTTTGCTTGCTTCAGATAGTAGCCCATCGGACAGCAGGATTTAGGGACCACCAGTACACAGACGTAATTTCAGCTCTATTTGTGTGATAACATCATCTGTGTTACTCTCTGGAAGAGTTAGTCACTGTCTGAACAGCGTGCATACTCAGGTTCATGTAAGACGTGTCATTAGACTCTTGAGAAAGTCTGAAAAAAAAAGAAGTCCTCTGTACCATTGAGACTGAGATTAGAAGCAAAGCTCAATCTAAAGCTTCAAAGAAGACTGCCCACTAAAAATACAGGTTTTCTTTCTTAAAACTTTGTGCTTGGTACAGTCATGAAAAATATAGAAGTATTTCACACAATTTTCATTGCATTTAATAGCGCTTTGTATTCAGCTAGTTCAAATAAATATTTGTACCACCAATTTCTAAGTTGTTTAGGAGTTATACTTCAGGGTCCTTCTCAAGTTAAAGCAAAAGCGTTTTCTTCCCTTACACTTTTTTCTTGTTTGGAACTTCCCGCTAAAATGCTGTGAAGAGTCAAATTTATAAAGTTAGTTACTTCTAAATACTTAAACCAACAATATTCTTTTACCTATAGCAACTGCCAGGGTGTACACAGCTCGTACATATACTCCCTTATACTCTCTCTAGCTTTTCATCGCACTTATCACAAAGACGGGAAAAAAAAAGTGGAGGATAGATAGAAAATTAATAATGAATTTGATTTTTAAGAAGCCCTCTAGACATGTTCTGTGAAACATGGCAGATAGCTGGGGGTGAGGAGAAGGTGGTAGACCACAGACAGGATATAACTTTATTTTGAATAGAGCTTGTCTTGCGTACAAACTAAATCCCCCCCCCAAGTCGTACAGAGATAAAACACCGCCAGAAAAAGAGAGCGATCGAGGCAAACGCAATAGTGTTGTTTTCAAATTTGTGAAAATGAGCCTGGTTCTCAATCTTTGCGCACATAACCTCCACGCATCTAGACACAGGGGTATAGGGACTCCTCTTTGGCATCAGCCCACAAAACACCTCCATCTTAAGTCCTGTCGTGAATTCAACCCATCTGGCACTCTCCAGCAAGCAACCAGTTTTTTTGTTCCTGCTTAGCAGGTCCCCTCCGTAAGTGGCCTCACCCTGCCTGCATTCACCCTTTCTTCCCGGGGACGCCTCATCCACGGCAGCCCCTCGGTTTTTGCTGCCCTGTGACAGAACTTTGTTCATTTCTGGAGCACCGCTTTCTCTTGCAGTGGACGTCTTGTTCCCCCCGAAGCACGCGCCACTGAGGCTTCTCTCAGGAGTCCTGGTACCTTCGTCACCAAAAAAGCTGCCCTCTGCTCCTAGCAGCACCCTTCCCTCTCCAGCCGCCGGCCTCTCCCCCGGCATGCCCCCTTCCCTGCCTGCTCCGGAGCCGGCTACACCCAGCCCGGCCCGGTGGCCCCAAGTTCTTTCCCGGATGACCCATCTTTAGCATCGGTAGTTCCCTCCCCTCCCCCACTTCCCCTCCCCCGCCTTCCCAAGTCTCTGGGACTAATAATCTGGCTTTGCTGACATGCTCTGGTAGCTGTGCCTATCGGGCAACTCCCAGGATGCACTCTTCGCTCCTCCCTGGCACCCCCCCAGCCTTGCCCACCCT
>WAAD01003966.1:97941-114942 GCA_013389945.1 Fregata magnificens | reverse complement strand
AGGGGGGGGGGGGGGAAGACTTAAAAATAGTCCATGGGTATCAATATTCCCAGGGTAGGATTTACCTGATCATTCCTGATCAAAATCCAAGCACGTGACAGCTGTTGAGCTTACGGAGTTGTGTCTCTACTAGATGCCTGCGGCACAGGCTGGCTGTCAGCCCTGCAGTGGAGCGAGTGTGAACCCACCTCTCACCTTGAACCAGAGCCCCACGGGCAGCATGCTGCCACCGAGGTGCTGGTGTGGAGACGGACTCCTGCCCCTGGTGCTGTGAGCCCGGCAGCTTCCATGGGAATGCTGCAGCAAGCTGGCTGTCAGCTCTGCGATTCGAAGCCTTCAAGGGGACAGGAGACTGAGAGCCGGGTGGCAGACACAGAACACGATCTCAATGAGCAAGCGATGCACAACAGGGTCCACCTGCGTGGATTCTCCCTGTATTTGGTACCTCCAAATGTCCTGTATGCTAACTCGCAGATTTCTTTCCTATTTTTTTGAGTTCTAAGGGAGACTTCAAACAGCACTGATTTTTTTTTTTCCTTGCAAACCCAACAAGAAGACTCTCTCCTATACCAATACTGAGGCCATGTTTTCCCTGTTGGAGATTTAACAAGGCCTAAAATATACATGGCTTCTGCAAGAGTAAATGTCTGAGAACAGGATCGAAATCAGCATCGCATGTCCAGTAGAGGAAACATAAAATCCTATTTTGGTAATTGGATGAGCACTTGTCCCCTTAATATCATTCACTGGTAAGAACTGAGGGGTTTGAATTACAAAAAGCGAGTGTCTCTGAGCTGTTGCTAGACAGGGGACAAGACTTGGAAAAAGAATGACCATTGGTGGTTGGACTAGATGATCTTTAAGGTCCCTTCCAACCCACACCATTCTATGATTAAAGACAAATTTCACAGTATTCCTTCTACAATAAAAGTTCTAAAGGTTTGAGGAGGGTCAAATATTGCCTCTAAAATATTCTCCTCCTCCCTCAGAAAAGGAAGCAATCACAGAAAGCCCTACACAAGTAATTTTTCTAGCAGATTCCTTTTCCCTCCCCCTTTTAAGTTGGGAGATAAATATGCAGAGCTACCAAGAGAGAAAAACACCTTTATTCAACCCCATGAACCTCGCAAGCTTTACACGGCACTACAATGGACTGGCACAGACCCTCGCTATAAAGCTGCTGATGCTTCATGGAATTAACAACTCTCATACTGTTTTCTGCAGAACAAACTTGGGCCTCGTCTCTCCTGTTCTGAGACAGCTGCAGAGGCACAGGCAAATGCAGTGAGAATTCACAGCTGAAGAGTTCAAAAAACTGAGATAGAACAGGAAAGCTAACAGAAAAGTTTGGAAATGTTAAGTTTTTGCCAAGGGCACGACTATAGTTTAGTTTTTATCATAAGCCTCTGGCTTATATTGGATCTAGGTTTTAACCACCTAGCTTAACTCTGACTTCAATCACTTGTAAAAATCATTAAGGCACAGATGCTGCCTTCCCTTGGTGAGGCTGCAGCAAAGATGCAAAACGCTGTTTCCCAGTTGCTTGCCCACAGAGGGACTAGACAGGAGAACAAGGACTTTCCTCTTTCCGTACAAATCATGACAAAGTAGTAGAGATGGAGAGCACTGTGGTTCTGCCTTACCCTGTGTGGGACTGGACATCAGTGCAGGGAGGCAGAAGGAAGACCCTCATAGGGACGAAGTGATGGCGCGTTGTCACACACTCGTGAATCCGGGAGGTAGAACCTGCTCCTCTGACAACACCCCAAGTCTGCTGCGCTCAGCCTGGAGGCTACCCTGAGGACGCTAACACACCCCCAGCTGCAAACACCCTGCCCGTCGGAACTCGGATCTCACCGATCTCATCCTTACCTTCACTGCAAGGCTACAAACAGCACTGGCAATGACTTGCAGACAACGAGAAGCAAAGAATATTACCTCAGAAACTAGATTTAGAACTTTAGGGCACCCTACAATCAATCATGATTTAATCCAATTACTCCCAGGAGTGGAAGGGCGCAGAAAACATTAAAACTGGCATGCATCGTACTCCAGGGAAGGTTTAGGTATTTAGAATACAATTGGTATTCAAAACTGTGTGAGTCCTCTTCATTTGCTGTGACAATTTTTAAAAAGTAGGTATCTAACAATTTAAGGAACAAGTGTCCTTTGGACTAAACCTTAATTCTCAGTAAGAGGAAAGCAGATTAAAACCAGTAGGTATATACACACTAGCTGTATATTCACACACATTATGTAAAAGCAGCTTAAAATGCCCTTCTCACTTTGCAAGTCTATGAAATGTACGTTGTCTTTATGCAATCTGTCTCCTACAAGGCCCTCACTAGAAGAGGAATTTGCTGCCTTTTCTTTGAAGAAAAGATTTTGCATGAATTTTTTCTCCTTTTTTGGCCTTTTTTTTTTCTTTTTCCTTTTTAATCACACTGTCCTGATAGTTATTCTGTTTCACAGGAGACTGGCCAGGCTGGTGGTGGGTCCGTTCTGTGCCTGGAACTGTACAGGAGGTGGTCCATCTGTCCACTGAAAGATAACAAACAGCATGAAAATCCTACAGCTGCTGCCTGGGGAGGAGAGGAACAGCGGCAAGGCCAGAGGAAGGAGCTCGCCACACAGACGTTCGCTACCTTAAGATAATTAACGATTTCATCACGGGAAGTTGCGTATCAGGTTTGACTTTGGTTTACATGTGTGGAGCTCCCAGCCCTTGAACAGTATTTCTTTCGAAGCCACTCCACATGCCCGCCATTCCAAACCTAGCTGACTCCCGTGCCGAATCCAGGGGCAACAGCCATCAAGTGAAAGTGTTTCCTGCTCTTACAGGTAAACATCTCAGTGTCCAAATGGGAAACCACAACTTGCACAGCTGAGGGACCTAACTTGAGATGTGTCTGTTTGAGCCCGTTGTACGCTGCAGCTATAGCATTTCCAGAGCAAGTAAAGCCTCTGGTTCTCACCCATTTCATTACTAAAATATTTTCCTCTCATATTTGTCAAAATCTTCCCGAAATGGGCACATTTAATATTTGCTTCTTAAGCCTCTTCCCCCTCTACATTTTTAATCCAGCATAGTATGCAAAAGCCAGCAAAGGCAGGAGCACTGGCTCGCATCTCTGTGCCTGGCCCACAGACTGCGCTCATGGATGGAGACGGGCACCTGGCTGTGGGCGTCTCTCAACATGGGCTGCATCGCAAACACTTTCATTCTCACAAGTCTCGGGATCCCTTTGCGAGCAAAGCCAGCAAATAGTGTCTTCCTATTGGCCTTTTTTCCTCCTCTCTTCTCCCCAAAAGGGAATGTCAGGAAAAAGATGTCAAGTTCACTGCATCTCACGTTCCCATTTGGACATTATTTCAGTCCAGAATAGTAAATTATCTTATGCCCTTGCCGAGCTGCAGCTTAGGAAAACATTCTATATTTTTAAAACACTGTTAAAAATGTTTCTGACAGGAAGGACATCAATATTTGAAGTCCAAAGAAAGTTGCACCTTAAGGCAATGGCTATACAGGCATCAAATAGTGTATTAATTGGAAATTCAGATTTATAGATAAGTGGGAAAAAAAAAAACCTCAGGAATGCTAAAGTATCAATAAAAACTGTACTTTTGGCAGTGTACAACAAAGCATTCCCCAGAACAAGGCAGACTGGATGACCTAAACATTAAAATTAGAACCCGAGAACATGGTAAGTTTCTTTCAAAAGTAATAGTTGTCACCAAAATGAAGTGGCTACCTCCTACAAAAGCCATTTAACACACCTAAGTTCTGGTGTACCAAGAAAACACTTCTAAGAAACAAAGACCTTATCCACCAAATAACCTTTATAAAAATTAACTAATTAATTGAGTCACACTTCCTTTTCCTGTTATCAGTCCAGCTCAAATACTAGGAAGTAGACTGAATTTTGGCAACTTAGAGAAGTGTGCTCAGCAGAAGAAAGGAATACTAAAGGAAAGCAAAGCACATTGTTTTGACTCAAAAACACAACTGCAAGATGAAGATTGCTTACCGTGATTAGATTGTGTTCTGGAAGACTGCACGCTTCAATGTGGTCCTGGAGGAGCTGTTGTGAGAAGTTTTGATGCATCTGCGCTGCCTCGTGTGCATCCATGGCGTTTCCACAGGCTTTGTTCAGGTCTGAAAGACAGGAGCATCATGTGCTCACCAAGAAACACTGTTTGTACTTGTTTTCAGCTGACCAGCTCTCTCATCTGAAAAGACTGTTCCCTGTATTTAATGGCTCCAATAATCGATTTAAACAGCCAATATATCAGTCATTATCACTTCTGAATGAAAACCCCTCTTCAGAGAAGCAGGGGCACATGGGGAACCTGAAGCCTTCCCTTTTCCAATAGCATTAGCAGTGCACGTTGCAGGATTTGGGGTCATTTTAGTTTTCAACCATTAAAAAATAACGTTACAGTAGCTGTAAAAGAAGGAAGCAAACGCCTCACTCCAATAAAAGCCCCTGTGCGGCTTGCGTTTTGTCTTTTTAGTTTCCAGCACCATCTAGTGGGAACACGAAAGACTCGCCGGTTTCTCACTGCAGCTCCAAAATTCAACAACGCAGGTTTCAGAGGTCAAGCAACACTTTTTCTTTGGTGAATCCTTGCTCTTGGGGGGCTACAGAAGCCTGCTGCTTTGCATACACCGAAAGCTGATCCTAATGTCTTGTCTTCTGTGAGGTTTACTCACACGTATTAGCTCAATCAGATTTAAGGCTGGTAACCTACCATGAATCACACAATTTCAGCTAAAAATTACAAGCAGCACAGCGTGGCAGGGGCTGAGACGCTGCACCTCCTACCAACGAACACATGGTTGCGTTTTGTTATTCCTCATGAAGCACCTTTTCTTCAAGAGTAGGTAATTAGTTCTATAGAGGAAGCTCTTAGGAAAAATGAAAGCAGAACGGAAACTGCCTCTCGCCGTTCCCAGGCTAGTGGATACGACCGGAGGCAACAGCCGCTGAACATGGGGTGGTGTTTCATCTACAGCAGATTCATCGTTGTACTATCGGCATGTTTTGTACGTCAACTACCACTTGGAAGTGAATAAGAAAAGTATTTCAATTGCCTGGAAGTGGTTATGTAGCAAAGGCAACAGCAAAGCAGAAAATAAGCCTGGCCCACATTGCTCAACGCCGAGTGCCATGCTTATAGTAAACATGACAATTTAATATAAATTGAAGCTGCGGGGTAAGTTCTTGGAAAAAGGGTAGAGTTACTGCTTTATTTTCTAGCAAGAGCAAATCAATTGCAGCATTAATGTTGACGGTCTGCCAAGAAGCTAGTCAATATTTGAACAAAGCATCCTGGGGCCTGTGTAAGTCAGATTAAACAATATTTATGTATGAAGTGATACAATAGTCTCTTATATTTATTAAAGCCCATACACAGAAGCAAAGCCTAAGTGAAACTTAATCAAAATGTTTACTACAATTGGAACTGCAGTCAAAGACAAGCAGAGCAGCAGCAGAATAGATGCTACATGGGTGCGAACCGGAGCCCTTTCCAAAGGGTCACCAGTTACAGCCACGGCAGGAGAAACCCAACGGCTGCCTCACACCAGTTACACAGGGATGCCAGAGCTCCACAGAGCCTTCTCACTCTGGGCATCTTTACAGCCCCAACAAAATACCGACTGGAGTATCTGACAGCAACGCCAGAGCTGCAGCCAAACAGGATGCCAACCGGGCTGCAGATCAGTAACCGGAAGAACCACCTTGCGCTTCTGGCAGTATTTTGTAAACCCAGACAGTCTCTCAGGGAGTGCTGGCGTTGGCATACATCCCCATATTCATCCCCAGTTAGTAGCAGTGGGCTCTTTGCCACTTTTTTTTTAAGTACAAGACCTTTTCCTAACTTACCTCTCAACAGAGCTGAAGACCACAGCTGCACAGACATATCTGGTATCTTGCTTGCAAGCTGCATGGCTGGTACTACCATATTATTACTTTCCTGGTGAAGAACGGATACCAAAATAAAATAAAATGGGTATTTTTTTTTTCCCCTTGCAAATACACATTACACAGAGATGTTAAATTGGTGACGAAAAATTTGTCTACTTTAATTGCTGCCATATTCTAGCTAAGAAGTGGAAGTGCTTAATGGGACAATAACCCAAACACACCATCGAAAGCTGTCTGGAATTTTGCTCTGTCCTAGGAATTATGGTGTCTATGTTGTGCACGATAATAGAAATATTTCATGCATTCTGGCATATGGTGAGAATTAAGGAGCTTGTGCCCACAATTCCTTCCAAAACAATCCAGTTGAATGATGTTATTTGTCCTTTATTCAGCTTCTTTTTTTCAAGTGATTTCAGGCATTATAGAAACACACACTTCTAGAACAGACTTCAAACAGTACTACTTTGTTAAAGTGTTATTAAACATGCAAGTTACAGCCACAGAATTATGCAAGTCATCAAGCTGCCAACTTTTAGTGGGATACCAGTAAACAAGCATTCTTAAAATAAGATTAATTTCACAAAATGTCCCGATTTTCTTTGGCAAATGACAAGTCAAACATTTACATGGTAACACCAGACAGCAAAGGCTTACCCTGTGATTCCCTAACACATAGAATATATGACCCAGGAGTACGAGAGAACATGCTGTTAATCGATTCAAGTCTTCTGCATTTGACATTTTCAGTGTCTCTCGCAAAAATCGTCTACCAAAACAGAGCAAAAATAAAGTGTTTTAAAAACTCTACTTTGCCTCCAGTATGTAAGAAACATCATTAAGAACTGAATTAATCCAACTGGCAAATATTAGCACTCAGGAATAAATGTGTGCTGCAGGTGACCTTAAACAAAGCACTTAATTCCCAAACCTCACCTTTCACTTAGCAAAAATGACTGTAATACAGGTCATCCTTTGAAAAGCTTTTGTTTCAGATGTGCCACTGCAGAACACTGCACAAGTATTACTATTAGCATTCAGAACTAAAGAGATCTAAACCGAACGATTTCATGATATTTTCCCCTAAGTAAAAACCAGAAGGTAGACTAAGTCTACAGGGAGAAGATCTAGCAGGTTTGAAAGCAAGGCCTCTGGGCTTTCATTTTTATCTTAAAAAGCTTGATTTAGTTTCTCCCCCCCGCCCCGCCACCTTCCAAGTGCACCGATTTATACTCACTTTGCCTCATTGTATCTTCCTTGAAAGAAGGAGAACAGACCTCGGATGTAGAAAGCCGCTGCTCGAAGACAGTGAGAACTACGGACAAAGCAACGCATTGAAATCTGGGCATTGTGCAGTGATTAAATGCATTACAGACAGATTTCTAGGGATCTGCCTAATAATCAAATCTCCAAACAAAACATTATATTTAATGCGTGGTCAGAACTTCTGCCTTGAAAAGGAGTTGATTATTTTGTTTTCTTTTAAAAAAAAAAGCCTGCGACAAATCCAGTATTACCATCACCAATGCAACATCAGCATGTAGATAGTTTCTGGAATTCTCACCTCACAGGAAAATTATGGTCTGGATTTATCCTTTCCAATAAGCTGTAAAGCTACAAAGTGGGAGGGGAAAAGAAAGATAATCAGCATTTCTCACATATATAGGCTTACAGTACTGACAGCAAGTGCACATCAAATCAAAATGGTGCAAGTCACCACAAACACATTCAAGTTTACTTGTACTGGCTAGATAATAGGACAAACATTCCAACATTAGGAGTTTTCATGCCCATTTTGATCCCAGAATCAAGTTTTATACAAAATATGCTTTTTCAGACTTCATAGAACTTTCTATACAACGTTAATATTTCCTCAGAAAACTTTTAGCTGTCTTGTCTGAGCTGTTCAAGACCCAAATGAATGCTGTATCAAATTTGCTATTTAATTAAAACCAGAAATCAACTAAGCAAAAAAAAAAACAACAACAAACACACAAAAGGTCAACTTTTTTAATTATTATTTTTGCTCTCTAAGCTTTTTAACAAAGTACTGTATGCTTGGTGAAAAAGTTCATTTACAGCCTCCTCACAAGAAGCCTGCAAGCACGTCTCTGAAAAGTTACTACCAAGGGATCAGACACGTCACTGAAAGTGCACACAGCTGAATTTTTGTATTAATATGGCATCAGGTACCCTGCTGAAGCAAAATGAACACACGCGTGCACAGACCTATTTCTGGACGTTTAGTTAAATCTTTCTGGGTTTTATGTAATCTAATAAACCCCCTACGCAGATGGAAACTGAAGCAAATGGGTTGAATGAGTCAAGATGACAGAGTTAACCACACACTTCACACTGGGAAGCTTGCCCTCCCAGTGCTGTAGAGAATTCTGTGTACGATCCAGAATACTCTGCTTCGCTGGTTTGCAGCTAGGCCAGCTGATACCACTGGTTCTTTACTGTTAATTGACACTACCCTGATGAAGGAGTTCCCTAGCTGCCAGACAAGGCACTGCTTTGCAAAAATGCTCAGAAAAAAGAGCAGTCCAAGCACAGCAGCAGTTTTCTCTCCAAGAAAGTTCTGACTTTTAGAACGACAATCAGAAACCAGCTTACCTCTTGATGCCGGTTGCCTTCCCTGATGTACACACTGGCTAAGTTTGTCACAATAAATGCCCACAATTCTTGATGTGTAGTGAGCTAAAATAAACAAGATACCAACAGCAGTCAAATACTTCAGCATCTAACCCAGAATTTGCTCACCTCTTAAATCACAGATTTGGTGTTTGATACTTTGCTATTAATAAATCCTCCTGACCCGAACTGTGATCAGCACAGAAAAAAAAATTAACTAGTGCAACTAATGTGGATGACCTCCAGATTTCCCTTCCAACCTCAACTGTATGGTGACCCACAGAACAATTGCACAAGCCCATTTCCACATTGAACATCCATAGGAAATAGTTTGGGAAGAAAATCTTACCCTCAGTGCTGTAGTGAATTGTGCTTCTGCATTGTCCATGCAATTAACAGAAATGCAGTAGAGCCCCTGTAGAAGACATGATATTTCTAAGGCAATACAATACAATAGCAAGCTGACAATGCAAAGAAGAAAGGCACACACAAAACCAGAGAAATCTCAGGATATTAGCAGAAAAAAAGGTAACCAACAAGTCTTAGTTTTGCTTGGCTCTGGGAAAAATAAGCAACTTCTACACAAAGTCCTTCAAAATAGTATGTTCCTGATAAAAACACCCCATTTATCTAAGAAGACCCTCTTAATTTCTGACAGTACTCAAACAGCAATGCTACATAAATTCTTCCCCTTACGCCATACTGCCTCAAACGTGCGCAGTATAAATTTCGTGTATTTACCTTGCATACTAACTTCACACTACACGTCACTTATTTTAAAAAGGGATTTAAGCCTTTGACAGGCTTAAATAACACTGGGTGTAAGCCCCCTCAGCAGGCCTGGCAATCGATAACACAGACCCCATTACTCAGCAGGAAATCTTGCTGCCTGCCTCACCGCTTTCTCATTAGTTACTGGTGATGAGCCTTGAGTATGGTCTTCCAAAGAGTCAAAACTTTACTGCTAATCATAGACACTTACTAATAGAGTGTGCAGCTGGGCAGCGTGATTAGAAAACAGCCTGGGAGACTGCTGGCAGAGCTGACAGACTTGTGAAATCTGTTAGAAAAAAAAAATATTTTAAGATACTCTTTCTCCATTTCATTTTATGCTCTAAATCCATCAACTTGCATCATACACATCATTCAGTACGTTTCAGTGATTGGTTCAAGAATCCTAAGTCACACTCCTAGGTAAAAGCGGAGGCTAGACTTGCCTCAAGCCAAGGTACACGCACTGCTCCATATGCGCTCCTCCCACACAGACACACACTCAAACTGGTTTTGAATTATTTGCTTTGCAGCAGCTCCACCATATGGTAGCACCACCTGCAAACCAAGTCACAGATCTCTCCTGACACGCTCAGAATCTAAGTTGGCACGCAACAGAAAAACTGGAAGCAAAATCTTCCACAGGGTATGTGCTTCTGATGAGTTTTATGAGCCAGAACCAATGACTATTCTTTTAGCAGGCTAAATTTCCCCCCACCCCCTGAGTATGTTCATGAGAAGGCTGACAGCAGAGGTTTGAGATGATACAGCAGCATGTCCTATAAATAAGGGACAGATGAACAGGATCTAAAAATGACTGCGAGAATGGAAAAAAAGCACAGTTCTTTCTTGCATGAGAGAACACCGTTGCCCTCTTCCTTCCCCCCAAACCATGTAAGAGGAAGAAAGGACAGAAAGGCAGGGAACCTTAGAAACTGAGAAATACTTGGATAAGACAGGAACGCTAAGAGGAAGAGTTAAGAGCCACTCTCAGTCATTAATCTGAGGGAACGGGAAAAGACACCAGAGTCAAACTGCAAAGTACAATTGGGAAAGCATCAGTTGTAGCCAATGATCAATTGTTGTTGACTCCATGAGCAACTCCAAAGCGTTCTTGAATAAAATATTTAAGAGGAGGCTAACTCCATGGCTTCAGAGTTGTGGCATCCTGAGCACCGTTAGGCCTGATTGTATCTGCTAGTAGTTTAGCACTGCTGGAATCCCATCTGAGCCCAAGTATCTTCCTCAAAACTGAAATTCCCACATTTTAAGAGCTATCGTTGCATACATCCACAACTAGGGAAATGATCAAAACCCGTTTTTACCTCCTGCAATGCTGTGGCTTTGTGTCCCGTGACAAGCCGACACATGATAATGTGTTCCAACAAAATAACTTGGAAAGATGACAAGATAGGACTGCAGTCCAACACTGAAGAGGGAAAAGTAATTCAGTAAGTGAAGTTACGACAATATTAACATCCTAACCACGCGGCCTCCCCCGCACCCAGCCAGCTTCCTCAGTTGCAGGTGGTTCAGCGAGACTTCAATACATAGACTCCTTTGTGGAAATCTAGAGAGCGATGTCTTTGGCTGGACCACCTGGTGTCAGAAGTCAGCATACTGCCCAGCTCCTCTTCCATATGCCACGGGAAGGATGACACTGGTTTAAAAAACAAACAAACAAAAAAAACCCCAAAACCACGATGCCCTGAAACATCAGGAGCAGGAGTCTGAGCACCAGTTGAGGAAATACTTCTTGGGAACACATGCTTGTTTTAGAGAACCAAGAACTTGGATTACCAAATACCTGGACAATCAGAAAGGCAGCATGGAAATGCATGTATTTGCAGCACAATTTACTGAGTTACAGTAATAAAAAACCCAAAAACTTGATTTCTGTATTCAAAGTAACTATCCAGTTTTAAAACAGAGCAAAGTTCTTAGATGCAGCAGAAACAGACTGACAGCAGGCTGTCCCAGCAAGCTAAATAAGGTTGCTGTGGTTTTGTTTTGATTTGATTTAAATTAGCAACAAGTAACAGAATTTTGTGGCATCAGCTAAATTATAATCCTTATCCTTACTTTTTAGCTTCTCTAGCTGCATGAGTGCTTTGTCTGTGTACTTCTGAGCCTTCTCCAGGTACCCTGCTTGCATGGAATGCATCACTGTCACCTGTCGCAAAACACAGACAAGATTACAAAGAATTATCTTTGCCAAGAGGAAAGGTCTGGGAGTTCACACAACTCCTCAGTTACCAGCTTTTTAAACTAAATTTTGACATCCTTCAGGAGTATAACCATATTCAAGAAGTGGGGCAACTAGTTTCAGGAATCTGAAGTCAAGACTGTCGTTCTTGGTAAAATAAGCCAACATAGCTGTACTTCGTATGAGTTAATCTGATTCTACTTGGCTTAGATATTAATAAAGTTACATTCCAGTTTCCAGACTTCTTACACAGTCTCTTCAAACACTGACATCACTGAAAGCAATAGTTTCGCAGATGCTGTGGCAGAATTAAACTGTCAGTGTAACGTAAAGCAGCATATGGTCTGCAGAATCTATCGCTGCTGACTCCAAGCAATTTTTAACCAATTCCTCATTAATTAGCAATATACATTAAGTAAAAAAGAGCTTCTCACCAAGTAGACGAGCACACACATGTGTTCCTTGGGCAGCCAGTGAAAGAGATCAGCGGGGTTGCTGGGCAGAATTTCATCATCGTGCAGCGTGGAGATGGTCTGGATGCACTGCTGAAGCTGTTTCAGGCATGGCTTCACACTTTTCACCTGCAAAAGATGATTCACATCAGACATAGCTGCTGCAGCCCAGATGCTTGAACATGTACTTAGCTGGGAAAACTTGCCAGGTGATAAATAATCTCCACAGTCAGGAAATTAGTTCATGCATAAATCACAACACCAGCATGACAGAACAGTGACTACTTTAGGCCCCTTCCACGATTAACAACAATCAGCCCTTCACATTTGCATATACGACCAACAGACACTCAAAACGTTTTTCAAAATTATACACAAAGCCTGTTATCTCCACCAACATTATATGGAAGCAAGAGTGGCCGCCATGGTTGTAAGCATACCACAGTAAGCCCTTCCTCAGGGAAGAGGAAATGAATGTAATTTCTTCACTCCTCATTTCATTTCTGATTAAAATCTATAGAAATTAAGTTTCATTAACAAAAAGCACAGCACAGCAAAAAAAATCCCCCAAAATCACCTCAGTGTAATAATTAGCTACTTTTGAGGCCGTACTCTTTTCCCTCAGTTCTCACAACATGGGAACTATAAGAAGCACAACTCACACGTACCTGCCCAGCATCCAGGTAATGCGTGACCTGCAGGACTAAGAAGAATACGCGTAACGACTCTTTCTGGATGGGGTTTCCTTGCCAGTTTTCAACTATCTGCCCACAAAGGGTAAGGAGAGGGTGCACCTCCTGCAGCTTTCGTTCCATTAGAAGGAGCTATAATTTAAAAGAAAAAGTCATTGGTTTTGTGCTAAATAGTTTAAACACTCAGAGGACCACAGTAGAGCCCCAGGTATGTTGATCTATTATTCAAAACAAAAACAGACTCAAAGGCACCTTACTGCAAGAGCACCAGCCTTTTCACATGACCCGATTTTTCATCCCTAATTACAAGGGCTCCAGTGACAATTTGCAGTTATCCTTTTTCCTTCCAGAAAATTAATAAAGGAGAAAAAAGCCAAACCTATTTGCAAGAATCCTGCAGACTTAAGGCTTATCCCAGGCATATTTTAATACTGTGCTTGCTCACATGAATAAAACAATATATAAAGGACAGATAAGCATGCCAGACACCTTAAAACAAATAACCTATGTTCAGGCAGGTTACATTCTATTGCTTGATAACTTGCATTATACTAGTTAAACAAGGAAATAGTTTATTGAAAAAGTGCATCCAACTTACCATCCCCTTGCTTAGCAGAAACAGTGCTCTGAAATGAAACAAAATGATGTCATACTCAAAAAAGCTACCTAAACCACACCTGTATATCAAAACCCTGAAAAAAAAAAATCTGCCATTCTCCCCCTCAAAGACAATACACAAAACAGTATTAAGGAACCTGCCACAGAAAGCACATGTAAAAGCTAGTCCCATCATAGCACCACGAATCAAAACCCCAGCCTCTCAGGTTTGTATCTAAGCTTTGGACAGTTCCAGTCACAACAGTTTCTAAGGCCAAAACAGGCTACTGGGAAAACTTGCTGATAAAGACAATAAACAAAATTCATTTTGAAAAAAGACTCTCCAGAGTCTTAGTGGACATTATTGGTTTTAACAGAAAAAGGAAAGAGCTGCAGAAACTCAGATCTAAGAGAACACTCAGAAATATTGGTTTGCCTGTAAAACCCACGTAGTAATCCCATCTCTAAATAAAAAACGTAGAGGAAACCAAAATATTTTCTGTCGGAAGGGAAAAAGGTCTAGGGAACTCACCTGGTATACTCTGATCCTACCACCCGAGCGTATTCTGCTCCAACTCCGAGAAGGTCACATGCAGATACTAAGTCTTTTTCAAGCGTATGTAGTTGCTGAAATAAAAAAAAAAAAAAAGGCCATAAGAGATCAGCATTTTCTTTGTGAACCTAATTAGCAATTTTTAAAAAAGGAATTACTCCTGTGCTTTACACGTGACAAGTGCTAAACTGGTACTTGTTAAACGTATCATCTGATTTTAGACTCATTTTCCAGGAACACCTGGCATTCTCCAAAAAAAAAAAAAAAAGTCTGTAACATTTCAAAGAAAATTTCTCGGCCCAGTTTCATACCACGCAAAGCTGTTATAATTCATTAAGATCATGTGCGGATCAGATCCCAACAGCTCCAATATAACCGTGGACCGTTACATTGGACTAACTGGAACAACAGAGCGTGTTTTCCAGCAAGAAGAGCAGAAAAGTCTGCAAGGTACGTTTCAGGTGACGATGAGAGGATGATGCAGCCGCCAGAGCACCTCTCACACCCTCCTGCTTGCCAACTTTTGTACCTTTTCCAAGCTCAGGTAGAAAGCCACACAGTTGTAGAAGAACAAGCACCAAGGCAATGAGACACACTGTGGTCAAGCAAAAGCCAGAAAGGAAACACCACCCAGAAGAGAAATCAGCAAGGAATGTCAAGCTTCGAGGAAGGATCCTGTTCAGAGGGAGGCACTGAGAAAAACGCTTCAGCTTCTTGTGAGTACTCAGGCATTAACTCATTGCAAAGTAAACATTTGTCCTTTAATCGATAGGAAAGTAAGGCTCTCCACAATTCACTGTTCCTAAACTACACAAAGGAGCTTGGCAATTCCTTTTAAACGAAGCTGGTCTGCTTGTTTAAGCTCATCAGGACAGGGGAAAAGACAAGTACAGGTGACTATTAAGACAGTCTTCAAAGATAAAATTGCTTCCTAAATAGCTCTCTGCTGCAGACTACCTGCAAAGAGCAATTAACTCCCTCAACTCTCGCGTTAAACACCTCGAGGCTCTTTAGGAGCAGAGAAGAGGCATAACCTGGAAAAAATAGGGGGAGTTCTTCAGCAATAATCTGCTCTTCCCACTGATCAGTTAACTTTCCGGAAATGCTCCCCACCTAATGCATTGGATCACTCGGGAAAAACAGCACTTTAAGAGTAGTTACACAGCTGAAGACTGTAACAAACGTTAAACGCTGCAAATTCCAACATGCACCAGTTTATTCCTAGAAGTGAAGACAGTCCAACCTGTGCAGCTGAAGCCACACTTAGAGCATATTACAGAACAGGAAGAGTAACATTGCTTGGAGGCCTTTGCACCAGCTGCTTTTCCCATCCCAGTTCTGCTCTGTGTGCTAATTAGGCTGAAAATAATCAAACGAACACTTCAGGTTGGCAAGCTCCAATTCCAGCAGGCTTTAAGAGAACATTTGCCCTTACTGCAAGGCATAAGGTGGATTTTAATTTGCCCCACCTCTAAAGTTGAGTGTTACTAGTGCCCAGAGGATGATCCCTGCTGCTTTCTTCCCCATCTGCCTTCAGCAGGTAAAAAGTGGGCCTTGATCCAATCTGTATCATTACTTTATAGCATGAACTTTTCTCTTTTTGTCTCTCCATGAACAGCAATGATCGGCAGGGCTGGGGGAAGGCATCCAAGCTGTTTTTAAGAAAACAGGTATTCTCTAGCCATTTTTTCCAGTCACAGTGCTACAGTAACACAGCTATCAATATAAATCACTTACTGCAAGTTGAAAAAGCAATCTACAGTGCCAGTACGGAGTCTGCTGTGAAATCTGAATGGCTTTGCGTAACAGAGGTTTTGCTGTATCCACTGAATTCTGAAACAGAAACACGCACCCTAGTCAACATAAAAACCAGGCTGCTGGGAACTTCATCACTAACAATAATAACTTTTAAACTGGTTGTATTCTGTGTTGATCCCCCATTAAAGTCTCATAGGTCAGGAACCTTAAAACATGAAAGGCAACAAAACCAAGTCTTTAACACACAGGCCCACACATCTATATTTGACCCAAAGTCAGTTCAAAAGTATTAGCTATTTAACTCCTTCGACCACTATTCTAATATGCACTTTTTTCCTGCATGTGAGAGAAAAGGCAAACGTTTCTTTAGTGAAAGTAAAGGCTAATTAAGGCTTTTCTGGAGAAAAAGACTAAGAATAGCCTAGGAACACAACAAAAGCCTGAGGAAAACGGTCTGCTTCCCTCCCTCCCCCCAAATTAGCCTGTCTTTGTCTAAATGAGGGCTAAAGAAATACTTTGGCCAAGTAGACTTCCTTTGCTGTGCAAGACCTGCATGGCAATTCCAGCAGCAACTTTCACAATAAGAAAGACCAAAAGTCTTTCAGGCTTACGCTTTAGTATTCTACACTTACATTGCACCTGACCTCTAAAAATGTCATAAATCCTATTATTAATAGCAACGTACTACTCCAAGACCAAAGACACTCAAATTAAATGCAGCCCTGCAGCCCCAGCACAACCGACAATTTCTGAAGTCATCTCAGTGCACTCACCTCCTGACAATACAGTTCGGACAGAAGGCTGGCTGCCTCAAACTTAACATCTTCAAACTGGGGAATCTAGCAGCACCAGAGTTAAGTAAATAGTAAACACTGTCTGGAAGACAGCAACACTCCAACACCTAAAAAACCCTTTACAAAACATACATGTCAGGAAAGCGGCCCACAACCACAGAAATAGATTAAAAATACCAGCTAAATCCCCATCCCCAGGGCCAGGCTCTCTCTGCAGAGGTGTTTTGCTACCGGAGCCCTTGCTGCAGGAGCGAGGCGGCCGGGCAGCAACGCTCCTGGACCAGGAAAAGGATACTTGCTGGGATATCAACCACTGCAAGAGAAGACAGCGGGTTAGTCTGCAACCACCACAGGCCGGGCCCGTTGACAGGGCCACCCCCCAGCCCCCCCCCGGGGGCTCACCGCCTTCTCCAGGTGCCCGCGGGCTTGGTCGCCGTTACGGGTGTGGTGGTAGAGGACGGAGCCGAGCTGGAGGTGGGTGCGGGCCTCCATGCGGGCCGGGGGCTTGCGGGGCAGCACGGCCTGCAGGCAGTGCACGCACAGCCGCACCTTGGGCGGGCTCGACGTGCGGAAGTGCTCGGCCAGGCCCAGCAGCGCCAGGTACCACGACTCCCCCC
>WAAD01003966.1:69485-97318 GCA_013389945.1 Fregata magnificens | reverse complement strand
CCGCCCGCGGGCGGTGGGAGCCGGGGGTACGTGTGCCCGGGGCAGGGCCGTGGCATCGCCCCCCCGGCAGGCCCCGAACGCCGCAGCGTTCATTTTCATCCCCCCCTTTTCCCGTAGGGAAGGCGAGCCGGTGGTTTGGGGTCGCGCAGTCTAAATCGGCCAAGACGAACGTGAATATTCTTCACCAAGAGGAGTTGATAGCGCAGAAAAAGAGAGAAATTGAGGCCAGACTGGAGCAGCAAGCGAGACAGAATTACCTGAGCATACAACAGCTACCTCTGTTTGGAGAGTACGTGTGAATTCCGGTGCTTGTAGGTGGGGGCTTTGCTGACAGAAAACAGGCACGTTTGTCAAATGAAACCGAAGAGACAAGCTTCACAAAGCTCTGGCACTTGGAGGCGAATACTGAGAAGCTGAAATTGATAATTGAGTCATTAAAGGTTGCAACAGGACGCTTGCACTGTAACTCACCTAGTCAGATTTTTTGGATACTAGTGGGAATAGATATGTGCTACCAGCAATCGTGTATTTTTAAGAGTATTATTACACTTTCCTTCTGCTTCCCATTTGTTACTTTTCTTGTAATCGTGACTCCTAATAGTTAGCACAGTTCTCCAGTTAAATGCTTGCCTGGGGTTCTTGGAAGCAGGGTAGCATAACAGAGCAAGTAGAAATCCTGCTTCAACAGAGTAGTAAACAAGCCAGGTGGAGAGCTTGGGTAAATGCTGTAAGGAGCAAGCTGAATGGTTCTTGTGCTTTTGAAAAGCTATGTGTGTTTTCAACGTTAGATGAGAGAGATTAGTAGTCTTGTTTTCTCTTCAAAATAAATGCATGTGAGGAGGATGATGAGTACCATCACCTACTTTTTCTTTCTCTGTTCAGGGATGACGGTACTGACAATGAAGCCTGTGTTTCCAACAAGTTTGTTAACGATGGCAGTTTCCTCCAGCAGTTTCTCAAGCTGCAGAAGGAAAAGTCAAGTACTGGTAGGTCGACTTCTGAGCAACAGGAGGCCTTCCTTCTCCTGGTGATGCCAGCTTTGTGTGAGCTGCCTCCATGTATGTTCACTTTAGAAACCCTGCTATGAGCTGTTACCGGTACGAGTAAGTTCTAAAGCAGCGATGACCCCTTTAAATTTGGATTAAAGTCTTTGTTTGAGATGCGATAGGGAGGTTTGCCCTCTCTCCCTCTATAGGTACCGTAAAGACAAGCATATCTCTTCTAGCTTGAATCTCCCATTGTAAAAATCATCACAGCTTTCATTTCATTATGCAGCTTTTATCAGTCACTGTCTTTAACTTACTCTGAAAATAACGGCCTATTGCAGCTGTCTTAGTGCCTGAGTTGTTACTTGTGAACTTCTGAGATTAAAACGGTAAGGATGCACAGGAATTATTCTCCCCTCATTCTTTTCTAAGAACCTTCCCCAAGTTCTACTAATAACTCGGCAAACACTTCTGCATCAAATGTTGGGAAGAAACCTATGCTGTTTGGGAAGCGCCCGGGTCAGGTCCTGAGCAGTATGCTGCACCAGGCGAAGAACTACTCCCATTCCAAACAGACCCCAGTCGTTAACCGCCTCAGTGTGTTTCAGTCGCCAGATGAAGATGAGGAGGAGGATTATGAGCAGTGGTTGGAAATTAAAGGTAAATGACACCTTGTACTACATTGTTTGTTTTGGGGTGCAGGTCCACTTACCCTCGTGATAGGAGGATCTTCTCCCCAGTAGAGGGTTGGGTTTTTTTCCTTATGCTATGGATTGGTATTCTTCACACAGTTCCTGTGTGCAGGCTTCTGCATCGTGAAATATAAATGACACCAGTTAATGCTGGTGGACTTCTCCAAAGCCAGCTTCAGCAGAAAAGCTGGGGGCTGAATGCTGTTAGATATTACCCAGCCTGAACTCGGTGTGGAAGATGGGTGACTCGCCATAGTTAGACCGGGTCTGTTTTGTGCCTAGAAGATTTATTTTCTCTGAGTTACCAAGGCAAGCGCTTGACCAGTCTATAAGTCTCTGTGAAAAATAATGTGTAGAGAAGAAATATGTTCTACTGGTAATGGAACTTGATTGTTTGCTAATTGTAATAATTCTGCTTTTGTACAATTGAAATCTGTTATGGCTAGTGCTGAGTTCTCTAGAACATATATAGATATAATGCTTGTATTTAAAATGGAATTTTAGGGTTTTTAAATGATAGAAAATGAAAAGTCCTCAGTTTGGGTGTGGCTGCGTAGGGGGAAAAATTGTATGTGTTAAATAAGATTACGTGTCAGGCACGGGACTATGACCAGGTAAAATCAAAGTTCCTGCCTCTTTGCAAAGTTTCATTAGAAAATCTCACCTCTAGGTCCTGACTGCTTTAAGTAGGATAGAAAACCAGTGAAGACTATTGCAGCACTTAACCAAGTTTTTCTGGATAACCTCAGCTAGGAGGCCAGAAGCCAGATTTGCTTAATAATCTGAATTTCATGCGTGCGTATTAATCAAGTATAGAATTAGATTGGCATTGCTAAATAAGTCACGCTAAGCTTTGTGTCATAATTTATTTCATTATATGTTTACAAAACCATGTCTAGCTATTTCTGGTGGGATTTATAAAAGCATAATCTTAGCAAGTCTGAACTTAAGCGTGAAATGCACTGCAGGAATGTGAGAAATAGCCACTGGCTGTGGAGAGCAAAGGCAGAATATGGACACTTAATTTAAAGATCGTGGGTTCGAATCTAGTCTAGATCAGCGTGGACGGCTCTGCTCCTGTGTGCTCTCTGTTCAGCGCCCTACCCAAAAGATTGTTGTCTAGACAAATGCCTGTGTTTAGTTCCCATTGAATGTGTCCTGCATCAGCTCTGTAATCACTGTCAGTGGGTTCCTTTCTTGGCACAGAAGCCAAAATACAGTTTCTTGGAGACTGAGCTGTCCTCTTATCTCTGGTGGGATTCCCTCCAAGCAAGGGTTGAGACATGGGCATAAGCCAGTAGGAAGAACTATGTGCTCCAGCTACGCAATCTGTCTCTGCTATCTGGCTACACAGCGATGTCTTGGGAGCTCGAATTTGTAATCTTTAGTGAATAATGTGGTTGTGAAACCAAATTCCTGTTCCTCCCCATTGTATTTTGTATGGAGTAGAATTGTCAGAAGCAAATTATGTTGCAACTGAAGTTGCACCCTAAACTGTGGTGATCCAAATCTTAGGCTTTTCCTTGTAAGAAAAATCTAGACAAAATATTAACTTCCTGCTAGGGGAGTGCAGAGGCTGACGGTAACCTAGGGATTGTAATTTGTACAGCTGTGTAAGACTGGATCCCCCATTTCATCCTTTTTCTTCCCATTCCCGTTCTACTTTTGTCTGCCGCCGTGGTTCTTAGAAGTAATGTACCTGTTGCCTGTTTGGTGTGTGAGTTGAACCCCAGTACTGACAGCCTGCTTAAAGTTTTACCCCCAGAGGATGCGGAGACCCGACAAGTGGTGGAAAAGCTGGCTAGGTTCGTGGCTGAAGGGGGACCAGAATTAGAGAAGGTCGCTATGGAAGACTACAAGGATAACCCAGCTTTTTCGTAAGTGTGGTGATAACTCTTGTCTTCCAAAGCAGAACGCTGTCTCTTTGTAAGAGGAAAACATCAGCCTTGTGTATATAGTTCTCGTGGATGTGTTTGGTTTAATTATCATTTGGTGGATTTGAGCTTTGTCGCGAGTAGTTGTATTATAGCTGGGGAAACTGAGGCAGAAAGTGATACTGTGATGGTGGTGCAGAGGCAGATCAGCTAGAGTTAGGAATACAACCTGGGAGGTCTGGCTGCCTGTACAACCTGTAGCGTATGGGGATACTGGACTCAATCTTGGGACTGGTTCTGCCTCCTCTGCTATTGATGCACTGCGTGGCTGTGGGCGGAGGATTCCCTCCTATATCGGAGCACGCAGTTATTTATTTCCCTTCAAGTGACACAAAAAATTTGGCTGCAAGTCCTTAGATTAAAGCTATGTGTATTTATACATGCCGAAGACTTTGTAATCCAAGTTTTAAGTGTATTCTGAGTAATTTATCTATTTTGTATTTTTTGGTTTTGAGCTATTTATATCCCAGAGTATCAATGTTTGTGTATAGTTGTTGCTGATGCGTACTTTTTGCCCTTTTTTTCCTCCATCTCCACCCTAGGTTTTTGCATGATAAGAACAGCAGAGAATTCCTTTACTACAGAAAGAAAGTGGCAGAGATAAGAAAAGAGAATCAAAGTTCTCAGGCATCCTCTTCTCAGAAAGGTAATTAAGACTGGGATCTGGAGCATATGAATTGCATAAGTTAAATATAACTTCTGCAATTTCTGTAACTGCTTGTTAGGTCTGTTCTGGAAACAGCTGGAGTGGATATTTGGCTGTCAATCTGCTGCCTGCAAATAAAATTTCAGAATGGAAGGAGATGGTGGTGAAACGTCACCATGATGGCATCAAACTTCTGTGCCAAAATGGTTGTCTCCCAAGCCCACAGCATGCTATACCATGCTCTATGTAAAGGGCTCTTGAAAGAGATTTCCCTTGTATTTCTCCAAAATCCTTAACAAAGTGAACTAAAATGATTCTCCATCATGTGTGTTCTGGCAGGTGTTTCAGCCCTGAAAATGCATTTAGGAAACGTGCTTTTTCTCAGATATTCTTATGCGGTTTGTTACCAATGAAAATGGTTGGTTGGTTTGTTGAACGTAATCCCCATTTCTGCTGCCATTTCCCTAACCGAAGCTTTTACTTTCTGCTTGGGACATAAATCCTTGCAAGTAAGGGACTGTGTTTTCAGGTGGGAAAACAGCAGAAGTGGGTGATCTGCCAATGGACAGGTGGTGTGAGCATTGGAATCTGGTTAACTGTGTTAAGAGACAGAAATTATTTAGTGGGTGAAGTGTGGTCTGTGGGCCAGGCATTTATCGCTTCTGGTCCAGCCTCTGTTTCAGGCCTGCGTGTGGCCGTGGCGAATCACTCAGCCTCTCTGTGTCAGCTTCCTTTGCTGTGGAAAGGAGTCTTAATGCAATTTAGCTGTCATGCTGATGAGTTAACAGCTCAAACAAATCATGATTTAATAGACTGTAGGCTGAAAGAGCTTGTTACCAATATCAACTAACTGATACAACAGTTTGGAAGCTAAGCAGTATTATCCATACTTTACAGGTGTGGAATATTGAAGCAAGGAAAGGTTATGACTTGTCCATGGCTTATAATCATGTCTTCTGCCTCCTGTGCCAGCACACTGGAGTACTGGCACTGGTACTGCGCAAGTAGCAAATGTCATATAAGGCTGTCGTGGCTAAATAACGTATTTGCCTGGCTCCTTATAAACATCAAATATGCTTGAAATATTAATGATCAGAGCCTTCTCTGTGCCTTTGGACTAAGGCTGCAGTAGCCACCTCTTCCAGGTGAGGATTGGGACTGTTCCATGGAGAACTTCCTCTGTCCTACAACCCTCTCCTAAAATGGCCAGCAGATGTGTAGTGACAGGAGATACAAGTGGGGTTACGGTGCGGTATTAGTTTGCCACTTTTTCTAAGGCCTTCCCGTTGCTCCTGGGGATGTCAGTGGCAAAGTCTTTAACTAGAGATAATTGCGAGTGCTGAGGTGCAACCCTATGGAAAAGTGCCTGATGTGAGGAAGAAACAGACTTCCTCTGCAGTAGAGAGAAACAAGTCCATCTCTGAAGACAAAAGCTGGTTTGTCTGTTAATCTGCTCTCATCTAGCTCCTGGCACAGACGAAGCTGATGTGTGAATGGGCACTCCTCTGGTTACAGAGTTGTTGTACAACCTTATACAATATCATGTTTTTGTGATATAAACTCTATGACTGTTTATGTGTAATATTTCTAAAAATTAAACTCGACCTTTTGCCCTTATTCTGCTCTTGGGGTTCTTAGAACAGATAGGCTTTGACTGTTGCTTGTGTGAGTTGGGCCCAGTACTGACAGCCTGCTTAAAGTTTCACCCCCAGACGACGAAGAGACAAAGAACTCTGCTGAGAAACTGGCCAGGTTCATAGCAGACGGGGGTCCCGAGGTGGAAGCTATTGCCTTGCAGAACAACCGAGAGAACCATGCTTTCAGGTAAAGGAAGAAATCTGCTGCTCTGTGTGATGGGGGCGGGGGTTGGATGGGTCTTTTTGGTTTTTTAAGGGGAAATAATAGACAAGCTTGTGATAAGTCGGAAGTTACAAGGACAGTGCACTTATATAGCACTGATACTTTTACATTCTCAAGCTTCACAGGTCAAAGCAAGGCACAGAGAGAGATAAATCGATTTGCTTTCCCCAGAATTAATTTACGACTTCCACCCCTCCTCACCTGCTTTCTGTTGCAATGTGCTAGTGTAATTCTGTCCTTCATACTTTTCCCTATAGCTGTATTTTGGTGTGGGCCCCCATCCACCACTCATACCGCTGCCATCCAGTTAATTTCCTGGGTTGCTCTTTACACAGCACCTTCACTAATGCACGGGTAGCATTCCTTCACCATTAGGTCCTCCTTTGGAATATCTTTTTCAGCCTTTCAGATGTGAATTGTTCTCTTCAGTGCTCACTGACAGCTGTTTAATGGCTCCCTTTGGTCTCATCCATGTTTCATTTTTCTGCTCTTACAAACAATTTGGTGTTGTTCTCTGGAAGTGAAGTGGGCCTCGGCGAGCCTTATTTTGTTGCTGATATTTTGGCATTTTATTGACTGCCTCCTGGCCCTCTGGAGTACTCCCCTTGTGTTGTGAATTACATTAGACAGATGTGCTAATAGCTGAGCTGTTTCATTATTTACTTTAAAACACCGCTGTGATCCCACCTGATCTCCTCTGTTAGGATTTTATCAGGTTTGCTATAGGGAGGGCCCCATCCTGCCCTCTGCTTGGTCCTGAAGCAATCCTTAGTGCTGTTATTCAAATGGAGGGGTGCAGGACCACATTTAGTGAATTTTAAAATACGTCAGAGAGCTGTTTATGTTTGCCTGTGCATGTTGTGCACTGGTGGATGGGAAAGGCCTGTCATCTCTTAATGTTTTCTTGTGGGAGCAGGCACTGTCTCGAGGAGAGGTTATAGTAAGTATTAAACTGGTCCTCTAAAAAGGGAAGATTGTAGAGGAGTTGAGAATATACAGTTTTTCTGTGTGAAGTATTTAAACTGGAGTGAGCCCAAAAAGATAACGTGTTTGTAACAAACATGACTGTATTGATTTTTTTGCGTAGCTGCTAGATTGAGGATTGTTCATGTTCTTCCCACAGAGACTGAGGAGTTTTATTTTCCCCAAAAGGTCAGAGATGCCTATTTCTGGAAGGGGTAGCAAATAAAGCAATGTTTTTTGTGTATGAGGGAACAGAAGCAGGAGCCGTGGTGTAATTAAGCAGACTGGTAATGTCAACGCTTCTAGCTTGAACAGAGAGCTTGGGAGCAGTTTCTTTAGGCAGTGGTTTGGCATTCCCATTGGTAAGACCTGAATGTTTGTTTTCTTCTGTGAACTGAAACCCAACACGCTGTGAAGCCCTTGCAGTTTTTCCAAACGTGTTCTGAAAGGCAGGTGAATTCTGGGGGAGGAGCTTGCATTTTCACAAACGTAACATGATCCTTTTTAGTACTGTGTGTTTATTCGGCACCAAAACCAGCTGTGGTTTGCTTGTGAATGGGAAATATGCTTCCTGATCCCAAAGGCTTGCAGCCTACCTTGCAAGAGCGTGCATTGCGTGCGCATACGCACAGGATGGTGCTGGAGAGCAAGGAAGTGTGTGGGAAGGCTAGTTGTGCAAGAGCATTGCAGGAAAGAAAAGCCCTGACCAAACTGTGCTATATCCAACCCCTGCATATGACTGTTACATCTAAACTTCTTTTTTTTTTTTTTTTTTTTTATAGGTTTTTATATGAGCCAAACAGCAAAGGCTACAAGTACTACCGGCAGAAACTGGAGGAGTTCCGTAAGGCCAAAACCAGCACTGTGTGTGCCCCCTTGCCTGTAGAGTCCAATCTGAAAAGGAAGACCAGTCCCGAGGCATCACCATCACCTTTGTGCTTGTCGTCTTTGCCTTTGCCCTTGCCCTCACCTTTGCCTTTGCCCTTGCCCTTGCCGGTTCCCTCACCTTTGCCCTTGCCCTTGCCCATTCCCTCACCTTTGCCCTTGCCCGTTCCCTCGCCTTTGCCATTGCCCTTGCCCTTGCCCTTGCCCTTGCCCGTGCCCTCACCCTTGCCCTCACCTTCACCATCATCCTCTACAACTCCACCTGATCAGACAGCTACAACTACTGCTGCAACAACAACTACAGCTACTGCTACAGGCACTACTAAAAAGAAGCGGAAGAGCAGGTGGGGGCCAGAGGAGGACAAGGTTGAATTGCCCCTCCCACAGCTTGTCCAACAGCTGGATTCTCCTTCCCCTCTTTCAGGTTAGTGGGTCTGTCTATTGTGTTGAATAACTGTTTTTCCTGGGGAGCGCATTCTGCCTTAGCAGAGCTGGCTTTGTAAACAGAAAACTCAGTGAGTCTTATCTCTTGTTGTAATCTCCTTGGTTGCCAGCCCCCTATCTTTCAGCTAGGTCTAGCAGCTAACTCTCCCCTGTGTGGAAACCCAGATAAACCACTTTATCTCACTGACACCAGGGATTGGATCTTATCGTTCTCCAGCTATCTCTAAAACCCTGCTGTGCTATAGCTCATTATAGCCTCAGCCTCTACACTATTTAGGGCTATTTCACTTCAGGAAGAGAGTCTGTCAGAAAACAAATATCAAAGGCTGAATTGTGCTTATTCCCCATGGTAGGATAAAATCCCTGGGCAGCACTTCCATCTCACTCTAACTGATCAGAAGGCTAAATGGGAATAGCTGTTCCCCAAGTGCTGGCGGATGCAAGTATAACTTCCAGTTCCAATTTATACCCATTTCAGTTCATTTGATTACAGACGGGATTCACAGTCCTCATCCAGTGTTGAGGCTCATGCTCCTGTTACTTCACCTGCCAAGTTCACCCAGGGGGTGCAGCTCTCTTCGAGTGTTGGAAGATAATTCTTCCAGTCAAGGCACTTCTAGTGAGCTCTCAGAGGTTGTTCATCTGTGCATGTGCAGATAGGTAATTAGGCAGGCAGTTAGAGATGCACACAAAAATTGAGTCACTCAAGGACAACAGGTGAATGCAGACATTTAAGATGGTATCTTTGAATCCTTTGCCCAATTAGTGTGGTATGGGGAAAGGATGTGAAAAGGAGAAGGAGAAGGCACAAGATAAGGCAGTGGCAAACTGAGAGAATTAATAGTATGAGGCTAAAGTCACAGGAAAAGTAATAAGTACCTGTCTCAATAAGGACCTTTTTCAAAAAGCAGTAGCAGAACAGATGAAGTGGGGACAAGTAATAGAAAACAAGCTATAATTTTCTGAGCTGCAGGGTGAGACCACAGATAATTCTCAACGCATGGTCATCCTGTACAATTCATTGCTCCAGCAAGTCGGTGGGTCTTCTGCTTTGGCTGGGTTTTAGAGGAGATAATTGCTCAGCCATTAATAGCTTTGATGGTTAGGCTTGGGTAAGATGTAGGGTTGGCTGTATCTGCTGTGGTGTCTGTTGATTCTGTGGAGGTCAGGAAAGAAGGACTCTATCTCCTAATCCAGCACTTCAAATGTAGATGAAGAGAAGTTCCTATGTAATTCTGTCTTCTGATCACAGCCCTAAACAGAAGTCTTGGCTATACATCTCATGTGTACAGGACAAGATACCAGCCTGGATGGCTTATTCATTTGACCTTGAATTGCTGCTCACAGTAAGGCAGAAATCAGATGCAAAAGTCTTTCCTGATTTTGTACCTCTAGAGTAATTTTTTTTTTCTTGCAGACAGTAATGAAGCTTCGATGGTGAAGCTGGACAGGCGCTATCAAAACAGGCATCAGATTCCATCTTAATACCTCCTGCTGCAGTGGGGGGGCTGCAAGGGTATCCATGTGCTCATTCCAGCATGCTTCCTGCTGCAGTCTCCCCTGGCTCTTTTAGCCTCCCCTTAATTAGACAGGGACATGCTCGTTGTGTTCATGCTCACTTTCTGCAGGGCTTTGTGTCAAGTAGAAGAAAAGGACAGCAAACAATTTGCCAGGCATAACAAATCAACCGTTAATGCGCTGTTAATGCTCTGCAGGGGGAAGAATTTTTTTTTTTTTAATCAGTTCAGATGGACTAATCCCTTTTTAGAATTAATGTCTTCAACCTGACAGGTGAAGAGAATTCCAGATTACACCCCTGGTCCTGTGGAAGGCTAGAGTTGCACAGTATGCTTTTGTACCTAAATATCTACATCTTAGTCCTTTATCCTTAGCAATTGTTTTGGATTTAGTGGAGGACTGTTCTGATTCTTTTCCTGTCTACTCTTAGTAATAAATCAGTATCATGGAGAGGAGAAAGTGTAGCCCTTTTGGACAGAAGCAAGGCTCCTCTTAAATGTATTGATATCGAAACACTTAACTGCATACATGCTGCAGGGACTAATACACCTGAAAAGCTGAACAGAACAGAGATACTGTGATTGGTGAACTCTGTGGACTAATGGGAAATTACAGGCTGTCATTAGAATTTTCTGAAACCTAATATTGGATTGGTCTGGGTCTGATTAGTTTTAATTAAGATCTTCAGACTATGAAGCAAAAAGTCAGGCACTTCTGTATTGGGATTTCTCCTGCTGCCCTTAAAGGACATTCACTTCTCTTGTAACAAGCTCCTCTTCGGGCATGTGGGAAAGGAAAAAACCTTCAGGTAGTCTTCTGCCAATGCTGCAGATAGACTGCACCATTAACCCTGTAGGCAAAGCTGATGTCATTCAAGGAAAAAAAATGTATTTTTCCCAGGCCTGCTGAACATGAGACTGAGAAGCAACTCCTTATCTTTTGCATAGTGTTTGCCTGGTGCTAGACCGGTGTAAGGAACTTATAAATCTTATCTATTTTTATGCAAATTCATTGACTGATCTGATTTATGAATAGACTTTTCTATCTTCAGATGTGGACTTGGGGTGGCTTTTTTGGTCAACTGTGCCTCTATTGTGATACTTTGGGCCAACCCTACAAAAATATCTCCCAGAACTAAATTTCTGCAGTGACTTTCAGCATCTCTCAGCATAAAGTCTGCGAGGTACCGGAGCAGTCAGACAAGCCAGATGTAGTTTTAGCACAAGAAGGATCAGTGGCATATGCTTTCTGGGAAGTAAAAGAAGATGCTACAGTCTCACCTTTCTCCTTTAAGGTGGTTATATATGCTGGCAAGCCACCAGCTCGTGGGGCCTCTAGAGCCATGCCTGGCTCTTAGCCTGAGTGTTTATGCAATTCAGAACTATGCCAAAGAGCTGCTGACCTCTGTGAAGGGCAGAGAGTCTTCCTCAGTGCATTCAGAGAAAGCTTTTCCATGCCCTGAGACAGGAGGTGAATCTTTGACTAGGGCTGATGCTGACGTGCCCCAGTCTCACATAACATTTGGGGCCAGATTCTTCTTTACGTGGAATAGGTGTAGCACGTTCATTAAAACTGTTTCCAAATCTCAGTGCTCTCCAAGACTGAAATTGGGCTGTTTATCAATAATAGATAGGTTTATTTTTCTATTTGTTCTTGTTTCTTGGGAGCTGAAAGTGCGTATCCTAGCACCAAGCCTAGCGTAACACAGCTTCTTGCTTCCCTCCTCTTGGAAAACCTCTTGCAGTGTTTTACATAACTCTTCCTGCAGAGTTGACTCCTGGTGCTGGTGCGAATGTGCAGAGGCTGTAGCTGTGTGAGGGAGGGTGGATGCGCTGTTTTATGTTCTCCTTGGGAGGCTGGAGTTAAGGAAGCCACTTTCCAATCGTGGAGTGCTCAGCCAAAAGCCTGTGGGAAAGGAGGGGAGATAAGAGTGCTCAGATCAATTGCCCTGAGTGCGAATAAGAGGAAGGGAGAAGACGACCCCTGGGGCCTAATTAGCATGCTGTGTAGACATTTGGTGTCATGAACAATGATCCTATTATTATCGGGCTTCATAATTAATAGATAATGAATAATTAATGAAGCATCATTTAACTGTAGTCTGGACTTACATTCAAATGGAGGTTTTTGCAGTCATTAGGAAGAAATCCTTTTCCTTGTACTGAAAAATGCAACGCTTTGAAGTGCGGTTGTGTGTCGTCTTTTAATCCCTTAAATATTTAACTGTGGGGATCTTAGCTCTGAGGTGCTTTAGAGGGGAGCTGCCAGCCCTGCTAGATATATAGGAACCAAGTTTGCAAGGCAATCTCCATTGTAAATCTCTTTTTTGCAGCCCCAGCAGTGTTTCTATTACTTTCTTTCATGGTGCAGCAATTACAAATAGGCTTCCTCTTTTTCCCTCTCTCTCTCCTCTAACTTGCCCTTTGAACTCAGAGTGCTGTATGGTCGTTTTAAATCAGTAGGTGCCCTGCCCATATAATGTCTAATTTCAGGGCTTGTCTGATACAACAGCAAAAATCATTCCAAAGGAGGAGCTTCCAAAAGGGGATGCTGCAGAAAAAGGAGGATACATCAATGGGATTGTCAAGCAGAGACTTAAAATGCCCTCTCTTTGTAAGCAGGGGCGACATCCCTGGCAATGCTCTTCTTGAGCCTGTAGATTAGAAACTAAAATCTCCTTGGGGAACGGCAACTTCCAAAAGCGGCATAATGCTCATGTCTTTATTCTAATGTGGTCATTTGCTTTTCATTTTGAATGAAGTTGCTGTTTACGTAGTAATCAGCAGACACTTACATGCACAGATTGGACAATATGCTGACAGGCTCAGATGTGCTTGTGACTCAATTCTGAATAATTAAGTATCACTCTTTGCAATGGCTGGGGTTCATGAGGAAGCCTTATGAGGGGAACTAATCTTAAGGAGGAATGATTTTTAAGGCATTGTGTAGCAGATTGCCATGCAGTGTGACCTCCGAGGACGTGAGACATAGTTTGCGAGTCTGCTAACACGATACAGGCAGAGCCTTGGACCAGGGTGAGGGAATACTCTGGAGCTGGCTGGCGAAGGAGGTGCGACCAGGTGGCTTTCCTGCTCCTGTGGTTCCTAAGTCCTACCAGGCGGTTGTTCTTGAGTGAAGTGTCTCAATGCTGGAACCATGAAATGAGTGTAAAACTTCATGTGGGGGTCTTGAGATATGGTTTTGCTGGTCTCAACAGCTGTCTCAGATTTTTAAAAATCTTTTAACATGTGCTTATTACAGTTCAGGATCTCAAGGGTCTTGGTTATGAAAAAGGGAAACCGGTTGGTTTGGTGGGTGTGACAGAGCTCTCCGAAGCCCAGAAGAAACAGCTGAAGGAGCAGCAGGAGGTAATGCCCTGAAATTATTTCCAAATTCATTTGTGCACCAGCATATTGCATTGCAGCACGGCTGGGTTACATGGGAAAATGGAGGTGGAGATAGCAAAGAAACTTTCCCAGTGGCCCACAAATAAATCTCTAGGATTTGCGCTGAATGCCTAAGAATCATGTGATGCTGCAGTCAGCAGAAATATTAGAGGACTTTGGGGAAAATGAATTAAGCCAGCCAATTGCTGTCCTACCAAACTAAAACCCAAAATCTATAAGGTCTGTCGTGTCACATCTGCAGCTGGTTATGTATTGCTTCAGCAGGGGAGAGAAGGTGAGTGGATCCTTGCAAGCTTTGGGGGAGTGAGAGCAGAATTGGCTTTTGCCAGCACATGAGGGTGATGTTTAAACTGTGTGGCGATGATCCGATGGTAGCAGTCCTCAGTGTTAATACCAAGGTACTTCTGTTGGAGGAACCAGCATATAACACTCCTGTTTGACCTGAGAAGCGAGCGGATCAGGTCAAGCAACAGCACTGCCTGTTGGGATTTGTAGTTGTCATAACCTGTATTCTGTATGGCAGCTGGCATGGGTGCGGGCTCTGCTGCAGAACTCTGCGTGCCTCTGTGGCAGGCTCTGCTGCCTGCGAACTGGTTGTCTTACTGAGTGCGCTGTTGCATCTCTTCCCCTAGATGCAGCAGATGTATGATATGATCATGAAGCACAAGCGAGCCATGCAGGAGATGCAGATGATGTGGGAAAAGGCAATTCAGCAGCACCAACATGGCTACGACAGCGATGAAGAGGTGGACAGTGAGCTGGGAACGTGGGAGCACCAGCTTCGACGCATGGAGATGGACAAGACGCGAGGTGTGTAGGGAGCTGCCGTGCAAATGTGTTGCTCTGTGGTTGTACAAAGGCCTCCAGAGGGAGATGTCTGAGATCACGTTGTTGGCGTGGGAGTTGCAGGGTCACTTTTCACTGATCTGTGCTGTGGCTTCCTTGCCTGTTGAGTGGAGATAATAACTGTCTGTGGCTGTGAGGCTTTATGCTTCACAAACCCTCTGAAATTCGAAGTCAAAGAACGCTGTGTTATTGCTGTGTTCTCTCCTCTTTGTCTTGGGCAGAGTGGGCTGAGCAGCTGACCCAGATGGGCAGAGGGAAACATTTCATCGGAGACTTCCTTCCACCTGACGAGCTGGAGAAATTCATGGAGACGTTCAAGGCATTGAAGGTGAAATAGCAGAGACTTCACAGGGCGGTGGCAATGCTTCAGACTTGTCCCGTACCAGTGAGGGAAAGACCTCGAGCATGCTTAGCCCTTTGTCACAGCAGTTAGCTACCTTGCAGCCTTCTGCCCTTACACTGGGAGCTCTGATACTTCTGGAGGAAACAAGGGGTTAGTTTTTTGCTCTTCGCAGAGAAACGGCTGTAGCAAATTAGAGTACAGACTATTGGGACAGTATTTGGGGGTTAGCTGAAATTATAGACAAGCCTCTCAGACTACGTGCCATTTGTCTGCTGTTCCTGTTTCGGATAAGTGGTTGCTGATGCCAAGCGAGGAAAATTTGAATTTTTATCCAGACGATTGCAGTAAAGTGAAAATACAAAGCCTACAAAAAGCTTATGCAAAGCACTTCAATACCTGCCAATTCTTCCTAAACCATAGAACTTCTTGATGCTGGTGCATCCCTCATAATGTTTTTGTGTAACCAGCATGGGGTCTGACGTTCCCTGGAGATCCTGGCTTAAATAAGAACTGTATCTGAAGCCTGATCCAGTGAGAAACTTTAAATTCAAGAGCTAAATATTTCTCAGCTTAATCTCACAGTAGCATTCCCTGCTTCTTGCAGATTATGTTATAGGCTGTGCAGTGCTTTATCAGTTACCTATTTTCTTTTCTGTGGTGGTGCAGAACTGGAATCCCAAGAAATCGTGCTAGTTATTAATTGTTTGCCAGAACCATCCTAACTTTGAGTAGCTGAAGCTGGTTTTCCCCTCCTCTGACCCACAAAGATAGGTGCATATAAAAAATAACCGACGCTACCTTTTGTGTCTCTGCAGGAAGGACGTGAGCCAGATTATTCTGAATACAAAGAGTTCAAACTGACTGTGGAAAACATAGGTTATCAAATGCTAATGAAGATGGGCTGGAAGGAAGGCGAGGGACTTGGCTCGGATGGACAGGGGATTAAAAACCCAGTCAGCAAGTAAGCAGAGTTCTACTATTGATTTAGTCCTTTCCTCTTGGGCTGATAATTGATGCTCCTACTCTAGCCTACTGGAAGCAGCTGCAATGAATGTGACTGTGATTCATCACTTGAACAGAATATGGAATCCTCGCAGCAAAGGAGAAAAATCGTTTCTGATTTCTTTGGGGTTCCCTCCCCGCAAGGCCTGGGTTTGTTACTTTATCTCAGGCAGGAGGTATGATCTGAGCCAAGAGTTTCTAGTCTCAATTTGCATAGCGCGTTCTTCTGAGAGGTGCCTTCTCCCCAGTTTCCCCATCTATAAAATGAAGATAATACTTGTCTGCACCTCACCTCTCCCAGAGCGTGTGAGGATTAAGTCATGTCTTTAAAGTCATAAATCTATTTAAGTATTAAATAACATGCCTTTTGCATCTGAAGCTCTGCTGCTGCCTGCTAGCTAGCCCCTGGTGTACTGTGAGTGAAAGGCGATTACCGATATTTGCTACTGCTAGACCTGTGTTTGAAAGATGTTTCAGTCCAGATCAGAGAGCTTTGTGTGTGATCATGCAACTGTCTTGACATCATTCTTTTGCACAGAAGTTTTCTGATTTGATCACACTTTGTATATAGTAAAGCTTTATGAGAGTTCTACCCAAAAATAGATGAGCATCTCTTTTTAGGTGGATCATCTGTTGGTAACATATGCTGAACTTCAAAACCAAATATTGGGGATAGAAAATACTCTGAATTGTATTTTAGCGTTAGATCTTTCTAGAAATAACAGTTGTTTGTTTACTGCACAATAGAAAGTATCTCTGCAAAGCAGTTCTGCTCCTCTTTCACAAGAAGATCTCTCTGGCAACATGCTTATTGGTTCAAAGAAGTCCTGTGATAAAAGATCGCTGTAATCAAAACAGCAAGGCTTACAAACAACGGAAGGAAGGCAGTTTCTGTCCATCACAGGGTTGAACAAGGGTTGTGATTTGCTTGGCCTCTACCATCCCTGATGTTCTTAGAATGGGTAAGAAGGTGCTACTGCAGATGGAAAGGAATTGCTTCCGCTTTTGGACTGTTCTGGAGTGAAGGAATGGGAGGCAGGCACGTTGTTTAACGGTTCTGTGTACCTCCAGTCAGTGACGTACAAATCAGCGCATTTGGTTGCCAAAGGTTAGCCTGCCAGTCAGAGCACCGTTTAGTAGGGAGGCATCCAAAGCATAGATGGTGTTTCTGTTCCAGCTGTAAAAGGTTAAGCAAATATATGTTGACACTACGGCTTCCATCTAACAATAGCAAGCGTCATTGATTTGGAAGGGCAACGTAGAAACGTGGCAAATGCAATAAGCTGCTCAGTATTAGCTGTCTGTCTTGATGCAACGCGCTCTGTGTGATGATACCTGGTGCTCCCTGATGCTTGTTCTCTGAGCAGCAGGTGTTTCTGGTGAAGAGGAAGGTGATCTGTCACATCTGCTTACCTCAGAGGCTTTGTTCCCTCTTTCCAAACAGGGGAACTACTGCTGTGGATGGTGCTGGTTTTGGCATTGATCGTCCCGCCGAGCTAACCAAGGAGGATGATGAGTATGAAGCATTCCGTAAACGAATGATGCTCGCCTACCGCTTCCGACCAAATCCACTGGTAAGGTGGTCCCGAAACCAGAGCAGGCACAGTGACAAATCCATTGAGGCTTCTATGCGGATCTCGTAAGGGTGGGAGCGTTTCCTGTGCTTAGTGAAGAGAGCGAATGCTGTCAGAGTTTCTCTTTGATTCTCTTCTCATGTTGAATCAAATTATTGCTACCAAAACATCCATGGATGCGCCGCTTTCCTTGCTATGATTTTTTTTAACACAAAAACCCCTGTTTTTAATTTTATGTGGTACATACAGAGTATAAACTCTGCACACAAAGGAAGCAGATGGGTTGTCCGTGAATCCGTGGTTTATTTTGAATAATTGTTTTCCTGGTTGCAAAAGGCTTGTAAGTTTGCATTTGCCTCTTACATTCAGCACGCCAGCACACCTAGAAAGCTACGTTTGTAATTCTTGATGGGGAACCTCGGGTTTCACTGTCAGAAATGTCATGTTTCAGTGGCTTTTTCAGATAATTAAGCTCAGATGCTCATTGTTCTGTGAAGACAGCAATTTTGATTAATTTTCTCTCGTTATTCCCCACAGAACAATCCACGACGACCTTACTACTGAGAATGTTTTTGGGACAATGTATTTTCAAAACAATTGTAATTTTACTGTGAAATGTTACGAAACTGCATTATCATTCTCTTATTTGCTAATATTGTAAAACTTATTGAAGTCACAATACCGTCTTTCACCCAGAAGAAAGGCCTGCAAGCCCACTCACTGCACACCCAAGTGTCATGACAACCGTGTCATAACAAGGCCTGGGTGGTATTCAGAGAGGAGAACGGAGCAGGTGAGAACGGAGATCTTCACATGGTGCCCTGCTGACAGTGGAAGGGTAGCACCAAAGATACGACTAGGAATAGTTCAGGGACTCCATTCATGTTTAGCTCAGTGCCATGTTACAAGGAGTGCATTTTTCGTGTAACAGCAGATCCTCTGTTGTTCAGATATGCAGCTTGTGCTGCTCTGGGGTTTTGTTTGTTTGTTTTTTAATTGCAAATACAGCAAGGGACTCTCTCTGACCCAGCTTTTGGGGCTATTGTTCAGTCAGGCTATTGTTCCCTGAAGAACTGGGTTCTGATGCTGTCGTGAAGCCAGAAGTATAGTCTGACCTTCAACTGACATTGCAAAACCAGTGCCTAGTTGTTTTACCTCTGCCCTGTGGAAGACAAGGCGTGGATCGGTGTGGAGCATGGCTGCAAGGGTTGAGGGGCGCAGGGGCAGTTCATTCAACTTCAGAGGCGACAGCCTCTTGGCTTCTTGAACACTAAGTTCACCCCCAGATTCCTAGCAAAACGAGACTTGCTAACACTTTCTGTGGATTGGGGTGATGAAGAACCAAGCCTTCAAACACAGTTTGTCAAAGGCCATTTGGATTTTGTTGTTATAATAAACCCCTCTACAAATACAGATTTTATTCATTCAGTCTGTAAATAAAATAAAACTCAATTTGTTCCTTAGTTTTAATCACTGAGGTTTTGGGAAGAGTGGTCTTAGTGTGGGTTTTTGTAGGCTGAGAGACTGCTCTAGGTCTTCCTTCCTTCCAAGCATCTTAGAGAAAACAAAGTGAGGTTGGTTGGTTTGGTTTCTTTTGCATTTGTTTTCCCTCAGTCCGAATACTTGGTGTGTGATTCTCTTTTGTTAACTTTTCTTAACGTCGTAGAGTCAAGGACTTGGCTTTCAATAAAAACATTTGAAACAGTAAATTCAGTAGGGGTTCATTCTGAGAAGAATCAAAATCCGCGAGCACCTTGCAGAAGCACGGAGCTGGGCTTGTTCTGTGGACTGCGTGGTGTGTCAGCACATCGTGTACGCTCGCTACAGCTTGTACACAGGGATGTTGCACTTGGGATGGCTAATCGTAATCGTGGAAGATTGGGAAATAAAGATAAGAAATCTGGCAGGTCTTCAGTAGGGCCAAGCTTCTGCTCAAATGATTAAGGTCACTGTGACAACCGTGCTTTCCCAGTGAGTTAGGACACCCATCCCTTTGGTTTCTCCCTGTCGTGGCGGTGCTGCTCGGTCTTGGTTCCTGGCTGGCACAAGCCAGAGCTGCTGAGCTGGTTGTCCTGAATTACCAGAGGCTGGAGCACCACGGGGCTGAAGCTGGGCTGCCCGTTTCACTGCTGGGTTTTCTGTAGAAGTAGGAGTTTGCCAGGAGGCCGTTGTGAGAGCGGAGGCATTTTCAGTCTCTTTTTATTCCGAGCGTATGTATTATGGTATCCTTTTGGCACTGACGGTGACCTGCTCACAGCGTGGCCTTAAAGGCAGGGTGAGTGGGCGGGCTTGCTGCTATTGCTGATCGAGTCTTTAAAGCTAATTTGATACTACAGCGATCCCCCTGTATTTCATTGTGTTGGCAAAAGTTGTTCTAGTCCTTTATTTCAGCACAGCGGCCTTGGTGTTCCTGAGCCCCTTCTCTTGATAACTAGTGTTCATCAATAGGTGCTTTGCTCTGCTCTGATTTTTTTTTTCTTACGTCATTGTAAGTCTCACACTATTCCCTCTGCCCTGCCGCTGGGAGCAGCAGGCAGGTGTCAGTTCTACAGAAACCCAGCGAGCCACTTAGCACAGTACTCCTCCTTGCCATCATTAGCTACAAAGCAGGCATTTAGTCTTCAGAAACCAAATCAAATGGGCGGCTGCTGCGGCATGCCCCAGAAGGCCACCAAAGTTGGACTCTTAGAGCAAAGAGTAAATTCCTGGTGCCCGCCATGCAAATGCTGTGCCAGCTGCCCAGCCGGTGTGAACACACGAGTGACTGAGCACGAGCGCCCGGGGTGAGTGCGGTACAGGGGGGGCACTGAAATCACCCGGCTGGGGAGAGGCAAAGGGGTTGGGGCTTGTTTGCCCCAAGTGGCTGTTTCAAGAGCTGGGAGAGTGAAATGACGCTTGTGGAAGGTTCGGTGTTTGGGAAGACCTGAAGGTTATTGCTTCCAGTCACCCCAGATTACCTGGTTTCACCCCCCTTTTTTTTTTTGTACAGGGCGTCATGCTGCTTTTTGTACATCTCCCTGTACAAGTAGGGCTGGTGGGTGGTTTCTCAGCCACAAAGCCCCGTCTCGTTACTGAGCGCTGGAGGCTGAACCCCCCTTGCTCTCAGGTGCGCTCCCTTTGCCGTAGGCTGAACGAGCACTGCCTAACGAGCCTTTCCTCGTCAGTGACGAGCCTGCTCGCCAC
Source organism: Fregata magnificens (assembly GCA_013389945.1). Lineage (NCBI taxonomy): Eukaryota > Metazoa > Chordata > Aves > Suliformes > Fregatidae > Fregata > Fregata magnificens. Next base: position 77,035 of record WAAD01003966.1, on the reverse strand, counting down.
CTCCGTGCAGACAAGGCACACGGGGTGCGTTCGAGTTCCTGCTGCATGGAGGAACGACGAACAAGCCCAGGGCAAAGTGCAGTTCAGCCCCCGGACTCTGAAGCAAGAGGGCAAAAGAGTGATGTGACGCAGTGGCACGTTTGTGAAGGCTTTGTGAGGAAGGGAAAAGGTTGAGCGGCCGTGGTGGGGATCTGCTAAGTACCGTGGTAGTTTCTAAGTGTGTGCCCTGTTCTGGACCGCTGAGCCAGGTCTCTCCCCGGGCTGGTGGGGAGGTAAACGCTCGTGTTTTGAGCAGAAAGCATGAGAGGAGGAAGTCAGGGGAACACTGGGCTCCCAGCTGCGTGCAGAGACCTTGAAACTCCTGCTCTCTGCTCGGTTCAATTCATTATTAAAAGCAGGGATGAAGTGTTGGCTTTCATGTGCTTCGCTCCTTCTCTCATCCTCTTGCAGATCTGAAGAGGTGTGTCCTCTTGGCTCTTTTAAGTACTTAAGGTTTCCATAATGAATTAGGGGAAAAAAAAAAAAAACCAAAGCAGTCCCCGAGCTTTCAAAGCCTCTTCTGGAGTGGTTTTATCCTTCCCCCGCAGCCCTTAGCGCCATTTCTCAAGGCAGCCCTCGAGTGCAGAGACTGGCACGGGCCCGCGTATGGAGACACGCATGTTCGGCTGCTGCCTGTGTCCCCCCCCGGGACCCCCCAGCCTTCCTCCCCAGGGGAGCCCGGGTGGATCTGGCGCTTTAAGGGCGCTGCCTGTTTGCCGAAAGCGGGGCCGAAGTCCACGGGCTCCGGCAGCGGTGGCCGGGCCGGGGATGCAGCTCCCCGCTGCTCCGGGCGCGCTCACCCCTTCCCTGCTCGCCATCCCCGTGGCCTTCGGCATCAACAGCGTGACCTCCCTGGCAGAGTGAGTGTGGGCCCGGGGCAAAGCTCTGGGGCTGGGATGCTGCGGTCCGGCTCGGGGCAGGGCGCTGGGTCCTGTCCTCCACTGGTCCTGGATGCTGGGTCCAGTCTGGGACCGGGCGGAAGCATCTGGACTGACCCAGGACAAGGCTCTGTTGGGTGGTGGGAGCCATTCCACCCAGGAGGGGCCACTGGGTCCCACACGGACCCGGAGAGGGGCGAGCGGTGTCCAGGGCAGGGTGCTGGGTCCCTCCTGGGGCTGGGGGGAGCGGCGCGGTCCGGCCCGGGGCAGGGGGCTCGGTCCAGGCGCTCCTGCCCCGGCTGAGCCCATGGAAAGGTTGCTGCGGGCAGGGGCTTGCCGACGTGGTTCGTGGCTGCCTTTATGACTTTTAAATCCTGTTATCAGTGAGTAGACACGCAGCAGGGTTGCTCAGGCTCATTGCACAACGCAGAGCATAACGGGGCTCGCCAACAGACCAAATCCCCTGGGGATTAGGGTGCTCAGCGCCTCCCTGATTTATGAGCATCCTCTCCAGCCGCCTGGCCCCAGCGCAGCCCTCCAGGCCAGAGGGACAGGACCCCCGACACTGGGTGTCCCCTCCATACACGGCCGTGCCTCCCCGGGTGCTGGGGTCCCCTCCAAGCCCCATCTCCCCCTCCCAGAGCAATCCCCCTGGCAACTCAGCTGCTAGCGCGTCCCGGCATGGCCGATGCCACCCCTCCGCACCGGCCTCGTCATCGCCGCCGTCACGCTGCCTGATAACAGCCCCGCTTTCGGTTTTACTGCTGAGCGACACCCCCCGACGCCCCAAGCCAGCCGCGTTCTGGCTGCTCAGCCCGTCCCCAGCCGGCCATCACCCTTGCGTCGGGGGATTTGGTACCAGCCGCCAGCCAGGGTCAGCTCCCTGGTGAGCTGGCCAGAGCCCCACCGCTTCCTTACGTGCTTTATTTCTCTTCTATGTAAAACCACACCCGGGCTGGTTACTTTTATTTCCAGTCTCACGCCCCAGGACCTGCCAGCTACGAGTTTTCCCCTTGTGTTCTTTCATCACTTTACGGCGCTTTATCCTTTTGTTCCTGCCAGGCCTCTTCACCCTCCTTTTCCCATTCGTTATACGTTCCTTTTTATAGCTAATTTCTGCTTTTGCTTTACCAGCAGGAAGGGCCTTTAGCCAAACCTCTCTCAATCGCAGAGCCGGGGCTTTCCTGGCCACCTGATAAACTTTACTTAAAGATTTCCCGATTTTCATTCCCATCTTTTTGGTCTCCTCTTTCCCTTCCATCCCGCGCGGCACCGCACTGTTGCAGCCCAGATCTCCAGGATCCATCGCCATGAAATCCGCAGCCCTTCTGCGCGACACAGCGCCGGGTGAAAACCGTCTGTAGCTGTGGGGAGCACTGACCCCTCCAGCCTGCCCCCCAAAATGAAGCCCATAACAATATTATTCTCCTACCCAGGCGTTGCAGGGGGGTGTGGAGGGGGCACGTCCCCCTGTTTCTTAATTAGTCCCTGCTGCGGGACGAGCGATGGTGGCCTCAGAGCCCCTCAGCCTGGCAGGCTGAGCTGGGTGCCCTGAGCACGGCACCCCAAGGTGCTGGTACGTGTGTGGGGTGGCCCCGGTGCCGGCCCCGAGCCCCATCACACGCACGGTCACGTCTTATGGTGAGCGGAGGAGTCCGGTGTTGTGCTCCTCCACTGCAGCACCCGTATTTTAATTTTGAATTAATCATTCTGTGGGAGTAATTAGTTGTGGAGTAATTAATTATACACTAGTAATAATGCACTTAGGCAGTGACACTTCAATTATTTGATTGTTCTGAGGTTTTTTTCAAGAGTATCTGTGTTGGGTTTGGATGCTTAGGGCACGCGGCGAGGACAAGCTCAGCCTCACTCAGCGCTGCTGCGATGCCCGTCCTGTCCCCGGGCGTGGGGTCCTGCGCTCCCCGGCCGCTGTCCCTGTCCCTGGAAGAGCAATTCCGCCTGCACAAGGCAAACACGAGCCGGGTGTTGTCGCAGCCTCCTATAAATGAGACCTGAGCTGTTCTCAGACCCTGCGCTCCCCGGCCGCTGTCCCTGTCCCTGGAAGAGCAATTCCGCCTGCACAAGGCAAACACGAGCCGGGTGTTGTCGCAGCCTCCTATGAATGAGACCTGAGCTGTTCTCAGACCCTGGGGCAGGGGGACGGCTGGCCTCTCGTCCCCCCATCGGCACGTCCACCGTGCTGCACTGGGGCTGGTAATTGGGTGTTTCTCCAGGATAAGCTATTAACACCGGCCTCTGTGCAGTCAGCCACGACTTTGCCTTTTCTTTTTCTTTGGTAACAGGGTTAAAGGCTTGAGTGAAAAATACCGTAATGTTTTCCATGTTTCGTAGCTGAAGAATTGGCTAGACCAGAGCTGTAGCTCTTCCAGCTGATGCAAGTGCTTCTTGGAGGGGATGCAGCAAGCTCGGGATAGATTTCCCTACAACTTCTTCACTCTCTTAGGACATGTTTTCAGTATCTGTCTCCTTGTTACTGATTTGCTTTGTAATTGGTGTGGTGGGTTGACCCTGGCTGGACGCCCGCTGCCCACCAAAGCCGCTCTATCACTCCCCTCCTCAGCTGGGCAGGGGAGAGAAAATATGACGGAAGGCTCGTGGGTCGAGATAAGGAAGGGGAGAGATCACTCACCAATTATTGTCATGGGCAAAACAGACTCGACCTGGGGAAATTAGTTTAATTTGTCACCAATCAAATCAGAGTAGGGTAATGAGAGGATAAAAACTAAATCTTAGAACACCTTCCCCCCACTCCTCCCTTCTTCTCGGGCTCAACTTCATTCCCAAATTCTCTACCTCCTCCCCACCAGCGGCCCAGGGGGACGGGGAAAGGGGGTTGTGGTCAGTTCATCACACATTGTTTCTGCTGCTCCTTCCCCCTCAGGGGGAGGACTCCTCACACTCTTCCCCTGCTCCAGCGTGGGGTCCCTCCCACGGGAGACAGTCCTCCACGAACTTCTCCAACGTGGGTCCTTCCCACAGGCTACAGCTCTTCACAAGCTGCTCCAGCGTGGGTCCCTTCCACGGGGTGCAGTCCTTCAGGAACGGACTGCTCCAGCGTGGGTCCCCCGCGGGGTCACAAGTCCTGCCAGCAAACCTGCTCCAGCGCAGGCTCCTCTCTCCACGGGTCTGCAAGGTCCTGCCAGGAGCCTGCTCCAGCGCGGGCTTCCCACGGGGTCGCAGCCTCCTTCGGGCATCCACCTGCTCCGGCGTGGGGTCCTCCCTGGGCTGCAGGTGGATATCTGCTCCACCGTGGACCTCCATGGGCTGCAGGGGCACAGCCTGCCTCTCCACGGTCTTCAGCGCGGGCTGCAGGGGAATCTCTGCTCCGGCGCCTGGAGCAGCTCCTGGAGCACCACCTGGCCACGCAAACCCAATAAAATCAGTTTCCCCAGTCTCTTGGCCCATCACCACAGCCTGGCGAGGGAGAGGGTTGGTCACGCTGGGACTTCTCCCCTGCTTTGGCGCAGGAGCCTTGGTGAGGCAGCCCCTTCCCCATCCGTGCCTGGGTGTCAGACGCAGCCTTCCTCCGGGCTTCGCCTCCCTGGGGTTATTTCAGACCCTGAAGGAGCCGTTTCCCCCCGCCCCAAGGACGGGCAGCACCCTGTGCCACCATGGGACCCCACTTGTGCCAGGGGTGTGGGGTCAGATCCTGCTGTTCCCCCTGCTTTGGTGGAGACCTGTCAAAATCTGTGGGGGCAAAGGGTGTTTCACCTGGACCGGGGGAAACGGGGCTTGACCCCCGGGCTGTGCCTGGGGTGCTTGAACCCATCCCCCTGTTCTGCAGTAGCCCGCTGGTGCTGATGCTGACGGGGGTGCTGGTGCTCACCGGCCTCATCTCCATCATCTTCGTAAGCGGAGGGAGCCACTTCCAGGACCCCCTTTTCTGCGGTGAGTCTCCCCTGGTGTGTGGGGACTGATCCCATGCCGGGGCAGGGAGCGGAGATCTGGGATTTGGGGAAAGCCGTGGGACCTGCTCAGAGCCAGCTCGCTCTCCCGCAGTGTTTGTGGTGTTCTCCTTCACCTCCGTCATCGACTTGATCATCTCACTGGAGGAGGATGGCTACATTTCTGGCTTCATGGAGGTCTACGTCAGAGAGGTACCACCTCACCCACCCTTGGGCTCTCGCATACCCCAGCCGTGCAACGAGCAGCCCCATGCACCCAGGTCAAGCATGGATGCGGCTCCTGCTCCCGAAGCTGCTCCTGCCACAGAGGGACCATGCATGGAGCAGCCCCAGCTCCCACGGGGTTCCCTGGGAAGGGGGTGTGGGAAGGCGCTTGCCTCCACCCCATATGATCCACTATCTTCCAAATGGGCAGGGCGAGCCCTACCTGCGCACGGCACATGGCATCATGATCTGTTACTGGGATGGCATCATCCACTACGGGCTGTACCTCGCCATGATTGCGGCCATCGGCCAGAGGTGAGTGGGGAAGGCAGCCCGGAGGAGAGCTTGGAGGGGCTCGTGGGGGTGGGAGGGCCCTGAATTTTGTGGGGAGGGGAGCTCTGAGCCTGGCAGGGGTGTCTGATCCTGATGTCTCTGCAGAAAGAGCTACAGGAACCTGGGTCTCTTCTGGCTGGGCTCTCTGACGATGAGCATCGTTGTCTTCCTACTTGGGAACCTGATAGGTACGGGGGCGCAGAGGGGGGCTCGGCTCTGCCAGCTGCTGGGGGACGGTGGGGACATCCAGCCCTTGCTGATCCCTCTGGGCTGGCTCCATCCCCCACCTCCGTCCGGCGGGTTTGCTCCCAGGCATTTGCCCCGTGGGCAGAGGAGGAAGGCGCTGACCTGGGGACAAGCAGTGGGTACCGGTCCTGGGCGCTGAGCGCTCTGCCTTGCCTACCACGTGCTCTCCTTCCCCAGGGAAATACAGCTCCGACCTCAGCCCTGCCTTCCTGCTCAACCTGCCCTACATCCTCATCCCCATCTGGGCTGGCGTGAGGCTCTTCCAGCAGCCCAAGGCCCTGCCGTGCCTCAGCCCTGAGAAGGTGAGCTGGGAGCCAGAGCCAGGGCAGGGGCTCTGCGGGGAGCTGCACTGGGAGCCGTCAGCCTTATCCCTCTCCGGGGCTGGATCACAGGGCGTGGAGCCAAAAATACGGTGTTTTCCCTCTCCCAGGTTGCAGAGGAGCAATGCAAGCGCCTGTACCAGCGGCCGCAGGATGTGGGGCTGGTCCTGGTCCTGCTCCTCACCGCTGCGTTCACCTTCTTCAGGGGGATGGTGAGTGCTGGGTCCCCGCAGGGGGTCCCGGGGAGGGTGCATCTGCCCCGTGCCCACCTCCCTTCCACTCTCCGCATCCCCAGGTGGTTTTGGACTGTCCCGCCGATTCGTGCTTCGAGTACATCTACCAGCACGAGCCGTACCTGCGCGACCCCGTCGCCTACCCCAAAGTGCAGGTGAGCGGGGCCGTAGCGGGGCTGGAGCCCCCCCATGCCACCGGGGACAGGGTGACCCTCTCCATGTCACCCCCAGATGCTGATCTACATGTTCTACGTCCTCCCCTTCTTCTGCCTCTGCATCTACGGGCTGGTGCTGCCCGGCTGCTCCTGGCTGCCCGACTGGAGCCTGGTGTTTGCCGGCGCTGTCGCGCAGGTGAGGGCTGCCCCATCGTCCTTCCCCCAGCTGCGGGGCGGGGAGGACAGCCGGACCCCCGAGCTGGGTTTCGATCCCAGCCAGGAGAGCGCAAGCGGGGGGCCGGGGCTGAGCCTGGGGATACAGATCCGTACCCGCAGCTGCATGTGGAGCAGTTCCCACCGCCGCTGCCTGATAATTACTTTGGCCTCGGTGGATCTTAATGGAGACGGGGATTAGTTTGACAGAAATAGGCTGGAGCGAGCCCGCAGGTCTATAGATAGGATGCGCTGGGTGTGCTCCTGTGAAACACCCTTTGGTGCCGGGCGGGCTGCACCAGGCCAGCCTGTCTCCGCCGGACCCCCCCATGCCACCCCCTGCCCTGTGTCCCCAGGCTCAGTTCTCCCACCTGGGCTCCTCGCTGCACACCCGCACGCCCTTCCCCTACCAGACCCCTGAAGATGTCTTGTGGAGCTTCCTCCTCACCAACGTCCTCTACGCGCTGGGCCCCCAGCTCCTGGCCTACCGCTGCCTGCGCTGCCCTGCCTTCTTCCTGCCCACCACTCCGGCCAGCCTGCACACGGGCAAGAAGCACCAGTGACATGTCCTGCCCGCCCCGGGGGGCTCCTGCCTGTCCCCCCTCTCCCTGCTGCAAGAGCAGCCAGAGCAGCCTGCGGTGGGATCCGGCTGGCAGAGACGTCCCCGGGGATGCTCCGGTCCCCCCTGTGTCCCCTAATGCTGTGGGGTGCGCTGGGGGGACCCCGGGGCGCTCTGCAGGGGCATCGCTGCGGCCACGGCCCTGCCCTTGCCCAGGCTCAGGGGTTTCGCTGGCGGGGGGCCGTGGGAGCCGGGGTCCCCTCCCAGCGGGTCCCCAGGGGCCGTGGGGGCCCCCTCCCACCCCGGAGGATGCAGGAGCGGGGACCGTGCCAGGAAAACGCTGTTTACAAAATAAAGGAGCGAGGGTCCAGCTGCTGAACCCGTGTCCGTGCTCCCGTCGGGGACGTCACCCCACGCCAGCGGCTGAAGTCCCCCCGCGTCATC
>WAAD01003966.1:48966-59255 GCA_013389945.1 Fregata magnificens | reverse complement strand
CCGCTCCCCCCAGCTCCGATGCAGCGTGGCTGGTGGGCCGTGGGGCCACGGAGGCAAAGCCCGCGGACCCCTCCTCAGCCACCAGCTCCAGCGCATCCACCTCCGCCAGCCGCTCAGTGCTGGCCCGTGGGGTCACCTCACCGGCCACGGGGGGAGGCGAAGGCGAGGGGATGTCCTGCGCTGGGGGGGACATGGTTGCTTCGCCGCTTGGCTCGGCTGAGCCCTTCCCGGCATCCCCGTACCCGGGCGGCTCCTCGTGGCTGGGCTCAGCCGGCAGCTCGGCTGGCCCATGGGTAGCTGTGGGGCTCAGCCCCCCCTGGGGCCGGGGAGCAGCTGGCTCGGTGGGGCCGAGGGTGGTGGGGTGCCCCACGGAGGGGCCAGCTGAGTGGAAGAAGGTCACCGCTTTCCTCTGCCTCTCCAACGAGCTGTCGCCCGGGGCCCCACTGCCATCACCACCATCATCGCGGGGCTGCGGGGCCATCTCGGGACCCTCAGCCACCAGCGGGGCCGGGGGCAGCAGGGGCCGCGGCGGGATGGAGCTGCCGTCCTCCTGGGAGAGGGCATCCCCGAAGAAGTCCTTGGTGGCACCCACGGGTGGCCGGGGAGAGTCCCCACGAGCACTGGGGACGCGGGGCTGAGCCCCAACCGTGGTGATGTCCCAGCGGCCGAGAGCATCGTGGGGAACCGTGGAGGCAGGCAGGGATGGGGATGGCGGAGGGGGTGTCCGTGCAGGCCCCCCGGGATTGCGGGCAGCCGTGCGGGGGCTCAACCATGGTGAATCCCTCCAGGCAGGCGCCTGTGGTGAGGGGGACACTGGGGCAGCGGCCGGTGCCATCAGCTCTGCAAGAGACGGCACAGCCATGGGGTCACCCAGCTGGCGCAGCCCCTGCCAGGACCCCCCAGCCGCTTTTGGGCATCACTTACCAGGGCCGATCTCCTCCTCCACCGCGTTGGAGGGTGAGTAGGTGCCCCCCAACCAGAGGCTCTCGTTGCCGGCACGGAGGATGCTCCACGTCTCCACCGCGTTGGCTGCAGCCCCCCTCACCTCCAGGGCCAGGACGGGGGCCTGGGTGACCGTCCCCACCAGGTCCCCAGCCACCGTGGGGTCCCGGCTCTGCCGCTGCAGCTGGAAGTAGCGCCCATTCAGCCCGGCGTAGCTGCTCCGCCTTGGGGCGCGGGAGCTGGCCGGTGGGGTGCTGGGGGTCTCTGCTGCTGTGCTGGGGACCGTCCCCAGCCCAGGCGGTGCCGGCAGTGAGCTGGTGACATGCTCTTGAGCTGGGCTTTGGGACTGCGGCAGGAGGGCGGCCGGGGGCTCCTTGGGGCCAGGGGCTTCTTGCACCGGCACTGCTGGGCTGGTGCTGGCTGGATCCTGCCAAGAGCTCACCGGCGCCTGGTCCACCACGTTGAGAGCTTCATCCTCGTGGGGCCATGCCGGCGAGGAGGCCATGGTGGGAGGCAGGGATGTGCCATCGCCCAGCCCCAGGCCGTGAACCACCGGCACGCGCGATGGTACAGCCCTGGGGAGGTCACCACGCTGTGCCGCTGGGCTGCTGCTCGCCGGCCGCAACTGCTCATCCTCATCCTCACCCAGCCCCGCGGGCCTTGGCTGCGGCAGGAGGCCGTAGCGGTCACGTGGGGTGTCCCGGGTGTCCCCCGACGTGCCCAGGTCCTCGCCGTGCTCCACCAGCACGTTGTCGCTGCCCGGCAGGTCGAGCGCAGGCAGTGCCGGCTCCTCCGGCTCCCTCTGCCCCATGGCCACATGCACTGTGGTGAGACCACAAGCATCAGCCACGCCGGCGGCAGGACCGAGGGGCAGGACAGGCATCTGGGGCATGACTGGGGACCCGCATACCCCCCCAGGACTTGGTACCAGGCACTGCATCCCCCAGCCTTGCACCGTGCCAGGGTGATGCATGGAGCTGGGCTCCCTCCCAGCGCAGCTCTCCTCATTTATCTCATTAATTCCCCAATTAAATATTCATCCGCAGCAATTTTCCCGGCCATGCCCACCAACTCCCAAGGGAAGAAGGGCCAGGGCTGGTGGGGGGCATGGGGGGAAATGCAGTGCCGGCATCGCGGCCGGTCCCCCTTACCCTTATAGCAGTAGGCGTCAAATTTGGAGGTGGCAGGGGGGAAGCCGGTGCGGTTGGGGAACTGGTAGAGGGTCCTGACGCCCGAGGCCTCGCCACCACATTTCTTGCGTGGGAGCCTGATGGGGTAGCGGACACTGCCATCGGCCAGCCAGCCCGGGTCGCACTGGTCCAGGCCCTCGTGCCATGCCAGGTAGAGCTGCCCCGTGGTGGCTAACGCAGCCCCCCGGCTCCGGCAGTGCCTCCGGGCCCCCTGCCAAGTGAACCGCCCCGGCACCGTGGCGTAAAACACCGTCCCTGCAAGAGAGCAGAGGCCCGTTGGGGATGCGGGGATGGAAATGTGTGACGGTCCTGATGGCTCGAAGCCGAGCAGTGTTTTTTGGAAGTCTCCATGACTCGAGCATGACAGCCATGCCGCGCCACTCGGCACCAGCACCAAGGGGGACACCGAGCGCTGGTGCGGCACCGGAACCCATCCCCACAGCCAAACCACGGCAGGCAAGAGATGCATGGAGGTGCCCGCGCTCCCAGCCACAGCCATCTCCCCGGAGGGATGTCCCCGGGCACCCGCCCGCCCAGCCCGGTGTGCACCCAGCCGCCGCGGCACCACTTGCCTCGCAGCTCTCGGGTGTAGCAGTAGACATCGTACTCTTCGCCGGGCTCTCTCTGGCCGTAGCTGCGGACACCGGGGAGGCTGTTGCGGTCTCCGTAGCAGCCAGGCCGAGAGAGCGTGATGGGATACCTGCCGGAGAGCGGCACGGTGGGTGCTCAGCTCCACGGCTGCCCGCAGCGAGGTGTGCCCGGCCGGCAGCCCACGCTGCACACTTACCGCACCGTCTGGTCAGCCAGCCAGCCTGCGTCACAGTTGTCGTAGCCATCCTCGAAGGCGGCTTGGAGGTGCTCGGGCGAGGCGATGACGGCCGAGTTGTCCAGGCAGGCGCGGCGGGCGGCAGCGAAGGTCAGTGCATAGCGCTTGCCCGCGGGGCGGTAGTGGAAGACGACGCCTGGAAGGGCAGCGGATGGCACAGCTGGCACGGGGTGCAGAGCTGGCACAGCTTGTACAGGGCACACAGGGTGCACGAGGTACCCGGAGCGCACGGCTTGTACAAGGTGCGGGGCTTGCATGGGGTGCACGGGGTCCACAGCTTGCATGGGGCACACGACCCACACGGGCACCCATGCCACCCCGCCGCGGTACCTGCGATGCCCCTGCAGCTCCCCCGGCAATGCCGCCCCACGGCGCGGTGCCCGGCTTACCCATCACCTCCAGGGGCAGCAGGTCCTGCTCATCGTCGATGCCGGCCACCACCTCGCAGCGGTACAGCCCCGCGTCGCTGGCGCGGGCGGCGTGCAGCAGCAGCGTGGCGTTGTAGCGGTCGCGGGGGTAGCCAGGCAGGGACACCCGGCCCTTGTAGGCTTTCACCACCTTCACTGCGTTGTCCTTGGCCACCAGGATGGGGACATCCTCCCTCTGGCCGGTGGCCGAGCGCACCTTGCTCCATTTGACGCGGGGAGGGTCGGGGGGCTCGTTGGGCCCCAGCGAGACGGAGGGCTGGAGCAGGAAGAGGCAGGGCAGGGCCACGGGCTCCCCCAACCCCACGTGCACGGCCTGGTGCTGCACCCTGTTGATGTGGATCACCTTCCCATCGTCCTGGGAGCCTGCGGGGAGAGGCGCCCAGATACCACAGGGATGGGCGGCGCGAGCTCCTGCAGGGCTCTTGTTTGTAGAGGGGAGAGCTGGGGGCATTGCAGGGTGTCGGGGGGCTTCGTACCAGGCACCCCTGAGCCTCCCAAGGAAGAGCATGAAGCGGGACGTTGTGCAGCCTCCCTGTCTAGCAGTTGCAGACCAACTTTGCCAGTTAAATCTGCCCCTCCAGGGCTGAACCCCGACTCAGCCAAGTCCCCGTCCCCCCGAGGATGCTGCCAGGCTGTAGCTGCTGCTCTGCACCCATGGGTCCCGCACCACTCCCATGGGGATATCAGTACTCCCCGTCCCTGCCCGCAGAGGTGGACCCTTCGCCAACGACTTGGTGCCATCCAACCCCTGTGGCACCGGCAGGAAAGCCATCCCCACGCTGGGATAAACCGTGGCAGCGGTTGTGACCCCCTCCTCCTCCTCCTCTCGCACTAATCCCGCTCCAGCATGTGCGGGCTCCCAGCTCTGCCGCCGCAAATCCCACAAGTCTCGGAAACCCCTGTGGCGCGGCTCTCCCTGCAGAGCCCAGCTGGCTGGGGACCGGGGACGGCCACTAATCCCCGCCTGGCACCTTCCCCCTCCGGCTCCCCACCCTCCATCACACCCCAAGCCCTTTGCTCGCTGGGAGACACATGGGGGGGGTACCGGGGCGCGGGGATCCCCAACCCCCCCGTGCCGCAGGATGCCGTGATGCCCCCACCATGCAGGATGGGGGCCGGACATGGGCTCTCCCGGTCAGAGACATGGCAAATCCCCGGGGGACTCAGCTCCGCAGTGGGGTACCGCCAATGGGATTAAGGATTTAAGGTCTCGCTTGTGGGGATCCCAGCGTGGGGGGCGTCCACGGTCGCCTGGGTGGCTTCTCCCTCGCTAATCCCCCGCAGCTCAGGGCAGGGAGGCGCGGGGGGGCTGGGGGATACAGCCCGAGCCCTCCCTTGGTTATTATTCACCCTCACTATTTATTATGGCTGATAGTTCATTATTTGCTGCTGTTTACCGTTATTGGCTAATTAGCCCCGGCTATGGAGCGCTGGCAGCACTTACCCAGGACGGCGATGGGGAGGAGGCAGAGCCCGAGCAGGAACCAGCAGCCGGCATCCCCCATCACATGGACCATCCTTGACCTGCAACGAGAGCGGGGGGGTGGGAGGCCACTGCTCACCCGCTCCCTCCTTGTTCGGCGACGCCGTTGGGCCATAAATCACCGCGGGGCCGTGCTGACACCAACCCCCGGGAGCCGCAGGCAGAGCAGGATTAGCCCCACTTAGCAAGATGCCATTAGCCTGGAGAGAGTTTGATTTCACTCTCGGCATGAAGCCGGTGTGGGGTTGGGATGGAGGACGGGGTGCCACCCATCGACCCACCGAGCCCCCAGCCGCCCCGCCGGGGCGTCCCTCTGTGTCCCCCACCACCAGTGCCACCCACGGTGACATCCCCGCACCCACCCGGTGCACCGCTGGAGGTGGGACACATGTCCATGGTGGGGGCAGCAGGCAAGCCCGGGGGTCCCGCAGCCCCTGAGCCCAGCCGTGGCAGAGCCGGCGGTGCTGGAGCCGGCCCTCGCTCTGCCCCCAGCATTAACATGCAGCGGACGCCTCCGGCTGCCGGAGCCGGCGTGCGGCGCGTGGAGCACAAAGCCGGCACCGCCACTCGCCGAAAATCTCCCATCCATCTGTTTGACTGCAGCAACGATTAGTATTTTCTAAATCATTTGGTCTCCGGGCTTGGAGGGAAGTCGGACAGATCGCTCGCCCGGTGCGGACACAACCATCACCCGGCTCCCACCACAACCATCACCCAGCTTGGGCTTTGTCTGGGATTTTAACCAGGCTGCGGCACCCCTCCACCACCAAAGAGGCCAAGCAGAGGCAGCAGGGATGCAACCAGCACCCCCAAACCCCAAACGGGGCCACGCTGGAGCTCGGCACCACGTGGCCGTGAGTTCAAACCAGACCCAGGGTCCCCCGTGCACCGGCAGATCCGGCATGGGGTTTGCTGGTCCCCACACAGGTCCCCCGGCTCTGACACTGACCCCCAGCCAGGACAGCGAGCCGGGGAGCACCCGGCTTTGGGGGGACACCAGGAGCCCCCCATCCCTCTCCCAGCTGCCTGGAGCCGAGGCTTCAGCTCAGCCCACAGGTTCCCCCATCCCTGATGCTCCATTTTCCAGCCCTTGATTTCTCATTCTGTCCCTTCTGCTTTTATGGGACAAATATAGAAAGAAAGAGCAAAATGGCGAGAAAAAAGGAGACCCCCCATGTTCAGCGCTGGAAAAGGGCCTTTTGGGGGGTGCAAAACTGGGTTTTATCTTATGTCTTCTAAAGAGGAAAGCGTTTGCAGCCCCTTCCCTCCTGCAGCAGCTCCACGGGGCTTTCTGCCTTCAAACCCAGCTGCTGGCAAAAGATGAGGAGGTGACCTGACCCTGGCTCCGGCCGCGGAGGGAAATTCCCAGGGTGCGGAGCGGGGAGCGGGCTGCAGCTCACTGCGCCTTCGCCCAGCCGCATGCCCGGGGAGCCAAATAACCCCAGAGCAGCCCCGGGGCTGCTCCATAGCACTGACAGCATGACGGCGGCTCCTTCTTCCCTGCTCAGAGATGCTCCGGGAAGGAAATTCCCCTGGCTCGCAGCCTCGGAAGCACCAAACTTTTCCCTGTCTTCCCACTACGGGAAAAAATAAATTGCTTGGCACCGTAGTGCTCGGGAGGTTCCAGCTCCTCCCCATTGAAATGCTAATTTTGACTTTCTGGGGGGTCAGGAGCTCTCCCAGCACAAACCATCAGTGCCGGGGCGTGGGATGGGGTGGCTCTGGGGCAGCCCCTGCCCACCCTCCCAGTCCGTGGCCTTCGCCGAGCCGTGGCCTCAGGACCTGCTGGGCGAGGGTGGGGTGCTGGGTGTGGGATGGGGGCAGTGGGTGCGGGCTGGGGACACCCAAGACACTCAGCACCGGGGGAGAAGCGTGCCCTGGGCGCCATGCCCACACGCATCCCAGGGCTTCGAATCACCCACGGTCACTTTTTTTTTTGGTCTTTTCACCTGTTTTCTTTTTTGCACCCCTTGACACTCCCCTCTGCGGCATCCAGGTGGCTTTTCTCATCGAAGGGCAAACAAGGCAGTTTCCCACAGCAACAGTCTCGCTCCCTGACACCTCTCCACAGCATCCCTGAGACCTTCCCTTTCTCCATCCTCCTCCTTCCCGGCCTGTGGCCGCCCCAGCTCCCAGTGGGGCAGCCCCCATCCCCAGCCACAACCCGGGGCCACCAGCCCCAGCCCCGTGCCCTGTCCAGGGCCACAGCAGGGTGGTGGGATGGAGCAGGAGCCAAAGGGACCCAGAGACCCCGAAGAGCCGCGTTAACGTGCCAGCGTATAAATACTCCTCTAAGCTGTCGGCTGTTTACCCAGAGCCGCTGTTCTGGAGACAGGTCCTCGCTGAGCAAACGCCGGGCAGCGCCACTGGATAAACAGCCCGGGGTTTATTTAAATGTTAAACAGAGAAGCTGCTCGTTGGATTTGCAACCACTACCCCAGCCGGCTGCGGAGCCCGGCGCATGCCGTGCCTGGGCTGGATGGATGGGATCGTGGTCCCCGACTGCGCCGGGGGCACCCCAGGCTGGCCGCAGCAGAGCGGGTGCTGCTGGCAGCGAGGGGCTGGGGGGCTACAGGGCTGCACGGCTCCGGCTGCACCATTGCCTTCCCTGACATCAGCATTTCCGCAGGTTTTGCTTTCGCGGCAGGCAAGGTGCCGTGGTGGGAAGGGCCGGCCCCACCGGCAGCACCCGTTGCCTCCTTAGGGAATCCGGACCACAGGCAGGGGGGTCCCAGGCTCCCTCCACCCCAGGGACAGGACACACAGCCCCAGCCTTGGGGCCACTCGGCTGGCACCCCTGCCCTCAAAGTACGCGGGGACCACGTTCCTGGTGGCACCGCAGCTCCGCTCCGAGCCATGGAGACAAAGGAAGGTCCCCACCACGCTCCGTTCCCCCCAGGCTCTCACCGGACCCCCCGGCTGCCGCCTCCACCGAGCCCGGCCCTGCGCTGAGCCAGCAAAAAGTTTAACCCAAGGTCAGGGCAAGCGGCACGGCAGCCTCCATCCCTGCCGGTGCCGGAGCCACCACACACGGCATCCCCTGCACGAGGACCCCCACGCCGCACCGGGGGCTGCTGAAGCCGCAGCCAGGCAGCGTCCTCCCAGCCTCAGTGCCTCGTTAATTATTGAGACTGTCTCCTTCCCAGCTCCTCTTGATCCACTAACCCACAATCCAGCTCCGGCAGCGCCAGCGAGGCAGCCCGGCGCTGGCACGGTCGAGTCCCGACCCCACGGCACCACTGGGATCAGCCCTGGCCGGATCCTGGCTCCCTACCGCAGGCAGGGGAATGCTGCTGCCGGCGTGGCTCAGCACCACCAGCCTCTGTGCCAAGGGGGAGAAGCAGGACCAGCCCCATCCTGCTGGGGCAGGATGCGGCCAGGGTCTCCGTGGAAGGTGCTGCGGGCTCAGCCACACTGGGTATCACCGTGTCATCCCCAGGGGTGACAGCAAGGCGAGGACGGTGGCATGGGGAGCCAGCGCTGGCCACGCCACCACAAGTCCGAGGGGCTGAATTTCACGGGGGGTGTCTCGCTCCGCAGTGAGGGCAACGCCACGGGCTCAGGGCACAGCGACGTCCCCGGTGCCACGCGGCTGGGCCCCCTCGGGGGCAAGGAGCACGTCCCCATCCCCTGAGCGGCCCAGCCCCAGCCGGGGGAACGGCAGACGAGAGAAATTTAAAATAACACCGGTGCAAAGCTGCCCCCCCCCAACCCGGGCGAACATTTTCACATCTGTCACTAGCTGTCACCTCATGAATAATTCATCTGCTTCATGAATATGCAAAGCCGGGGCTGGTGATTAGCTTCAGCTGAAACATAGCTTAATTTCTCACAGGCCGTTGGGCTCTGGGATGACCCGGCCAGTTTTGGGGTCTCCTCTCGCCCCAACCTGCCCCGGGCCATGGGATGGGATGGGGGCAGCTGCGGACCCCAAGATCCCCGCGGAGCAGAGGCGACATTTGGGACAGTGGGGGGGACATGGGCTTGGGATGGGTGGGAGGGGAGGGGGGCACTGCCCACCCACCCAGGCAGCCTGGATGCAGCAGAACAGGGGCGCCCCCACCCTGGGCATGCCCCAGCCCTGGGGGTGCCCCCAGCCACCCCCCAGCCAGGGCGCAGACCCTGTGACCTCTGCTGTCCCCACGGGTCCCTCCAGTCCCCAGCGCCACCAGCGCACACACGGCCTTTCAGCGCCCACCCACCCAGCGTGTCCCCTCCATCGCGGGGNGGCCGGCTCCGCGTCCCCTCCTCTCTGCCCACAACAAAGGAATTCTGCAAACCTCGCTGCCGTCACATCTCACAGGCAACGTGATGCTTCCCGCTCCCCCCCAGCCTGCGAGAATAAATTAGCACCTCGGAAAACTGTGATCCCGTCCAATATGGGCCCTTTGCTGGGTGCGATTTTTATTAGGCAGACAGTCTGCAGCCTTTATTTTAGAATTTGCTCTTCCTTTTATTTTTTTTTTTTATTTTTTTCCCCCCTCCTTTCTGTCTCTCCCCGGGAAGCTGAAAGCACCACGGGAGCCCCAAAGCCGGTGCAGCATCGAGGCAAGCCCCCGGCCCCATCCCTGCGGATGGCTCGGCCGCACACGGGCGAGCGACTCCGAAAGCAGCGTCAGTGCCTGGCACCAAAAGCTGGGAGGAGAACACCGGGCCGGTGGGCCTGGCACAGAGCTGGGCCTCCGGCACCATCCTCCTCACCGGCACCGGGTTTGCCGAGCCCCTGGGCCGGTGCTTACGAGCAAGGAGCCCCCAAGCAGCCGCAAACACCTCACCGGTACCCACACCCACGTCCGTCCATCCCAGCAGCCCTCCGTCCATCCAGCCCGTCCTCGCCGCGCGGCGTCCCCATGCTGGGGCATGCAGGCTGGGACTCATTCTGCCCGTGGTGCTGAGCCCCCACCGTGCTGCCGGCCCTGCCTGCTCCCTGGCAGCCGGGGGCATGCCGGGGGTGCAAAATTGCCCGGTTCCCTCCCTGCCAGGGAACCACCGGCAGCACCAACGGGAAACCTGGCGGCCAAGGCACAGGAGGGGGCTGAGGCACACCCGGCTCCGGCACCGCAGGGGGACAACTCCCTGGTGGGCACCCATCCGCCAGCACCCACTGCTCTCCTGCCATCCCTCGCCCCTTCTCCCTGCCCACTGCCTTGCTGCCAGCTCCTCTGCGGGCCGGGCAGGGCTTCAGGGCACAGCGCCGTGCTGCCTGCCCTGCCAGCGTCCCCCAGCCCTGCCTGTCCCACTGGCCCCGGTGCCGGTGTCCCCCAGCCCCTCTCAGCCCCAGTCCCAGTCTACACAGCCCTGAGAGCCCTGGTCCCCCCAATGTCCCCCTGTCCTGGTGTCCCCAGTGTCCCCCTGTCCTGGTGTCCCCACAACCCCAGTGACCCCAGCCCCATTGTCCGCCTGCCCCGCTGTCCCCAACC
>WAAD01003966.1:17613-31539 GCA_013389945.1 Fregata magnificens | reverse complement strand
GGCAGCGGGGCCGGTCGCGGCAGGGCCCTGCGGGTCTGAGTTGACCGGTCGCGACAGGACCCTGCGGGTCGTGAGAGAGAAAGGTGCGACGGGGCAGGGCAAGTTGCGACAGGGTGGATGGTGACGGGGTGTCGCAGGTGGTGACAGGGCACTGCAGTCCCAGCGGGGCCCAAAAAGGCACCGTGAGGTTAGTCACGATAGGGCACTGGAGGTCGTGACAGGGCAGGGGATGACGTGCCCCGACAGGACCCCGCAGTTCGGGGCAGGCAGAGCTGGCGGGACCCCTGGGCCCCCCCGGAGCCTGGCCCTGCCGGGGAGCTGCCTTGCGGCCTCCTCTCCCGCCTCCTGCCCTCTGTACCTGCCCCGCTGTGTGCTTCTGCTGAATACCTCGAGTCAGGAGGGGAGACAGACAGACAGACAGCAGCCGTGTCTGTCCCCGGTGGGTATAATTATTCCTGTAGAGTTTTGCGTTTATTCCCCTTTGTATTCAGAAGGCTCGGCCTGTCTGCCGGCATTACAGAACTGCGGTATCCGAGCAGTTGTCACCAAAACAAAAGCTGAAGTCAGGAGCAGAGAATCCTTTTCCTTAAAATAGAAAATTATGCAGAAGCTGAAAGGCGTTCCGCTTCAGCCTGGTGAAAACGCTCCCTGATTCACCCTCCCGCACACCCACTGTGAACAATGACATGATCTCTGATGTTTGTGTCTTTCAATAATTGAGAGCTGTCAGTGTTCTCCTTGCAAACCTGCAGGGAAAGGGAGATCGGAGCTGTGATGTAGCAGTGCAAACCAGCAGCTGAAACGCTGTTGCTGTGTGGAGGGTGGCCTGGACGGAGGTTGGGCCAGGATAAGAGGGGTGGAGGCTGGGGAAGCGGCTCAGCAGGCAGCTCAGAGTGGCACTGAAGCTTCCCAAGCCCTGGTCTGCGGCCACTGCGTCTCCTCCATGGACGTTTTTAGGATGTCACCTGGGGGAGGTGTCTGGAGGGGAGCAACAGAAGGATCCTGCACCGGGGGGTGGCTGAGACGCAGGAGAGCTCAAGGCCCTGAGCGGAACTGAACCCGGACAGCCGATAGTGAGGCAGGGAGCCTCCAGACCGGGAGATGCCGGTACTCCCAGCCGGATGGGGCAGCTGTGGTGTGCAAGATCGGGAGCCAGGCTGTTGCTGGGCTCTGCTCATCTCCTGCCCCCTTCCAGATTGGTCAGAAAGGGCCCAGTGACAGGCATAACCCAAGCGGTCCCTGAAACCAGAACAACCAGAGCTTGTAGGGGACCATGGAGACGGTGACATCCCAGGCTGGTCTGTCTGCGGCTGGAGCCAAGCTCATCGCTGGCTGCAGGTGCCGTTATGGGGAGAGTGGAAACGGAACTGCCTGTTTAGCGGGATTTTGCTTTCACATCCTTGTTAACAGACTAGTTATCCAAAATAGGTGGGGTTTTGCTCTGATCTCTCCATTGCTGTGTTAGGAACAGGACCAGCACTCCAGGGCACCCTTTCCAACTTCGTCTTCCCCCTGTTGCTCCCCACTTTCCATAACTGTGTTGTTTTTCTTGTTGCAGTTACTGACAAATTCACTGAAAGCATGTACGTCCTGGCCAACGAGCCCTCTGTGGCACTGTACCGGCTGCAGGAGCACGTGCGGAGATCCCTTCCGGAGCTTGCGCAGCACAAGGTGAGTCGTGCTTCGCTTTGGACTCCAGAGCTGCAACATAGTCGGGCACGAGCTCTTTTCCTTACTTGGCACATTGTCCCTATTTCACCTCCCGGGGTGTGAGGTGCTGTGGGACACCGGCTCGGTCTGAACCGGAGGGGATGAGGGGATGTCGCAAATTTACCTGCGGACCTGAGGAAAAAAACTTGAGTCCAACCGTGGTCCTGTGCTCTCACAGCTGGACTTGTGCGTGGAGACAAAGACAAATGAGTAGTCTGTCTTGTACGGGGAGAAGGGTGATGTTAAATCTTATTACCCCTGCCTACGCTGTGAGGATTTTATTTCCTACATAAAATAAGGGGGAGGGTGAGAGGAGGGAAGGGGGAGCGTGAAGAAACAAGTGAGAAGAGCCCACGTGAGGCAAAGCAGGATAATGAATCGCATCTCACAGCTGTGTTCCTACTTTCCTCCAGAGCACGGAGCACAGACACTTTAATGCCAGCCTTGTTGTCCTTCTCCCTCTTCTGCCAGTCATGATTCATTAGGAGTGATGTCTCATGAATAGATTACTGCTTCATGTCTATGCTAATGCACTGTCAGGGCCCATTTTTCACCTTTGCTTTACAGCCCTGGTTTCCAAATTAACCTGGATTGTGACACTTTATTATTCAATTATTTATTAACGTTTTATATACGTGTCTCTGTGCAGCGGTAGGTATATAGAGATGTATATGTATGTATAGCACATGCTGATGCGATTGCATCACTGGCATGCAGGAGACAGCTTTGTAATATGATTCCTGAGCTGTCACTTGCTTTCATTTAATCAAGATAGTCCCAATTTCAGGGAACGTGTCCTAAACAAAAGGAAATTGAGCAAATTGTATGACAAGTCATGCAGAGGGAAGAGATCAGTTTCCATCACTGAACGGTGCGTAACGGGGATGAGGGCGAGGGGCAGCACAGAAGCGCTAATGGAAGCGACAGCCAAGCGAAGGTGCCGGACGCAGAGCATGTTGTTAGGCAGCGGGGTTTATGCTGGGCAAGATCTCTGCAGACCTTTGATTCTCTCATTTTCCCTGCTCAGCATGCTCATCGCAGTTATCCACGGTGTTCTGTGACCTCTCTGGCTCATCTAAGTTTATTTCCTAGCTGCAGCCGTCCCAGAGAATTCTCTTTTGTAGCCAAAATTGCTGCTGTTTTCTCCTTTCTTCCTGTGAGAAAGGAGGTCATGCTGTCCCGTGGATGCCAGCAGCAAATACAAGGATCCTGCATCCCCCTGTGTGACTGCAGCCATCACAAGCATCAGATACCTTTGGTCTTTGATGCCTTCCTGTTCAGCCTTGCAGCCTCCCTCCTGCCCTGGCTGCTAGCCCCAGGTGGGGCAGCAGTGGGCTTTGTACACGGGGAAGAGCTCGCCGTGCTCCTTGCAGTAACAGTGCACGTCATGATAAAGCTGAACTGACCGCATGGTGCCCTCTGCCCTGGGGCACTGCAGGGCACTGCCCCGGTGCCACCCCAGTACCTGTTTGCCTCTGTAGTGTTAGAAAACGTTTCCTGATGCTTGCTCAGAGGTGCTGCTGTTTACATCCATTTCTTTTTGCCCACTGCATGGGCACTTCCAGCTTCTTAACTGCTTTCCTGGTTACTGGCTGTGTGTTTAATGGTGTGCTGATGTGGCAAGAGCTGGGAGAAAATGGAAAGAAAATTATTTGTGGCAGCTGAACAACAGCAGATCCAGAGCTGCTGCTAGTGACTTTTCCTCCAGCCTCGTAAGCTCCTGAGTTCATTTGTACGAAGGCTGCAGCATCGTGTTTGGGAGCACGCTCTCCTCCCTGCTGGTAACCAGTCCCTGGTAGGAACTGGGAGGGTTAAACATAACTCAGTTAGGCCAGTGTGCTGCCAGGCTGCTGGTAAGGGGCTTGTGGCCAGGTTCTCTCTGTTGTCCTTGATCCCACTCTCCTTTTATCCCAGTTTCAGGCATTGCTGTTTGCAGCAAACAGGCTGGGCCTGTCAAGCCCTTGCGCCCAGGCAGCCAAACCCCAGGAGAGAGGGATGTGCTCAGGGCCCTGACAGTGCCATCGTCACAGCGGAGCTTTCAATTAGATGGGGATGGATATTTTGGGTTGCTCTGCCAGAGCCCATCGGCTTTCTGGCTAGAGACTGGAACAGGAGGGTGTCAGCAGGGCTGTGCACCGTGAAAACGCTGTCAGGTTTTATCTAAATCAGAGCAAAGGCATTAAAGTGAGGTGGTTTTAATTCTTCAGAACAGAAAAGAAGAAAAAGGAACGTTCTGTGTGGATCCATTCTCAGGTAATTTAGTCCCAAGACGTAGGTAATGTATAAAGGAAACAGGATTTATTGGTGATTTCCAGCTTTCCTTCAGCTGTGCAGCAACTCCGTCTCTGGCTGGCTGAGTTCTGAGAGGCAGCCTTTGAAATTCCCAGGGGGATTAAGCCTAGGAAAAATTGGGAGTGAGGGGGCTGGGAGAAAAGTTTCTGCAAAGAGAAGGTCACCTCCATGCCTTTACAACAAGCAACTTTCTGTGATTTGATAAAACAATAATCTTAATACCTTCCTGACCATCTCAAACTCTCCGAGCAGATTTACCACCTCCCTGATAAGAGACAGCGTGATGCAAGGCCCTTGCTGCCTCCGCACGTTGTAGCTGTGCTGCTAAGCCCTGCTCCGCACAGAGCGGCCTTTCTGGATTTCCCCTGGTCTTTTGAGAACTTACATCTCCTTGTTAATTTACTTCCAAGCAACAGTAATATATTATTAGTGCTATTGTATATTAATAGCTGGCTTTAGTTCTTAAATGGCATCCAAGGGCATGTCCTGGGAATTTGAAGAAGGGACATCAAGAAAAGATTAAGAAGTGAGGAGCTCTAGGGAAACGCTCTTGTTCCTAATTAAGGACATGAAAATCCCAGGAAGTGGTGGGAATGCTGGGAAGAGACATCACTGGCTCTGATACCGGGAAATTATTAAAATCTACTGGTGCTCAGACATGACAGGACCACAGGCAAGCGGCTCTGACACACGCGACTGAGCCGGTGTGATGTTGGGGTCAAAATGGTTGTTAAGGATCGTCTGGCACCTCTTGGAGAGAGCCGGGTGAGGAGCTGTAGGAAAGTTTCTGTGTCTTTTGCAGCTGCCTCTACATGCAAAGCGTGATCCTAGCAACAGATACAGTCGTGTAAAACGCAGTTGGACTCTGGGATGAGCGCAGTCTCTGTGGGGTTGTGAGTCCTGGGTCGAAGTACCCTCTCCTGCAGAGAACTGCCTAGAGCGTTGCGTGTAGAGGCTTGTTTCTTTTGTAGCTTAAAGCTATGCGGTCAAGTGTCCTGATGTAGGACAGGCTTTGAACAGCAGAAGTTATTTTGGATGAAGTCCAAGCTCCAACCCGACCTCCTTCACTCACAGAAAGAGGCCCTTGGATTTCCTCTGGCTTGTAACTAGACCCAGCAGAATAGGCTGGAGAATTAGCTCCCATGAGAACATATTTTAAAGAGTGCCTGAACTACTTAAGGACCTTTGAAATAGTTATCTATTGAGCTACACCTCTGAATTCAGCTGCGCTTTCATTGTGATTTGTGTATTTGTTTGGTTTTCCCTTTCCTTGGAGATACAGCGTACAATTATGTCCCATGCCAGAACTGGCTGCGTGCAGTGCTGCTCGAGTTTGTGTGAAGTTTACAGGGCTTCTTCCAAGCTCGTGAAAGGAAGGGCACAGTGCTGACTGCTACTTGGGATCAGACACCAGAGTTTCAGAGCAGACTGGAGGACAGGGACGCTTGCGGCTGTGAAAATGTTTGTGAATGGCAGGTCCAAAGAAGCGAGAACAAAGAAGTGCTGTGAAAGAAACTTTTACCTGGTTTTGCATGAAGGACTAAGGACTGGGCTCCGCAGGAGCTGTGTTAGTTCAGATCCTGGCTGCCTCCTGGGCCA
Organism: Fregata magnificens; assembly: GCA_013389945.1. Taxonomy (NCBI): domain Eukaryota; kingdom Metazoa; phylum Chordata; class Aves; order Suliformes; family Fregatidae; genus Fregata; species Fregata magnificens. The sequence continues at coordinate 25,938 of WAAD01003966.1, read as the reverse complement.
GACACACCGGGAGATCTGAGTACTCTGAAACACCCAGCTGGTCCGTTGCACTCAGCGCAGTTGCTGGTTGCTCGCAGCCTGACTGACCGTGGCTCTCAGCTGGCTCGTGGGCTAAAACATCTAAAAACAAGGGAAATTTTGCCAGAGTATCCGAAGTGTTGGCCTGAACTAGTAGCACTTCCAGAAATACACACAATAAATATTTCTTTTAAATGCTAGCGCGTGGCGCCCAGAGCACGTTACAGGCTGTCAAGCGGGAGACAGATTCCAAACGCAATTTCCAGTGAATAGCAGCCAGAGCTCCTGTTCGGGCAGGGCTGGCAGAGCGTGTCGCTGGGGGCTGCACCACTGCGTCTGTCCAGTGCACACCTAACGATGCCGCCTTCTCTTCTCTTGCAGTCCGACATGCAGAGCTGGGAGGAGCAAAGCCAAGGAGCCATCTACACGGTGGAGTATGCCTGCAGGTACAAGAGACTCCTCCAAGCAGGATGGTTGCGTTTACAGGCAGAGGCGTTGTGGTAGAAACAAAGCAGAAGCTGCTTGTGCTTCCCTGATGCCTCCCTGGTGTAAGCCAGGGAGAGAGCATAGTCGGGGTAGGGGTGTGAGGGTGCGAGGCGGTGCTCTCTGAACCATTACCATGAATCTCGGGGGCTTCACTTTGATGAGCGTGCCGGCTCTTCCCCAGTTCTGTGCACGGTGCAGACCTGCCAATCTCCTGCAGTAAGTCCACCCACCAGTTAGCTAGTGTGTGAAGATGCAATGCGCCATAGAAAGTTGAGGTTTCTTATTTACAGTCCTCTCTGTCAGGGGCTGCGTGCTCTAAAACCACAATGCCTTTGGAAATACTAACCAGTCCTCTGTCTCCCTCCACCCCCCTCTTTTTTTCTTTCAGTGCCATAAAGAACATGACTGACAGCAGCGTGTACTTCAAGAGCATTGACAGTCTGCTCAAACATGCCATAGCCATGAAGGATCAGCTGAATGCTGCTCAGGGCCGCAGGTAGCAAGGGGATGTGACACTGCCTGTTTATCTGGGTGACTGTTCTGGCTGGCAGAGGCTTTGGTGACGTAATGCAGCCCGGTGCAAATATGCCAAGCAGTTACCTCAGTAATATGATTCTAGACTATTATTTGAAAGAGCGTGCTGCTTGCCTTCCAGTGATCTTCTGGCTTTGTTTACTGGGAAGCAAATAATCTTGTTTACAAAAGGGTAACTGGAAAATAATTTATTTCCTTATTTAAAAAGGGATGTTTGGTTGTGTGATACATTAAATCTTTGTTGTGTCAAAGGCATTTGGAGTGGGATGAAGCTACCAAGATGGAGTAGGTGAGAGCCTGCGTTTGGTGCTGTTCTCTGTCATGTATGTGGCTCTTTTTGGGCAGAGTCCCACAGAGATAAGTGGTAGCAGAACGATGATGCATTTTGTATGTTTGCAGTTGAACTACAGCTACTAAAATATCTTTCAGCGGGTCGTCTCAGTCTAGTGTATTTGTCTCTCCGGAGAACAGTGTTGGTATTGGAGTCTGACTGGGTAGGAGTGAGAAAATTCCCAAACGCCCATCCCTGATAAAACCACCACAGCGAACAGAGAGCCTCTGTCTCTGCAGAATGACTCTGCCTTAGACACTTCTGGTTCAGGTTCCATATTTTCCCAGTTGCCCGCATGACAGGGTCACGCTTTGTGCAGCCCAGAGCATTTTTAGTGGTTTTCGTGATGGTGTGGCTGCAAAGATTGCTGACTCGACGCCCACGGGGGCTGGTGTATGCTGCTCCGTAGTCTGTACAGCACACTGAAAGGTGTGCTTGTCTAAGCTGCTCTCCTGCTGCAAGTGGTGAGGTTTTATTTGAGGGAGCCCCTGGTTCTTCACATTCTGATGGCTGCTGGTGTCCTGCCTGCCTGCTGAACATGACTGTCTCTTTCTTTTTACAGCACTGTTGCCCCACAAGCCAAGAATCCTCCAGCCAGTTCCTGATCTCAGACAAGACTGGCTGTCCTCTGCTGCCTTCTCCAGCCCAGGTCTATGTTCTCCAACCACGGGGAGGAGTGAGAAACCACCTGCTCAATCTGTGAAGCTGCACAGAGGCCTCCGCCTGCCTCTCTGTTCCCAGTAACAAGGTGCTGCACCTGAGCAGGCAAATCCTGCCGCTGGGGTCAGGACTGCCTTTGGGGGGTGCTTTGGGGAGCAGTTGTGTCCCTTTCCACAGCACTTTGCAAAAGGGAAATGGGGTGGATCTGCATTTGTCCTTTCCAGTTCTTTTCGATGGCAGACTGCTATGAGGCATTTTTCTCTCTACCTCTTGGCCACAGAAATATCTCAGAAAAACTAGGTCTTGCTTTCAGTATTTTGTAGATGGCTGCGTAAAGACATAATGTAGGCACACTTCAGCTTTGTTCAGGAGGCATTCTGCAAGGAGAGTTTTTCATGTGTGTGCCAGGGAGTTGCTGAATTTGGTTTTAGTGAGAACAATAATAAAAAGGAAAAACAAGAAAGTTCTGTCTAAAACCTTCCCCTGTTGCTTGCCTCGGGCTGGGGGGTCTTGGAGCCTGCTGGCTTTGTGTGTTTCAAAGGGCACGGAGCAAAACAAAGATGTGCAGAGTTGGAGCCTTTCAAGTGAAAAAAGAAACCGTCCTGTTCTTCAAAAAAACAACAAAAAAAGGACTTTCTTCACCCCCTGTCAAGCAGTGGGAGGCAGAGCTGTATGCACAGCTTTGGAGGTCACTTTAAAAAGGATGCAACTTCAATGTTAATCTCTCCTGGAACCAACAGTTCTGTTCTGCTGAAGAATTTACCAAGGATGCAGGGATCAAAGCAGTGCTAAACTCAGTTTCCAAAGGAATTGTATTGTGCTGGGGATAACAGGTGTCTTTCAGGATAATAGCACGGGAGGTGAGAGGGAATCTGTTTGAATCGGTGGCCTCCCTTCACTCCCTGAAATGCTTTACTGATTGCTGAATGATAAGGAATTGGGGAAGAACCAAGCGTGCTGCTGCTCTGCGCCTGGGCAGGGCTGGCAGGACGTGAGGCTGCGAGTAACCAGCAAGGTGTGCGTCGGCGCAGGGACAGAGCGAGCTAAGCCTGCTTGTGTTTCACGGAAACAGCTGCTGCCTTTAGTGCTCGTGCCTTCTGCCCTGCACGCAGCAGAGGACTGGCAGTGCCAATGCAGACCCCTTTGTGGACCTCAGCCTCGACAATCAGCGCTTTTCTGGTGGTACCCAGGTAATCCCCAGAGAGGTCCCTCTACCACTGAGCAAAGCCAGGGCACTGGGGCTGCCCCAGCACAGCCCCTTTCCCTGCTAAGACCCTGCTATGTCCTGCCCAGAGGGTAGATGTGCCGGTGACTGAGCAGCAGGCTCTCTGCCACCCCAAACCCACCCTCTGCAGCTTGCAGACTGCTCTGGCTCCCCCTCACTTGTTGCTCCTCCATCACCTCCCTCGGTTTCTTACACCTGCCTGGCTCCATGCTTGGGGGAAGCCCTGCTGGGTCGGTTGTGTGAGCTGTCTGGGTGTAGTGCTGGCTCCTGGGGATGGAGGAGGAAGGAAGGAGGCAGGGGAAGGGCAGGGAGGTACAGCCAGCCAGAGAAATCAGCTGGGATCTGCTGGAGAAGGAGGGTAGGTCTGTTCATGGACGAGGTCCACTCACTCCTTCTCACCCACGTGTTCCACTTCCTTCACTGCTAGTGGGACAGCCATGGGGGTCCTGCATGGGTCGCTGCCAGCCGCTGCCCTGCCAACGTGGTCCTTGTTTGCGGCGTGGCAAGTGCCAGCAGCATCGCAGGTGGCAGGAGGGGCTGGGGGCTCAGGGCAGGTGGCTGAGGGCTTTTGGCTTTGAGTGGAGGTGGCATCTTCTCAGTGAAAGAAGCAAACGGTGTCAGGCAGTGGCTGCACAGACCCCCAGGCAGGAGGGTGGAAAAGCAGCCATCCCCTTGCTCTGGTGAGATTTGACCTATATTAAGCTTTAAAGAGAGATGCAAATCTTGGCCCTGGTGCCTGCAGCTCCCCTGGGACAAGACGGGGCAAAAAGGTCCCACTTCCACTCATACCAGAGTCGAGTCCTTGCCCGAGGCTCCAGGTTTGCGTGACAGCACGTTCCTCATCTCCTGGGTGACGCCGTTCCAGGGCTTGCCCTGCGACTGCAGCAGGCCTGACTCTGCCGACAGCGTCCTGTGCGTTCGGGGCAGGTTGTAGCTCTCCTTCTCGGAACGAAGCCCAGGGCTGCCCGAGGAGGTGAGGTTGCTGCTGGCCGGAGAGCCCAGTTGGGATTTGCGCTCCAGGAAAGGAGGGAAGGAAAACTCCCGGTGGATCTCGGGCCGGGGCCGGGGTGCAGCCATGTTTTTGTTGTTCAGATCACTGGTGGAGGATTCGCCGTGCTGGGCAGAGTCGTTCTCATACAGGGTGTGAGAGACCTCGGAGTGGCTGCGGCGCGAAACCTGGGAAGCCCGTACCAGGGCGTGCGTCACCGTGATCAGCAGGACGATGATGCCGGAGGAGAGAATACAGGCGCTGGCAATGCCGGCCTCCAGTTCAAACAGCAGCAGCATGTAGATGGCGAGAGCTGGAAGGAAAGGATAGTGCAGAACATCTTGAGGAAACAGAAGGACTAAAGCGACGCAGCTGACCTGCAAGCTTCAGGCCCTGTGAGGGCTGGTCACCAAGAACAGAAAGTTTGCACTACGGGAATGAGCTGGCAAAGCCATTTGCAAAACAAACCTGATGCTGAAGTAGAAACTCAGCAGCTCACAAGCACTCAGCAACCAGTGCAGGATGTATGGTCTGGGCTGTGCTGGTGAGAAGTGAGCACTTGCCTGTTAGGTAGACTGAGACCCCGCAGCAGAACAAGCCGATGGCAGCGTGGCGAACCGTCCGGCTGTCCAGAAGGAACCAGTCTGCCCTGCAAAACAGGTGAGAAAAATACAGGTCTGTGTAGTCTCCTGGCCGTGGTGTCAGCACAGGAAAAACACTGATGCTCTGTCCCCTGCTGAGAAACTGAAACGCTGGTTTTGCATAGAGAAGAGGTTCAGAGCCAGGTCATAAGCCCAAGGACCTCTGCTCAATTGGGGTTTCCCCCAGGCTGCTGGGTTGCACAACTCTGGGCTGTGTTGTTCCTACTCTGGGACAGAAGATTTTGAGATCACTTGAAATTTCAAACTTTTCCTGCCTGGTTCGAGCTGTGCTTCAGAAACCAGATGCGGGCAGGGGCTCAGGAGAGAGAGACAAATGGCTGGAGGCTTTTTGCAGGTGATTTGCCCCTGTTCAGCAAACCCTGAAGAGCAAGGAAGGAACAAAACTGAGGCCTGTCAAGCCCATCTCCCCCTTAAAGAAAGAATGACAAGTAAAGTGCTGGTGCATTGAATTAAGTGAGGCCAGGTTCACCCTGAGCACAGGATTTCTGTGCTCAGCTCAGATTGCAAGCCTTTTGTCTGGAGGGGGCTTGGTACTTGAATTGTGCTTAAAACACATGAAAAGACCAGCTCCTTTCCAGCAGGGCCTTTGTTTCCCACCCAGCACCGACCCGTGCGCCTGCTGCCTGCGCTTTCCACCGGCACACTCTCTGCCGAGCCAGCCCACAGCCCTGGCACTGACAGCCCTGCTTGGGCGTCTTTGGAGCCAGATTGACCTGGCAAACTTCAGTCCTTGCTGGGCTTTGGAGGCTGCTGTCACCAGAGGATGCCTCTGCTAATTGGGAGAGCGGGATGTGGTCGTTAGGGGATGCAGCGTAGCGTGGCAGATGGGTGCCAGGCGACTTGGGGTTGGAAACGTGAGTGCTCAGAGAGATGCTGGCAGGAGTGGATGCTGGGAAGCCGCAAACAGTGCCTCGAAACAACTGGGGGTGCACAGGGCCATCGCTGGTCCCACTGGCCACCTTCAAAAGTCCCCAGGAGCCGGTTGGAAACATGCCCTGGCTTCGAAGGACCATCTGAAGGGGCAGCAGCACAACCATCCTCCTGGCAGGACCAGCCCTCGTGTTGCTCCTCTGCAACGCCAGCTTCTTCCACCCCATGGGGTGAATTCAGCAGCCAAGGATGCTGTGCCCTGGCCCTGTCTCCCCCCAGCGTGGCCTGGCCCCCTCCCCTCCTCCCGGGTTTGTTGTAGCCCCTTGCCCATTGGTGCCCGCATGGGGAGCCTGCAGCCCGGAACCGTTAATAGACCCTGGACCCGCTCCCACTCCTTGCTGCCGGCGGGGAAGAGCAGCCGCTTTGTTTTATTAATTACCTGAGTCGCGGGCGGGGGGATTAGTGGGGAGGAGAAGGACTTTGTTTGGAGCTGGCTTAGACTATTGAGCACAGCGCTGAGAAGCGGAGCGGTAATTCAGTGTGACAGGCCCAACGTGGGAAAGGTCCCTGGGACGTGAGCGGGTCCCCTAATGAAACCAGCGCCCAGTGGGGCCAGGCCAGCTCGGCCACGAGGAGACAGCAGCTAATGGCGTCCCACGTCGCGGGGGAGAGGGGCTGCGTCCTGCCTGGGGGCAGCCTGCAGACCAGCATCCCTGTGTCCTGAGAACCTGCCCTTTTCCTCCCAAAGATGAGTGTAACCTTCAGGTCGCAGCTGGGGAAACTGAGGCATGGCCAGACTAAGTGATCTGCTTGAGGTCCTGGGCAGAGGGACACCAGCCCAGGGCTCCCAACCCTACCAACGCCTCGTATCACCTGCAGCAAAGCCAAAAGCAGCCTCTCGCTTCGCCGGGGCTCTGAAGCAGAGCACAGAAATATTATTTAAAAGCAAATTGTTTGGGAACAGCTTCCCTGCTTGGTGAGACGCGTCAGCGGGGTCTGCAGCCATGCAGCGATGGTCGCTCTGTCCTGTAAGCCCTTGAAAAAGTCGCTGCTGTTGGAGTACGGGCTGTCCTGCGGCCAGCACGCTTCATCTCTCTACCTGTGACTTTGCATCTGGCTGCCTGATTAGTGCTGCTCCTGTTTCACACTCGGGATTTTCAAAGTTGAACCTCACAACTTTGAGCATTTTACAGCCCAAATCAATACCAGATTTCAGACAAATTTACAGCTGATGGGGAATTTCCTGCTGTAACAGTTTTCCAGCAGAAACTCAGCTCCCACAGAAGGCAAAGTTTGCTACGGGAACTTTGTGTTTTGCAGAAATATTTTGCTCTCCTTTGTTAACCAGAGCACTAAGCATCAGCTTCGCTTGGAAGATGCTGAGAGGAGACGCTGCCGCTTGCTGGAGTGCCTCCAGCCGTTGTGCTCCATGCAAAATGCATGAGGCATTGACGGGGTTGTCTAATTAGGGACAAAACTAACTGTTGAAACATTATCATTTCCTTTAAATGAGTTTTGACTTGCTTAAGTGGGAGCAGTCCCAAAACGGTCCCGTGGGGACCATTGCATAAGCTACATGGAGGGATCTCCACAGACAGACCAGTTTCCACCAAGATGATTTTAAATCTGATTATTCGCATGTTGCTTTTTTTCTTTTAACCCAGGAGCGGGCACTGGGGCTGGCTGGGCCAGCGCAGGCGGAGGAGCCACCAACCCAGCCCAGGTCTCTGCGGGGCGGGGGGAAGGAGAGGGGAATTGCTTTGAAAATGATTTTGCAAGCGTAAATGTGCTGGTAATGATTAAGTCAACACATGTCTATGGTTAATGATCCCAGGCCTGCCCTCACAAGTGGCCTGTGCAATCACCCCGGCAGTGACCCGAAGAGCCCAGCTCTCCCACTGCAAAGGGACAAATCTCGGGTGCTCCTGGGCATCGCGGCCAAGCCCAGCACGTCTTCCCTGCCTTGGCCCTAGAGCTGAACTGGGCTGGCAGGCTGGTGTGACTCCGCACGCCCCTACAAGCCCGGAGAGGGACCCTAACACACGGACTGGGTTTACACGGGGATGTTATCAGGGAAATTAAGTAGCGTGTATTAGTGCAGCCAGGTGGACGGGCTGCCGTAGCCTTGCTCCTAGTCAGTACAGCCGCTAAACACAGCTACACCCCAAATTAAGGGGCACATTTACAGCGGGATTCATCGGCCAGAGATAACCCTGCGTCCCGGGCAGGCACTGCAGAGATGAATTTTGTGATATCCAAGTACTCAGCGAGTGCCAGCAGCATCGTTCGCCCCCCCCAAATCCCCTTCGCAGGGGCAGTGACTTGGGGGGGCCTGGCAAAGGCCGGATTTGGGGCGCAGGAGGCATCGGCAGGGCTGCGCATGAGCCCACGCCGAGGGGACAGGCGCCCTGTGACAGATCCCGGGGCGGCGGCGCTGCCCTGCACCCCTCACCCTCCTTGCACCCCCTGAGCCCTTCTCACACCCTCCAATCCCTTCTGCACCCCTCCAGCACCCTCCCTCCTCTGCAGACCTCCTTCCTCTCCAGCCCCC
>WAAD01003966.1:0-13009 GCA_013389945.1 Fregata magnificens | reverse complement strand
GTCTAGGGATGGCGGGCTATAAAAAGCCTGTGGTTTGCGCCGAGCTCGGGGCGGTTATTTTTACTCGTCTCTGTGCAGGGAGGAACGCCCGGGTTTAACCCAAAAGTGCAGCCTGGATGGCAGCCGCCCTGCCCCGGCCCTGCCGGCCGCCTCCCCGCCACCCCCGGGCCCGCCGAGGCCTTTAGGCGCTGGGGCTGAGCCCACTGCGCAGAGGGGAAACTGAGGCACGGCACCGCGGGGCTGTTGGCTCGACATGGAGTAAGTTGTAACGCCGCCGGGACGCCCCGATGCAGGGCCAGGGCCTGATGTCACCGTAGCTTCTCTGGGGTGTCGCACCGGTCTGGCGGTTCACGGCACACGCGGAATTGCAGCCCGGTTCCTTACCCCTCCTGGGTGGGGATGTGACCCGTCCGTGGCTCTTGCCAGCGCCTGGCATCTCCAGCATGTCCCAGCGCACGTGAGTCTCCCTCCATCACCCGTCCCCGCGGGGAGAGCCAGGTGGATCCTCTGCCAGATCCTCCTGCCCGCTGCAGCCGATTGCCAGCGAGTCCCCGTCCCCAGGGCTTTACTCGTTTAATGAGAGAAAGTTTCCCAGAGCTGTTGGGGTTTCGCAGGTAATGAATTAACGTGGCAGCTGGCGGGTGAGCCGGAAGGCAGGGACCTGCACCGGGGTGACGATGAGCTGTGCCCCCTCGGTCCACGCACATCCCTTGGGGCATCGGGTACCGGTTGGGAAGGGAGCGTGGGCCGGGGAGCCGTATCCTGGCCCTTTTCCATGTTGCTGGCTGCCAGCTGGACACATCACATGTGGGTGACGTGTGGGGGAGACCTGTGTAGCTCGGCGGGGGGGGGGGGATTTGGGATGTAGGTGCAGGCCCCAGGTTTGGTTTAGGATGTCAAACATTCCCGCTCACCTCTGGGCCTGGGGCACCGGTGACACCCCGGTGCTGAGAGGCAGCCGGCACAGCAGCGGGGAAGGAAAGCGGGTTTGGGAAACTTTGCGTGGTGCAAGGGATTCCTGCTGACACCTGGGAGAAGCATCCCGGCAGCGAGGGGGCGTTTAAGACCCTTGGATTTCCCTCCCCTTCACAAGAATTACAGCAGGATTGTCAGGAGCAAACCAGGTTTGTAAGCCACGCAGCCCTAATGCTACGGGGATGGGCTCAGGCCAGCCATCAGCAACTTCTGGCTGCCCCCGCCAAACCCTCAAGCAGCAACGAGCATCATTTCCCGTATCAATGCCCAGCTGCAGCTTGGGGTGGCCCAGCCCCGTGGGAACAGCGTGTTTCTTCCCTTGGCTGCTGCCAGCGGCATTGCCGACACCGAACAAAAAAGGTAGTCTGGGCTCTGGAGGGGGGCCGTGTGTCCGTCTGTCTTTCCAAGGGAAAGAGCTGCCTCATTTTTCGGGGACGTTTCAATCCTTCCTCCTTCCACACAGTCATTTTGGAACCGAAAAGCCTCCGCCCATCACCACGCTTCGCCCGACGGCACCAGGCCACGGCGGTGCTGGGTGCTGGCGGGACTTTCGGTCTGTGTCACCCGAGCAGGGCTGGAGCCGGTGCGGGGCCGGGGCTGGATGGCAGCCAGGTCCCCCTGAGCCCAGCTGAAGCCTGGATTTGGCTCTGGAGAGGCGCAGGGCAATGCCACGGCCGGGCCCCATGCTGCGATGGGGGTAGATAGATGAATTATAATTGCCCCCAGGGACTTTGCTGGGTGCTGGGGTGATGCTTGTGAGATGGGGGAAGGTGGTTAGCGGAGGCAAACCCCTTGTCCTCAGTGCCCTGACGTGCCCTCGGTGCCCCGGCGGTCCCCAAGCCCCCGCAGCACCCCGTCCCCTCTGGACTCTCCTTTCCCCTGCTTCCCAGCAGGCTCCTCCTGCCTTCCCTCGCTCCCCTTCCCGTGCTGCTGGCCCCACTCTGGTTTATACTGGTTAGTGTTTAAACAACCTATAAAAAGCAGAAGGGCCTGTCAAACCCCAACAGAAGCCCTGGTAAACTTTGACTTTTCCCTGTGCCGGGCTTGGGATGCTGCGCACACCGTGAGGCCCCAGCACTGCCCTTCCCTGGGGACCGGTGAGAGCCGGGGCCACATCCCCAGCTGGGAGCAGGGCAGCACCGGCCAGGAATGGATGCAGCCCACGGTGGTCCCAGCACCATGTGTCCATCCATGACGGGTGGTCCTTAAAGCCCCGTTTCAAGCCCGTTGCCCTCCCAGCCCTGGCGAGGCAGCATCTGGCCTGCCCCCCCCGGGATTTGGCTGCTCCTGGCTCAGATTTTCCTCTCCTGGCCAAGCTCGCTTCTTCTCCCTGTAAAAGATGGGATGGAAACTCTTTCTCCCACTTTAATCAATACTTTTCGCCAACAAAACGCTTTTTGGAAGCCGCCGAATGCCAGCAGCGGGTACTTGCTGGCTGCTCTCTTCCCCCCATTTCTACCCAGCCACCCCCAGCTTTCAGATTTGCAACAAAATCCCCATAATTTGGTGAAAACGGCCTTTTTCCCCAATTTCTACATCGCTGCTGCTCTGTCCGGTGGGGATGGAAGAGATGGGAGGATGAAATGCCAGGGTGCTTGGAGACCCTGACCTGGGGTTATTAGGGGAGTGCCCAGACCGGGCACAGAAGCAGAAGCCGCTCCGGGGTCTGAATGCTCCCCTGATAACCCCCCTGCTTTGTCTTTAGGATGAACTTGGTGGATTTAACATTTCTGGGATCATTCAGGGATGGAGAAGGATGTAAAGGTGTCAAAGGCAGTGCTGGAACCCCCCAGTACCATGCTGAGCATCCCGTACCGTGCCGGGGCTGCGGCACACGGAAAAACACATCACTCTCAAGGGGTTCGCTTCGTCTCAGCACGCTAATTAGGAGCTGGGATAGGAAGTTTACACGCTCCGGCGTGATGCAAATGACCCCTAAAGATGTACAGGATCCGGGGAGTTAATTATAAACCTGGTTGCAGTCCAGGGGTTGGGGTGACACCTCGCTGCGGGTGCTGGCAAAGGGACAGTGGGGATGAGGGGCTGTGCCTGGGCGTGGAAGCCAGCCCGGTGCGTGCGAGTGAGCAGAGAGCCCGGGCTAAAGATAAGCACGCGTGGGAGGGAGCGGAGGCCGGCGGGATGCCAGGCAGTGCAGGAGCCTCTGCCCGGCGCAGGCAGGGGAAAGCATCTCGTCTCTGAAAGGTTTTGAGGGCTCGAGATCTTTGCTTGCACTGGGTTTTGTTGGCCTCGTTCGTCATGACGATGCTGAAGGGTGCTTCATCCCTGCAGCTGGGCTATGTCGTGAGTCCCCATCACGGCAACGCTAATGAGGAGCTGTCTGTGCGAGGTGGGACCCGGTGGAGTCTAATGCAATGAGAGGCTGCAGAGTTTCTCCAGGGCCGGCACCCCAGCCCCACTCCCTCCTGCTCGGGGGTCCCTGGCCATGAGCCCTCGCTGGATGCCAGCTCCTTATGGGAGCCAGGCTGCTCCCTCGATGCTGTCCCTGGCCATGGGGACAAGGCTAGAGGATGCCACCTCGTGGGACCACGGGATGGAGGTGGCAATGCCGGGCAGAGCTGCCCCGTTGTGCCCATCATCGCCGGCTGCGATAATCGCTTGCAGCTGTAATGCTGCTTATCGCCTTATCACCCGGCACGGCAATTAAAATCCGGAGTGAAAGTCCCCCCTCCCAGCCCTTAATACCTGCCTGGGGGGAGCCGAGTGCCCGTGCCCTGCCGCACTGCGGTGGCCGAGGCATCAAACCCCATGGAGGCAGCGAGCCGAAACGCCTTGTACCCTGCTTCCGGAGAGCATCCCTCCCCTGCCCTGCAGCCGGGCTGAACCCCGCACCCATACTGCAAGACTCCGGCATGCGGCACGGTGCTGGTGGCAGCGGTGGCCCGGCCGGGACTGCGCATGTCCCCATGGGTCCCACATGGCCGTGGTGGCCGAGCGGCCGGGGCGATGCCTCAGGAGGAGCGGAACCGTAATGAGCTGCTCGGGGAGGCGGCTGATGAAACCACCCCACGTGTTGCACGAGGCCTCAGACGGTTTTCCCGGTGGGGGGCTGAGCCGCCCCACGCCCAGCCCAGCCCGTGGTGAGCATGCCGTGAGTCCGGCTGCACTGGGTTCCCGGCTCGTCTGGCCTGACAGCGCTGCGGCTGCTGCTTCCTCTTGCCTCCCACCCCTGCCTGCTATTCTGGGCTGGGGCCCCCGCAGCATCACCCTGTGGGTGCCAATACCCCTCCGGACCCACGCAGCATCACCCCATGGGTGCCAGTACCCCCCTGGGGCCCCCGCAGCATCACCCCATGGGTGCCAGTACCCCCCGTGGGGCCCCCACAGCATCACCCCATGGGTGCCGGTATCCCCGTGGGGCCCCCGCAGCATCATCCCATGGGTGCCGGTATCCCCGTGGGGCCCCTGCAGCATCACCCCATGGGTGCCAGTAACCCTGGGCCCTGGTCCCGGAGCACCCTGCCTGGATGGATGGGCAGGTGCAGCTCCTCCGGGGCGCAGAGCCATGCTGGTACCGTGGGGGTGGCTGCTGTCCCCTGGGGGTGGCTGTTGTCCCCTATCCCCTGTAATGGAGCAGCACAGAGTGGGGGACACAGCCAGGCATTGGGGCAGCCTGAGACCAGGTAGGGGCTTGCAGGAGCAGTCCCAGTGTAGGGACCATCTCCCTCTGTGCTTCCCACACAGCTAGAAACTGGGGTGCTGGAGCAGGGTATCAGGGTGCTGCGGCAGCTGAGGAGCTGGGGGTGGTGGTGGCCCCAGCCGAGGGGGCCCTTGGCAGTGTTTCATGTCCTTGCTGCAGAGCGGGGGACACGTCCTTCTGTCCTTGGAGCCTTTGAAAATCCCCCCGGGGTGAGACTGTGCAGGGACACAGGGACTCGCAGCCGGGTGAGCATCCCCTGACCCAAACAGACCAAACCCAGCTGCGAGCCGGAGTCCCCCGGGGAACAGCTCCTGTTTCTGCACCCCAAACTAAAGATCGTGGGATCTCGTGGTTAGGCGAGAGCTGACCCCTCTGGGTGGCCCAGGCTTGGGAGTGCCCTGGCCCGATGCTGTGCCGCAGGTGTTGGCACCGGGAGGGCAGGAGCAGCCCTGGCCCCACGCAGGCAGCAGAAATCGTTGGGAAAACCTCTGCCTTTTCTCCAGGGAATTGTTGGCTTTTTCCAGGGGGGCCGGGGTGGCCACGGCACCCCCCGTACCTTGGTGTCGTGCGTGGGCCCCGGGACACAGGGTGGCAGCAGGGCCGTGGGAACGGCAGCGCAATTTCCTTCCATAAATTAAAATTAGTTTTGATCAGCTAAATATAGCAGCTGAGCAAGATGGTAAATGGCAACGTGCTTGAGAGGGGGAAGCGGGACAAGCTGGGGCATTGGGGGAGCGAAGGGATGGCCGATCCCCAACCTGCACCCCCGGGGTGCATCCCTGCAATGGGGGGGCTGCTGGCCGGGCTTGGGGGGGCTCCCAGGGTGCCTGCTGTCCCCGGGAGCTGCAGCACAGAGCTCCCAGCCCCGCCAGCTTCCCAGCTCGGCTCTTGCCCCGTGGCCTTGGCTTGGGGACAGCGGGGACCGAGCTGGGCCAGGTCTGCACCCAAACTGGGGCGGAGAGGCTGGGTGCAAGGGTCCCATTGCGGGCATCTTGATGCCACCCATGGCTTTGCACTGGGCTGCAGTGGCACCGGCGCATCCCAGAGGGGTTTTGGGGTGGCTGGTGCTGGGGGATAACAAGAGGAGCAAGAATTGGGTCCCTGCAGCAGCGGGGGGATGTCACGCGGGGGGTGTCACAGCCCTCTGTTGGGTTGCGATGGGTGCTGGCACCCTGCAACCAGGGTGGGATGCAGGGTCCCCTGACCCCTCACCCTTCCCACCGCCAGCTCACGTGGCTCAAAGAGGTGGGTGGTTTCGCTTTGCTGTCTCCTCGTACAGCCACTTCCTGACCTGCGAATGGCTGAGGTCAAATTTAGTCTGTTCACATTAGAAAAAAAAAAAATTAAAAACCCCAAAAACCTTGAACCTAAAAACAGCCCTTTTGTTTTACGGACCCTCCCCGCAGCCAGCCCGGCCTCCCTTATAACCGCCCTCCCATCTGACGGACCCGCCGGTGAACAGCACCAATGCACGGGGCAGGGTTGGAGCAGCCCCCACGGCTTCGGGCGGGTGCTTGGGGATGCAAAGACTGATCCCGTGCTCCCGGCGAGGGATCTGGCATCGCGGCACTGCGGCTTTCCGGCCAGCACACGCAGGTGCTCGGGTCCCTGGGGCCGGTGTGGGGTGGGGATGGTGGACCCAGGGCGGTGAAGACAGTTGGGCAGAGCTAAGGGGATTTTTCCCCCCTGCCCCAGCAGAATTTCCCAAATTTTTTTTCATTTTTCAGTTTGCCACCATCTTTGCTGAAAAAAAAATGCCGAAACTTCCTCCAAAAACTTTTTTTTTCAGCAAAACTTATTTTTGGTGGCCGGATGGGCGAGGAGGCGCGTGCGGTGCCGGGGCAGATGCTCGCTTAGGCCGGCCCTGGGCTGTGGGGGTTCAGGGGCTTCTCGCTCTCTTCCAGGCCCCCCTCGAGTGTAGGAGGCAAAAATGGGCCGGAAAAAAATACAGATCAGCCGAATACTGGATCAGCGGAACCGGCAGGTAGGAGCCGCTCGGGGACGAGGTGGGGACAAGGGGGATGGGGAGCCACGAGGCCATGAAGGGAGGCAAAGCCGCTCCGCTCCCACCTTCCCCACGGGTGTCAGATCCTCCGGAGCCGGAGGGGGTTTGGGGACCCAGGAGGAGGGTTTGGGGCCGTATCCAGGGGTCCTGGGTGCAGCATCCTGTCCCCTTCCCTGCTGTGCAGGTCACCTTCACCAAGCGGAAATTTGGGCTGATGAAGAAGGCATACGAGCTGAGCGTCCTGTGCGACTGCGAGATCGCCCTGATCATCTTCAACCACTCCAACAAGCTGTTCCAGTATGCCAGCACCGACATGGACAAGGTGCTGCTCAAGTACACGGAGTACAGCGAGCCCCACGAGAGCCGCACCAACTCCGACATCCTTGAGGTAGCGGCAGAGGGCAGCTGGGGGGGCCGGGGCGGGCGCCGGACCCCGCTCACCACCCTGCTCCCAACAGACGCTGAAGCGCAAGGGGCTGGGGCTGGAGAGCCACGAGCTGGAGCTGGATGAGGGGCCGGATCCTGGGGAGAAGGCACGGAGGCTGAGCGAGGGCATGGACCTGTCGGTGGCACGGCCCAGGTTTTACGTGAGTCGCTGGCGCCCTGCGGCGCAGGGGGCGAGGGTCCCCGGGGGGACCCCGAGGGTCCCTGTCCCTCACGTCTGCTTCACCCTGCAGAGCCCAGCGCCGCTGCCCGAGGCAGCCTACGGCAGCTCCCCGCCGGCCGCCGATGGATCCCTGGGCAGCGCCAGCGGCTCCCCACAGGGCCAGGGTCGCCCGCCCGCCTTCAAACCGGCAGCGCCGAAGCCACCGGGACGCTCGCCAGGGCCACTGCCCCCAGGTAGGCTCAGACCCGTTGCCCAGGAGTCCTGCAGGGAGCCGGCTGCCGGGGAGAAGGTCCCCATGATGGGCACCCCATCCCCGCCAGCCCCGCGGGGATTTTCCCGGCTGGGCGCCGCATGCAAAGCTCCTCTCGCAGCATCTCCTGGGGACTTACCGGGAGCGGGGCCGGGGCGGGTGCGTGGGCAGGTAGCACCGCTGCAGCTGTGGAAACACCGTCCCCTGCCTCCCTCCAGCTGCTTCCTGCACCCTGCCGGCACCCAGCACCCAGCTGGCCCCGGCACCCCGGGCACCCCATGCCCACAGCTCCCTCCTGTGCGGCACAGCTTGGAGCTGGGCACGAGGGGCTCATCCTGCCCGGTGGGATGGCACCAGCCCGGGGCGGTGATGGGGACACGGGTGCCTCTGGGGCCACGCAGCAGAAAAGCGGCTGGAAAAAATGATGCTGGGGCTTGACCAGCGGAAACTCCTGGGGTGGGTGGAAGGTGGCACGGGGGTGGCTGGGCGGTATTCCCAGTGCAGGATGCGGGCATGCAGCATCCCCATCTTCCTGGAAGGGGACGGTGTGGTGGCCCCAGGCACGCTGGATGTCCCTGCAGGAGGTCCCGGCCGCTCCATGGCGAGCTAGGGTGAGGGTACTCCCTGCGGCAGGGTCCGGCTGGGGAGGTTTGCAGCCTGCTGGCCCCAGGGCCGGATCCAGCCACCACCTTCGCATGCCGCTTCCGCTCGCAGCGTGCGGCCGCAGCGGGCTGGGGGCGGCCGCGGCAGCCCAGGTGTGCTGACGGCCTCGTGCAGGAAGTGGGTTTGCTGGAGCGCAGCACTGTGCACGCACGCACGGCCGCCCGTGGCGACGAGGGCACCGGGGCCACCGGCCGCAGCCATGGGGATCCCCTCGAAGACCGGAGCCCCTGGGACCCCACATCCCTCAGGGTCACCCTGTGCATCTTCCTGTCCCTCTGTCTGTCCAGGTATCGGCTACCCACTCTTCCCTGCCGGCAGCCTGAACCGAGCCCTGGCCACCAAGACACCCCCACCGCTGTACCTGGGGGCAGAGGGCCGGCGCGGCGAAGCCCACGGCAGTTTGGCGACTGGCCGGAGCGGCGGCAGCGTGGCGGTGAGTGCCGTGGGGGGGACACTGGCTCTGCGGTATCTGCTGCCTGGGCCGGCATGTGGGGACGGCGTTAGCAGGGGGCCCGGCCCCAGCGTGGCCCCATTGCTGGGACGTGTCCCCTGCGTGCAAGACAAAGCCCCACCAAATCTGTAGCCCCCCCCGGGTGGGCCGGCTTTGGGTCCCCGGGGTGCCTCTGATGCCCAGGGAGGGGGTCAGGACCCCCTGGCCATGGGGTTTCCCTGGGGGTCGGTGCCAGCAGGATGCTCGGTGGCATCCTCCCACAGGAGGGGACCCCCCCCGGCTCACTGCAGCCAGGCATTTCCCAGCAAGTCACCGTGCCTGGTGTCCCTGGGGCCACGCGGACGTCCCCTCCCCAAATTCAGCAAGGAGCTTCTCTGATCTGCTCCCACCTCCTCATCCTCAGCCGGACGCCGGGGCTTTGCTGGGGGGCACGGGAAGGAGCTGGGGGGGGGGAGACGCTGCATCATGGGTCCCCCAGGGGGTCGGCAGCACAAAACCTGATGGGGGGCACCCCGCTTTCCCACAGCGGCCGCTGTACCCCACTCTGCAGACCCTGAGCCCCGTGCTGGCCCCGGGCAGCGCTGGCGTCCCAAGCCACAGCCTCGCCGGCTTCCCCTTCCTCACCCCGGCCCAAGCAGGTAAGCCCTGGCCCCTCGGCCCCCGGACAGCGCAGACCCCCGCCGCGGCCACAGCCCCCCCAGCTCCTCCTGACTCCTGGCCTCCTGCTTGGCAGAGTTTGGGGCTGGCGAGGCCCCGCCGNGGCGTGGCAGCACCCACGGGACATGGCGGCGCTGGGGTAAGGATGGGGGACAGCGGCGGGGTGGGGGATGAGGGGAGTGCGGGTTGGGGATGAGCCTGTTCGTGAGGAGCTGCTGCACCCATGGGTGCCACCTCCCAGCCCTGGGTGCTGCCGGCACCCAAGGCACAGCCCCCCCACCCACCGTGCTGGAGTCTGTCCAGCTTAACCCGAAAACCGGGATGCACGGCGTCGCCCCCCCCACCCGCTGCTGTCGGCAGAGCCTATTTTGAACCGGATTTCCCCAGGGGACCTGGCCCCCATGTCCCCCCTCCATCACGCACCAGGTTCCCAGCAGCCATGCCAGGCGCGTGGGTGGGTGGCTGCCCGGTGCCCGGCTGGGTCAGAGCTGGTACATGAGGTGAGTTTGGGGGGTCTCAGCACCAGTAGGGAAGAGAGAGGAGGTGAGCTCAGCCTCTCCCTACCCCATGCACCTCTGCAGGGGATGCAGGGAGACCTGGCCTCACTCCTCCTCCCCTTTTACCCCAGGGTGAGCAGCCGGATCGTCCCCACCGAAGAGCCGGCCACGGCCCCTGGCGCCTCCCCGCCGCACCAAGCCATCAGCATCAAGTCGGAGAGGGTCTCCCCAGGGCTGGGCTGCCCCTCGGGCACCCCCCAGCCCCCCCTGGCCAGCCTGGCCTCCCTGAGTGAAGCCTCCCGAGGCCCTGGAGACTTCCAGCCACGGGATGACTACGCCAAGGGGTACCCCTACCCCCTGGGGCCCCCCCGGCCGCTGGCGGAGGAGCAGCGGGCCCCCATCCCCGCGCGGCGGGCGCAGGCCATGGACGCTTGGCAGAGATAGCGAGGCCGACGGGGTGCAGGGGCGGGGACCGAGCCTGGGGGAGCAGCCCCCTGCTTCGCCCCCGTCCTCGGACCCCCCGTGCCCTTTTCAATGCTGCCGGGGGATTCGGCAGTGCCGCAGGGCTTCCCGCAGGGTCCTGGTCCCCCACCCTGGGGCTGCAGCTCCCGGCAAGCTCCCTCCCCACCCCGGTGCCCCCCACATGCCGCTAGCCCCCCACTCCCTGCAGCTCTGACCCCCAGCCGCCTGCGAGGCCAGGACCCCATGGGCGAGGAGCGCTACCCTGGTCCTCTGTCCGGTGCCAGACGCTGTACATCCCCGTCCGTCCGTCTGTCCCTGCGCCAGTATGTCCCCAGCGAGCAGGAATGCCTGAGAAGTGCCACGGGGTGGCAGCAGGACTGAGAGCACCAGCAGCAGGTCCAACCCTGCACACCCCTGGCCCAATCCTGCACCCGGCCGGGGGGGGCTGCCAGGGTCCCGCAGCGGGGCGGGAGCAGGGGATGGAGGGAGGCAGCCGGGGGTGGTGGGTGCTGCTCCCCTGGCCCAGGGGCTCTTTTCTATTTATTATCTTCTCACCAATAAAGAGCTGGGGGTGTCAGGGTGTCTGGCGTGAGCTTCTTGGGGTCAGGCAGCATGACTCGGGTGGCTAATGAGGTGGCAGGTCGTTAATGTCCCCAAGGGGAGAAGTGGCCCATGCCCTGACCCCCTTCGGCTCAGCGTTGCTGTCCCCTGTGTGCCCCAGGCTCAGAGGCGCCTCTCTGGGGTCACCGACCAGCAAGGTGGGTGACGGCTGGATCACCCCCAGCTCTGGCTGGGTCCCTGGGGCCCAGCCGTGCTCCTCCCGCCCCTCGGCTCCCCGGGAGACCCCAAAAAGCTGCTTATAAGGTCTCAGTGCCACAGCCTGGTGCTGGGAGCAGGCGGGAGAAGGAAAAACCCCTTCTGTGCCCTTAAGATCAGCAGCGGTGGGGGCAAGTGGGGGGTTAAGCGGGGGGGTGGGACCACCCCAGCTGTGTCTCTTATAGCTCAGGGCTGGGCTGGGGCTGGGGTTTCTGCTGCTCCCTGGGGCGGGGGAGCATCCCCTGGGGCCTGTGGTGTGCTGGGTATGACCATGACCACAACCATGACCACGACCATGACCACGACCGCGGCCATGGCCATGCTGCTGAGAAGTGAGCAAGGAGGTGGGGGTGGGTACCAGGGTCTGGCAGTGCCCATCGTCCTCTGGTTTTTGGGGGGGCGGAGGGTGATGGTGGGTTCCCCCCAGCACTGCCTGGGCACCCACAGGTTGGGATCGGGGGGGATGGGGGCCCCTCCGCACCAGCAGCTCGCCAGCGCTGAACTCAGCCCCTTCCTGTGGCGGGGGGATTACTGGTGGCCGAGCCCCGAGATTAAAACATGGGCGGGAGATTAATCCTGGGAAGAGTTTGCCCCGTTTAATAGAGCCCAGCAAGGGATTAGGGGCTCTGCGGAGCCCCGACAGCCCAGGGCCAGATCCGGCGTCGGCCCAGGTCCCCCCCGGCTGGCGGGTCCCCTCCTGGGCCACCCTTGGGGCTGGGAAGGGGCTTCAGCATGCAAGGAGGAGGTGAGATGTCTGGGGAAAGTGTGGGGGCTGGGGTAAGAGACACTGATTGAATAGCAGTGACTGCATGATTTATGGTTTGCATTATTGCATGGCTCATTTGAATATATGCTAATAAGGCTTTTCTCCTCGTTTTGTTTGTAAGATTTAGATTTGCTATGGCAACCCGCTGGCATGGAAGGAGCACCAGGAAATGTCAGGGCGAGGTGAGCCCCGGGGAGGGGCTGGGGCTGCCGGGGAGCCTCGCCGGATCCCACTGCGGGGACACGGGAGCAGCCGGCAGGACCTGGAGGGCAGTGGCGGGAGACCCGGGAGGCGAGCGGAGCCGTGCATCCCCCCGGCTGCCTGCAGGTCCAGTAATGCCCCGGTGCGACAGGTCTTAAACTGGGGTAGGGGGGTGCCCTGGGGTGCCCCCAGCCCCACTTTGGTCTTGCAGGGAGGCCCCTCTCACCCTCGGCCCCCCAGCCTCATGCCCCTGCCTACCTGCTGAGCGTCCCCCCAGCGTGGCGGAGACAGTGGGATGCCCCATTGCACTGGACCCAAAGGTGGCACCCAGGGACCCCCAGCTTTGTTGAGGGGGACAGCGCTCAGGATGACACTGGAAAGAGACAGAGCATCTGCGTTCGCTCTCTGTCCCCCACCCATCCATCCTACGGGGTCCTGGCCCACAGCGGAGGGGTCTGGGCCATCTCCCGACCTCTGTGGCTCTGTGTCCCCTTCCCAGCTGGCCGGGGAGCTGTCCCAGTAAAGCCCAGTTACCTGCAGGCCCAGCATGGTGGGGGGCTGCGCTGCTCCGGGAGGGTGCTGGGCTCCGGTGCTTGGGGCTGCGGAGCCGGTGGGGCTTTGTCTCCTGGTCGGTGCTGGTACCTCTCCCTCTGCAGGGGGGGTGTGTGCTGTTGGGGCTCTGCACCCCGATTTGGGGGGCTGTGGACCTTGCAGTCAGGGTGCTCCCTTGCCGGGGAAAAGGCGGACAGGTTNACGGGTTGGTTTGGGGGGGCCCGTCCCCTCCCCAGAGCCGTGGGGAAGCAGCCCCGTGTCGTCGGATCCCAGCCCGGGGGGGGGCGTGGGCTGATGGTCCGTGTCCCTCGGGGTCGTGGTGCTACCGAGGGGACATCCCGGGTGGGGATGGGGTCCCCCCGCTGCCCCCACCCGGAGAGCGCCGGGCCCGTCCCGGGCTGCGGGAGCCGGGGGAGGTGCGGCCCCTTGGAGCCCCACGGCCACGCGTG
>WAAD01003963.1:0-25265 GCA_013389945.1 Fregata magnificens | reverse complement strand
TCCAGGGAGGGGAGGACCCCCCCCCACCCTTAAGGGGAGATGGCCCCCCCCCTTAAGGGGAGGGGTCGAGGGAGGGGAGACCCCCCCTTAAGGGGAGGGGTCCTGGGAGGGGAGACCCCCCCTCCCTTGAGAGGAGGAGGTAGGGGAGGACCCCCCCTTATGGGCAAGGGACACCCCCCCCCAGGCTAAGGGAGGCCTGAGAGGGTGGGTGAGGGAAGGGGAGACCCCTCAAGGGGGGGTTGGCCCCCCAAGTTAGGGGGGAGAGGAGGGGAGACCCCCACTTAAAGGATCGGTGACCCCCCACCAGCGAGGGGGTGGAGGGAGGAGACCCACACACGCACCATTAACAGCTTGGGGGGCTTCCCCTCCCAGCCCCCCCCTGTTACGGAGTGGGGGGGGCTGCTGCCCCACTTTGGGGGGATGCGATCACCCTGTCCCCCCACTTTTGGGTCGGGGGGAGGCAGGCATCACCCCCCCTCCCAGATTTGTGCCCCCCTGTTGAGGGGCTGGGGTTTGGGGGGGGGTCCCCACGGCTGGGATAGCCACAGGAGCCGGCTTCCCCCCTCCTCAGCCCCCCCCAGAGCTGGGGGGCAAGCCCTAATCCCCCACCCCAAAATAAAAGGGGTGTGTGTGTCTCCTCCTCCCTGTACCGGTAGAGCCACACGCTGGTTTTCGNTCTCCACCAACCCGCGTTCCTCCGGTTTTTCCGGTGCCGGCAGCGACCCCCAACCCCACCCCCCGCCTTCCCCGAGACAAGGTTGGGGTTCCACCGGTGCCGGATCCGCCAGCAGCCACCCTGGTTTCCTCGGAGCAAAGTCGTCGTTGCAGCCCACCGGCAATTAAAAAGCGTCTTTTTATTCGGTAATAAATTGACGGCGCCGGCTGTGGGCCGGGGAAACGGTTAAAGCGTTCGCCGGGAGATTAAGCTTCACACAATGATTCTTTATATTTTGGGGTTTTTAACGGAAACGGGGGCTTTGATTTCTCGATAGTGATTTTTATTTTTTTATTATTATTTTTTTTTTTTTTCCCTCCAGGAGCTGCCGTATCTGCACGAGCCGCCGGTAATTGGCGTTTAAATCCGCAGAGATAAAGACGGGCCTGACGCGCGCTCGGGCCGGCTGGTGATGTAATTTTTAATGGCCTGAATTCATTGATTTCTCCTTTCGCCCCGCCGACCGGGGAGGGGGGGAGGCCCCAGATTTGAGAAACCGCTTGATTTTAAAATTAAAAACCCAAAAAAGCACCAAGCTGGGCGCCAAGGCTGCGCCGCGGAGGACTCCTGCGCCGGGGCTGCCGTTGCTTTCCTTATTCCTTCCTGATTCGGGGAAGCTTAATTAGGGTAACGCGCTTCATCAGGCTTTTGATGGCACTTGGGAAAATAAATTTGAGTTCTTTTTCCTTTTTTTTTTAATCCCCCCCGCTTTCTTCGTCCACGTTCCCGGGCATTTCGGGGTGGCACCGCTCGCCTCCGAGCCTTGGGGAGCTTCGATTTTACCTTTGCCACCTTAAAAAAATTAAAAAAAAAACAAAACGCTGTTGTGGTTCTGAGCTGCGCGAAACGTCCGATTTTAGGACTTTCCTTGCTCGGGCGCTCATGCATCTCCTCGTCCCAGCTTGGAGGACGGGATTCACAGAGCGTGGTGCGAGCAGCATCTCCCGGAGAGGGTAGATGTCTGTGCTCTGGCTCTTCCTTCCTCTCCGCACCCTCTTCGCTCTTTTTTTTTTTTTTTTCAGTCTTTATTTTCTTTTTCCTTCTTGCCCAGCCGGCCTCGGTTCCCTCCTGTTGTCTCCCCGGCCACATCTGCTCACCGGGTAGGTTTTTCCCTCGGTCCTTGCGGCATCGCCCGGCTTGAGGCATCAGCAAATGGTGATTTTTGGAGAGGTTTGGGCTTTATGTGGCTCTGGAGTGGTTTTGGGGATGCCGATTTGGAAGCTTGTCCTCTCCAGAGCAGCACGACCCAACTGTGAGCATCTCGTAGAGGTCCGTGTTTTCGTATGGCGCTTAATCTGGATAATTTTCTGCCGTCCCCCCAAGCCACGGTGGGTTTTCTTGGTGCCGGTGGGAGAGGAGCTGGTCCTCTCGAAAGCCAGGTGGTTCAGCTGGGGAGCGTCCGGCTGGGCTGTAAAACCCTGCGGAAAGACGCCCGATAAAATAACGGCCGAGATCCATCCCTCCCCGCGGCCACGTCTTCCCTCCCTGCCTCCAAACTCTGGTTCAACCAGGAAAATCATGGGGGTAGGCACGTGCCGAGCTTCGTGTCTGTGGCCACCTGACAGCCATGTGGCGATGGTGACCCTTGTTTTGGGGTGAATTGGCTTAATTGGGGTGGGCAAGGGGTTGAGGCGGCGAGGTCTGCTTGTTTTTCTGAAGCAAACCGGGTTTATTGCGATTGCGGTTGGGAATCAAGTGCGTAAAAGCGATTTTTATGGTGACGTGAGGTTTCGGCGTGGCTGTCGTGGAAGGCGATGCTTGCATTTGCGCTGGGCTCAAAGCCTAATTGGTAGTCTTCTAGCCATGGCCGACTTAATCGGTGTGCACCAGCATTTGGCCAGCCAGGCTGGGACTTGACAGTTGGTCTTTGCTCCTTCGCTGAGGGATGTCTACAACTTTGACATCCTTTGGCCTCGTCTTTGCTGACTCATTTGGATGTTGCCCCAGGTTATTTTCCTTGAAAATGAGTTTTGAGTTTGCTAGCCGGCGGGGCTGGGTGATTAACGCTCTGGTACCTTCTCGGCGAGGTGACCGATGACGGAGCCGTTAACAGCCCGGGTTGGGTGAGATGGACGGCTCCGTCCCCGCTGCAGAGAGGTTTCTGGTTGGGTTTTGTTCTGGTTGGGTTGAACGCCTGTGGGGCTGTTGGTGGCAATGCACCAGGAAGGGCTCTGGTTGGTCCATAAATATAGATATATATATAAATGTATGCATGTATAGGTTGACTGCAGTCAACGGCTCAATGTCCAAATGGAGATCAGCAATGAGCGGTGTCCCTCAGGGTCCGTACTGGGAACAGTACTGTTCAATGCCTTCATCAACGACGTAGACGGTGGGATTGCGGATGACGCCAAGCTGAACGGTGCCTTTGGTACCTTCAAGGGAAGAGCTGCCATGTGGAGGGACCTGGAGACGTTGGCCAACGTGAACCTCATGAGGTTCAATGAGGCCAAGCGCAAGGTCCTTGCAGGTGGGTGGGGGCAATCCCCCGTCCCAGCACAGGCTGGGGGATGGATGGATGGACAGCAGCCCTGCGGAGAAGGACTTGGGGACGCTGGTGGGTGACAAACGGGACGTGAACCGGCAGCGCCCACTTGCAGCCCAGAAAGCCGAGGGTCTCCTGGGCTGCAGGTTGAGAGAGAGGATACTCCCCCTCTGCTCCGCTCTGCTGAGACCCTCCCTGCGCCCAGCTCTGGGGTCCCCAGCACAAGACAGACGTGGACCCACTCGAGCAGGTCCAGAGGAGGCCACGGAGATGGTCTGGGGCTGGAGCGGCTCCGCTGTGGGGAGAGGCTGAGGGAGTTGGGGTTGTTCAGCCTGGAGAAGAGAAGGAGACCTCACTGCGGCCATTCGATACTTAAAGGGGCTTGTAAGAGAGATGGAGAGAGACTTTTACCAGGGTCTGCAGCGACAGGACAAGGGGCAGCGGCTTTAAACTGGCGGAGGAGAGGGTTAGGTTGGATGTAAGGAGGAGAAGTTGTGCCATGAGGGTGGTGAGACACTGGAGCAGGTTGCCCAGAGAAGCTGTGGATGCCCCGTGGTGGGAAGTGTTCAAGGTCAGGTTGGACGGGGCTTGGAGCGACGTGATGGAGTGGGAGATGTCCCTGCCCACGGCAGGGGGTTGGACTGGGTGGTCTCTGAAGGTCCCTTCAACCCAAACCCTTCTGATCCTCTGTATAGATACACATACGCGTGTACGTATGTATATAAGCGTATATGTGTAACCCTTCAGTCTGAGCCGTTGTGAAGCTGTTGGCAGAGCCAACAACTCAACCCAACGCCACCTTTCTAACAACCCGCCTCAAAGCTGGTTTCTACCCTTCTCCTGCCGGGAACACTGCTGGAGGAGCTGGCCTTGGCCGGGGACGGGGGTTACAGCTGTGCCAGACACTCTACTCATTTGTGAAACCCCCTTCGTTAGGAGAGAAGCTCGTTGTTTTGCAGGCTCTGTGCTTTCGCCAGGGCGATGGATGAGTCCCCGTGGAGAGCTTGCGCCTTGCCACCCATCGCTCCTTCCTACGTCTCCACGGAGAGCCGGTGGACGAACAGGTCTGTCTCCGCTGCCGGCACACCAAAAAAATACCCCAAAACAAGCCCCATAAGAGGTTGCTTTTGCCCGGCGCTTCGCTGACGGTGAGAGGTGGGGAGCATGCGGCCCGAGATATTCACGCAGCGCTGCGTATCCCTTTCCCCATCCCGATAACACTTGACCTTTGCCTTTCGTCTCGAGGCTACTGAATTGTTTTTAAAGCATTTTACCAGTTGACGAATGCAGTGGCATCGCTGCGCGCTGAGGCCCTGTTGAAGGTGGTGTTGGGGCAACTTTTAAATACCTAGATGAGAAAAAACTCAGGCACTTAGATGAACATTTTTTTTCCCCTGCTATGTTGTTTTGATGGGGATAACTGTCCAGGATATTTATCTTACGATGGATAAATAGTGGTTTGTTGGAAAGGGGTTGTAGCCTCAAGGCATATTTATTTTTGCTTAACGTTATCCCGGACTCGGATGTGTCTTGCTGTGATGTGAGATGCTCCTGGACGCCACCTGGTTGCGGAAAAACCTTTGCCTGCCCATTGCAAGATGCTGTTTAACCACGTATTTATTTCCCCCTCCACCCCCTTTCCTTTTAGCCCAAGAGATTGAATGACCCCACTGGGGAGAGCGCGCCCAGGCCGCTTGGCTCCTGGGCAGGTATTTCCACTGTTTAAATCGTGAGATTATTTCGGGGCGCTTCGATGACACCACAGCCGGGCTCGCCAAAATGCCTGAGATAAGCACAGCTGGCTCCGGACTACCCGAATCAGCCGCCGTGGTGGGATCGTGCCACGTGCCTTCCCCCAGTCCTCCCGTTTTTAAGCTTCGTGGTTGGTATCTTTTGGTTTTTTAGGGCTTTGAGCACGTTCAGATTTACCACTTGCAGAGGACAGAGCTACCGTAGGTTTGGTGTCTGAGGCTGGTCTGCGGCACTGGGTGGTTTAACCGGCAGCCGGAGAGACGCAGAGTTTGGGGAGGAGCAGCATTGCTGGGGGACCCCATCACCAAGCGGCTCCGGGTGGGGTTTTTTTTGGTGACATTAATACAGCCAGAAAACGAAGCGCTGGAGATGCCCTGTGTCCCCTCGAGGCGCTGCAGGGCTGCCATGTCTTTTCGTCTCTGCCTCTGCATAGTCCAGCTTCTAATTCAGAACCTTAGCTTATTTAATTTAAAAAGCTTATACTAAATGCTCGGTTTTCTTAAAAATGCAAAGTTTGGAGGGGTTCTGGGTGCAGGACCACGTGGGATGGAGAGCCTCATCCCATGGCGGGCTGCGGTCCAGCCGGTCACCGCTTGGCAAACAAGGTGTAGGTGAGGATGGAGCTGTGTCTCCTTAAACCCTCTGTACCCTGGATTTAATTTCATCCAATTTCCCAGTGGGAACACCGGTTCTGCCGTTATTTTAGCCCCTGGCTTCATGCTGTGCAGAGCACTTGGTGCCCCGGGCGTCTGTGGCAGCGGGTTGAGGAGGAAGAGGATCCCGTCGACCTGGGGAGAGAGCTGCAACACAGAGGTCATTCCCCTTAAATAAATGAAAAGCCGTGCCAAAAGCTGGCCGGCGGCATCCGCGCTGACGTCGAGTCCCCTGCCCTTGGGGGTTTTTGAGTCACAAGCTGGAGTTTCTCCTCCCGCAGCACCCGCCGGGGCCTTCGTGACCCTGGTGAGCGCCGCAAAGAGCATGAAGAAAGCTTTGTCTCCAGTTTAATAGCGTTTGGGAAGCTGCTTAATTGAACGTACTATTAATTCTGGGGCTGTTGCGACACACGCACGCTGCGAGCGTTGGAGACTGGCGTGGAAAGCTGGGTTTAGCGCCGGCAGCCGCCCAGGCTTATCGGTGGCCAGGATTGTGTGAGCTGTCGTCGCTCGTGGCTGTGGTCGTACCCAGGTTTCAGGTATCTGGGGGTGGAAAATTCCTTTTTTTTTTTTTTTTTTTCTTTTCCTTCTCTTTGCGTCTGCTGCCAGCTTCTTAAAAGGAAACAAGAGCTAAATTCCCCCCACTTTGCTGGGAATTAACAGAGTGGGTCTCTTCTTCTTCCTGGTCCTCCCGGCTGGACTTTGTGGTGTAAATGAGTAACTCCTGACTCAGGGATTTAGGGGAGAAAACGAAAGCAAGTGCCGTTTGGCACCGGTTTTCCCCTTCCCATGCCCCGAGCGGAGAAGAAAGGACGTCACTTCGTTAGGCTGAGCTAGACAAGGAGCTGAGGACGCGCAGGCGTGAGTGCGAGCGCACCCGAAAGCAGGGTGGGTGTGAAGCTTTCGGCGGCTCCTGGGTCTGAGTCTGGGGGTGGGTTGCGTATCCCAACGCCGGGCTGATTCCTCCGGCTGCTTTCCCAGTGTGTGCAGAAAAACACGGTGGAAACGGGCAGGCTCCCGTGTCCTGACCAGGACGGATCCCGCCATGCGTCGCGGCGCTCCCCCGAAACTTGCTCTTATGCTGTTGCGCTTCCAAAACCTTGCATCTCTCTTTTTTTTAGGTAATTAAAGCCTAATTTTAAAGGTATGAAGCTGATCCGCAGGAGGAAGCGGGGGAAATGACTCTCAGGAATTGCATAGGATGCGCGGTGATTTTTTTTTTAACTATTATCCGCATCTAATTTCTATCATTTTGGTGTGGAAACCCCACCCACGATGTGCTCGGGAGTCCCAGTTGTTGCTTTTTGCCGGTGTAGGAAACGCTTGTGCAAGCGATCGTGAGCAGGACGAAGGCGAGGGTGCGAAGCTGAAGGAGCTGTCTCCTCTGGAATTTGCTTTTGCTCCCAAAACCCATTTGTGGAAACGCTTTTGCAACCGTGTGTACCACAAGTTTTGCCAACGGAATAGAAAAAGGCGGCTTCTCCGCCAGGCAGAAGTGAACGCAAAACGTGAATTTCACCAAATTCATTGGACGACGCTGTCACCTGGCCCGGCCATGTCCTGCAATTCGTTAATAAATTGCCCGCTTTGCGCCAAGGATTAACATGGGAAACGGTGCAGGATCCTTCACGCTGGCCCTTCCTTGCCCTTGTTGGACGCTTGGTACGTTGCTGCCTTTGCTCATCTCAGGTTTGGTCTTGGAAATCAGCAGCTCTGCAGCTCCGGGGGTTTGGGGGTTTTTTTTGCGGAAAATTGGGAAAGTGGTTTTACGTCCGTGAGAGGGCTGGGCACGGCTGGGGAGACGCTTCGTCGTGCTGCGCGCCCGAGGATAACCCATCTGTTGTACGAGATTAAGCGTTTCGGACCCAGATGGTTAAAAGCTTAAATCAATCTTTGCAAAGATCCAAACGACCCATTTTGGGGACTTTGTGCTACTGGGACGTGGTGAGAAAATTTACAACCAGGAGGGAATCGCTCTGACCTGGCGCCTGTGCCGTGTTTCCAGCTGCCGTGTCGGCCGGGCTCTCCGGCCAGAGCATGGGAGCATTGGAGAGGAGATGGGGGAGCAGCAACGGCTCGCCGCTTCAGCTGCCGGTCAGACAAACCGGTTAAAACAGCACCAGGGGTAAGCTGGAGCACGCTGGTGTCTTGCCAGGGTCCGGGTGCTCGGCACCCACCTGGGCTCGTCCTCCAAAACGGGGAGAAACGGCAAGGATTGAGGAAAAACACGGGAGAAGAAGCTGTTCAAGCAGCCCCGGGCCCCGGCCAGCCTCCTGGGGAGTAACTGCGTTCCTTCGGATTGAGTGATGAGTAATTATTTGAAGTAATTAAAGGTTTGACAGTGGCTCGGCAGCATGGTTTACATTGCACCGGTGCTGCAGCTGTTACACCCTTTTACTTGCAAGAGTCTCATCTTGAGGAGTGACACACGCTGCCGATAAGTGACATTCCCGCGGGAAGTAGCGCGTCTGTGGAAGAGCCGAGAGTTTGCAGACCGACTCCTAAAATGCCTGAACTCTTTGCGTTTAAGTCCAAACACCCGCCACTTCTTCGTGGCCTTCGGGTTGCGTAACCTGGTGACTCGGCTGATGTGGGTGACCTCGTGGAGGGGTGAAATGTGGGGTTTTTTGAGATCAAACGAACGTGAAGGTAGGTTTTTTGAAAGCAAAGCGCCCGACAGCGTGGCAGGTTCGCAGCAGCCTTTGTCTGTCGTGTGATTCAGTTCAACTGGGGAACTGGTAGAACTGCACCATCCAGACATCAAAGCGGAGGAGACGTTGCGGAAGGCCATGCTCCTTGGGTTGTTCCGACGACCCGTGGTGTCACCTGCACGCGAGTTAATTTTGATTTTGCCGTAAGCTGAAAACTCTTCCGCTGTTGGATTGTAAAGCAAATGATCTCAACTGCCGCGTTTCATAGAATCGCAGAAGGTTTTGGGTTGGTGGGCCCTTCAAAGATCATCCAGTCCAACTCTCCTGCCATAGGCAGGGACATCTCCCACTCGATCGAGTTGCTCCAAGCCCTGTCCATAGAGTCATAGAAGGGTTTGGGTTGAAAGGGACCTTCAAAGATCCATGGGTAGGGACATCTCCCACTCGATCGGGTTGCTCCAAGCCCTATCCACAGAGTCGTAGAAGGGTTTAGGTTGGAGGGCACCTTCAAAGACCACCCAGCCCAACCCCCTGCCATGGGGAGGGACATCTCCCACTCGACCAGGTTGCTCCAAGCCCCGTCCAACCTGACCTTGAACGCTTCCTACGATGGGGCATCCACAACTTCTCCGGGCAACCTGCTCCAGGGCCTCACCACCCTCATAGTTTCAAGAGCAGTAATTAGGATCGTCTCTCCCTCAAGCGCTGCTCCCTCCGGGAGGACTTCCTCGCATCGGCTGATGCTTGGGGCACGTTGGGCGCCTCTTCAAGGCTTTAGTTGGATCTCTATGCCTTTTTTTTTAAACTATTCTCATCCTATTAGACCCCATCTGTCTGCGGGGAGTGAAGAGGTAATCCTCCCGGTAGAAGCAGGATCGGGTGTTAAGCCAGTGCTACACTTGATCTTAAGTCAAAAGGCAAAGAAAAGATGGGACGGTTTGTTTTACTCACTTTCTTTTCGGCATTCAATCGGAAACGCCTGTGAAGCGAGCCCTCTCCCCCAGGCTCCACCGTGGATCCCCTCATCTCTTCCCTCCGCCGTTGAACCATGTTTCTTGCTCCCTGCCCGGCTGGGGGGCAGACCGTGACCTTGATCTGCTTTTGCGACATGGTTGGCTTGTGGTTTGCGCCCACAAACCGCTTGTGACGATGGTGGGGAAGCCGTGCCCGCTGCGGTTAGCGCTCGGTCGGATGCTGCGGCTGGCGCGTCTTTGCCGCTGCCGGTATCTCCCTGGCATCGGCGCTAGCGTTTGAGTGCGAGGCGTATAAAATGGTACGGGCAGAATTAGGTCTTTTTGGGGTTCCTGAGCTGGAACGCTGATGGTTTTTTCTCTTTCTCCTAGGGGGAAACGTCGGCCGTCCAACAACGGGGACCAGCAAGAACTGAAGCGCTGCTGGTACATACAGGATGGGAACGACGAACTTCATCGCCCCGGCGCCCTGCCTGGCTTGAGAACTGTCACCCTGCCTTCCACCGAGCTCCCAAGTCGCACCAGGTGCCGGAAACACTAATCCTCTTGGAAACGGTTGACTGGGACAGGATGTGTGGACGATGATGATGGCAAGAAAGCAAGATGTTCGCATTCCCACCTATAACATTAGCGTGGTGGGATTGTCCGGGACAGAGAAGGAGAAGGGGCAGTGCGGCATTGGGAAATCCTGCCTTTGCAACCGGTTTGTACGGCCCAGCGCGGATGAGTTTCATTTGGACCACACTTCGGTTCTCAGCACCAGTGACTTTGGGGGAAGGGTGGTCAATAATGACCATTTCCTCTACTGGGGGGAAGTTGTGCGTTCCCTGGAGGACTGCGTCGAATGTAAAATGCATGTTGTGGAGCAGACAGAGTTTATCGATGACCAGACCTTTCAGCCTCACCGCAGCACGGCCCTGCAGCCCTATATCAAGAGGGCTGCTGCGACCAAACTGGCGTCGGCTGAAAAGCTCATGTACTTTTGCACTGATCAGCTTGGGCTGGAACAGGACTTTGAACAAAAACAGATGCCGGATGGAAAGCTGCTGGTGGATGGCTTTCTTCTCTGCATTGATGTTAGCAGGGGTATGAACAGGAACTTTGATGATCAGCTCAAATTCGTTTCAAATCTTTACAATCAACTAGCGAAAACAAAAAAGCCCATCGTGGTGGTCCTGACAAAGTGTGACGAAGGCGTGGAGCGGTACATTAGGGATGCACATACTTTTGCCTTAAGCAAAAAGAACCTCCAGGTCGTGGAGACGTCGGCTAGATCCAATGTGAACATTGACTTGGCTTTCAGCACCTTAGTGCAGCTGATTGATAAAAGCCGGGGAAAGACTAAAATCATCCCCTACTTCGAAGCTTTGAAACAGCAAAGTCAACAGATAGCTGCTGCTAAAGACAAGTACGAGTGGCTGGTCAGCCGCATCGTCAAAAACCACAACGAGACGTGGTCGAACGTGAGCCGCAAGATGCAGTCCTCTCCAGAGTATCAGGATTACGTCTATCTGGAAGGAACGCAGAAAGCCAAAAAGCTGTTTCTGCAGCACGTCCACCGCCTCAAGCAGGAGCACATAGAGCGCCGGCGGAAGATGTATCTCTCCGTGCTTCCTCAAGCGTTTGAAGCCCTCATCCCGGACCTGGATGAAATCGATCACCTGAGCTGCGTAAAAGCGGAGAAGCTCTTGGAGACGAAGCCGGACTTTCTGAAATGGTTTATTGTCCTGGAAGAGACGCCCTGGGACGCCACGAGCCACATTGACAACATGGAGAACGAGCGCATTCCCTTCGACCTGATGGAGACCCAGCCCGCTGAGCAGCTCTACGAAGCTCATTTAGAAAAGCTGAGGAACGAGAGGAAAAGGGCAGAAATGAGAAGAGCTTTCAAAGAAAACCTGGAGACTTCCCCTTTCATCACGCCCGGGAAGCCCTGGGAGGAAGCGCGCAGTTTCATTATGAATGAGGATTTTTACATGTGGCTGGAGGAGTCTATTTATATGGATATCTACAGCAAGCACCAAAAACAGATTATAGAAAAGGCCAAGGAGGAGTTTCAGGAGCTGCTCTTGGAGTACTCGGAGCTGTTTTATG
Source organism: Fregata magnificens (assembly GCA_013389945.1). Lineage (NCBI taxonomy): Eukaryota > Metazoa > Chordata > Aves > Suliformes > Fregatidae > Fregata > Fregata magnificens. The sequence goes on along the minus strand of WAAD01003963.1, from coordinate 13,944 downwards.
AACTGGAGCTCGATGCTAAACCCAGCAAGGAGAAAATGGGCGTCATTCAGGATGTCTTGGGTGAAGAGCAAAGGTTCAAAGCTCTGCAGAAGCTGCAGGCTGAGCGGGACGCCCTTATTTTGAAGCACATCCACTTCGTGTACCACCCGACGAAGGAAACGTGTCCGAGCTGCCCGGTTTGCGTAGACTCTAAAATCGAGCACCTGATCAGCTCCCGCTTCATCAGGCCCTCCGAACGCAACCAGAAGAACTTGCTTTCGGACTCTAACATCGACAGGATCAACCTGGTGATCCTCGGCAAGGACGGTTTGGCGCGCGAGCTGGCCAACGAGATCCGGGCGCTCTGCACCAACGACGACAAGTATGTGATCGAAGGTAAGATGTATGAGCTGTCCCTGAGGCCAATCGAGGGCAACGTCCGGCTCCCCGTTAACTCTTTCCAGACACCCACCTTTCAGCCTCACGGTTGTCTCTGCCTTTACAACTCGAAGGAGTCGCTGTCCTACGTGGTGGAAAGCATCGAAAAAAGCAGAGAGTCGACCATTGGCAGGAGGGATAATCACTTGGTTCACCTTCCTTTGACACTCATCCTCGTTAACAAGAGGGGGGACACCAGTGGCGAGACGCTACATAGCTTGATACAGCAAGGCCAGCAGATCGCGAGCAAGCTGCAGTGTGTCTTTCTGGACCCCGCATCTGCTGGCATCGGGTACGGCCGTAACATCAACGAGAAGCAGATCAGCCAGGTTTTGAAGGGGCTGCTGGACTCGAAACGCAATTTAAACCTTGTCAGCTCAACCTCCAGCATCAAAGACCTGGCAGACGTCGACCTTCGGATCGTCATGTGCTTGATGTGCGGAGATCCGTTCAACGCGGACGACATCCTTTTACCCATCCTGCAGTCCCAGACCTACAGACCTTCGCAGTGCAGCAGCAGCAGCTCCGTCCTCCTCGAGTTATCCATCGGGCCGCACAAGAGGCGCGTGGAGCTCTCCCTCCTTTCCTACCATTCCTCCTTTAGCATTAGGAAAAGCCGGCTCGTCCACGGGTACATTGTCTTTTACTCGGCGAAACGCAAGGCGTCCCTGGCCATGCTACGTGCCTTTCTCTGTGAGGTGCAGGATATCATCCCCATACAGGTCGTGGCGCTCACGGACGGCTCCATAGACATCCTGGACAACGACTTGAGCAGAGAGCAGCTCACGGAGGGTGAGGAGATCGCCCAGGAGATCGATGGCAAGTTCACCACGATACCTTGTAGCCAGCCGCAGCATAAGCTGGAGATTTTCCACTCATTTTTTAAAGATGTGGTGGAGAAAAAAAACATCATCGAAGCCACCCACATGTATGACAACGTGGCCGAAGCCTGCAGCACGACGGAGGAGGTGTTCAACTCGCCTCGAGCGGGCTCCCCTCTCTGCAACTCCAACCTGCAGGACTCGGAGGAGGACGTCGAGCCCCCCACCTACAGCCCCTTCAGAGAGGACACGTCCATGCCTGCCCTGCCCAAAGACCACTCGAAGCTTTCCATGGAGCTGGAGGGGAACGACAGCTTGTCTTTCATTTCCGTCATGAGCACTTTTGAAAGCAAGCTGAACAACAAAGTACCTCCTCCGGTGAAACCAAAGCCCCCTGTCCATTTTGACATTACGAAGGGGGACCTGTCGTATTTGGAGCAGGGGCATCGGGATGGGCAGAGGAAGTCTGTGTCTTCTAGTAGCTGGTTGCCCACCGACTGCTTCGATCCTTCCGATTACGCCGAGCCGATGGATGCCGTGGTCAAACCCAGAAACGAAGAGGAGAACATCTACTCTGTGCCTCACGACAGCACCCAGGGCAAGATCATCACCATCCGAAACATTAACAAAACTCAATCGAACGGCAGCGGCAACGGCTCGGACAGTGAGATGGACACCAGCTCCCTGGAGCGGGGCCGCAAGGTGTCAGTCGTTAGCAAGCCTGTGCTGTATCGGACGCGCTGCACGAGGCTGGGCAGGTTTGCTAGCTACCGAACCAGCTTCAGTGTTGGGAGTGACGATGAGCTGGGACCCATTCGAAAGAAAGAGGAAGACCAGACTTCCCAAGGATATAAAGGTGATAACGCCGTTATCCCTTATGAAACGGCCGACGGGGAAGACCCGAGGAGGAGGAACATCCTGCGCAGCCTGAGGAGGACGACAAAGGTAGGCTGGTGCTTTCTGCCCTTTGGTCGTGGGATCTGCGGGGTAGAGGTCGGGACATACCGCCGGGTGTGAAGGCTGAACGAGGGCAGGAGCCCCTGCCGTTGCATTCATGGCGTGTTTTTCATGTATTTACTGCTTGATTGAGGAGTAGGGTGAGTGCAGAATCTCTTTATTTGATTTTATTTTTATTGCGTGTTAACTCGCTGCTGGCACGGACTGCGTGAACTTGCAGTCCTATACCAAAATCACCTCCATTGTTTCCACCGCGAGCATTCCGCTCTGACAACTTTATCCTCGCGACGTGCTTCTGAGACAGTTTGTTCCGCGCTGAGAAGTTAGGAGTTTCGAGGTACAATTAACCAAAACGTGGGTGCTTTGAAACGTGGCCTCCATCTGCCTTGTAAATTCTCTTTAACATGGATTAACGTAGTAAAGTCACTATTATCGGCACAGAGTCGTTTAAAGAAACGGGGTGAAGCTAGATGCATCTGACCAGAGAAGATGCCGGTGAGTTGAGGACACGTCTAAGTTGTTGTCTGTTGCCACTCTTGGGTGGCTCTTCTCAAGGCTTTTCTCTAGACGCGTCATGCTGCCACCGCTCTACAAAACCAGCCTTAAATCCACTTGGATTCGCTGCCACTCTTCGGCACGATGGTGGATCTGCTCTTTAGAGGGTGAAACTGGTTTTGGGCGAGCCCGCCGGTTCGAGGTGCCTCATGGTTGAGCAGCCTTTGGACTTCTTGGCCAATGTTTGGTGTGCTGAAGGCCAGCCTTCACCCATTGAAGGCCAATGGTTGGCGCGCCAAAGGCCAACGGTTGGCATGCCAATGGCCACCCTTCGCCTGTTTAAGGCCAATGGTTGGCGCACCAAAGGCCAACGGTTGGCGTGCCGAAGGCCACCCTTTGCCCATCGTAGGCCACCATTCGCCCATTGAAGGCCAACGATTGGCGTGCCGATGGCCACCCTTCGCCTGTTGAAGGCCAACGGTTGGCGTGCTGAAGGCCACCCTTTGCCTATTGAAGGCCAGCCTTACCTGTTGAAGGCCAACAGTTGGCACCCCGATGGCCAACCTTCGCCCGTTGAAGGCCAACGGTTGGCGCCCCGATGGCCAACGGTTGGCCGTCAAAGCCACGCAGCCCTGAGCGTGACGTGGCTGTGTGGTGGGCGTCCTGCCCACCCCCAGATGTGGTGGACATCTTGGCTCCAGTGCGTGGATGCGGATGGAGAGGCCAAGTCATGCTTACGTGGTCCGTGGGATCGAAAATGCCTGGCGCTGCGGCAGGATGGAAGTACACGCATGTATATATATGCCCACACAACACACAGAAACATAAATACACGTGTTACGTACATACACAGATGCAAACATTATATACCTACAGATATATTGTACACGCAGCATATACACCGGCACTCATCAGGCGCACACATACATGCACACACATTAAATATACACACGTTACACGCATAAATATACATACATGTAGACATCCCACACAGACGTCACATATACATACATGTTATACACACATGCATGTGTATGTGCACGTATACACACACTATATACGTATATAGACAAACACATTACATATATGTGCACATTACATGCACGCACGCTGTGAACACAGGCTATTAATGCACTTATACACACATATACATACACACTTTATGCACACGCATATTTATGTGCACGTACTTATGTACACACATATACATACGCACACGCACATATACACACATACATATGTGCGTGCATATACGCACATACACGTCATTACATACACACATCATTATATACACACATACATGCATGCTCACGCATATACATACGTGTACATATATGCAGATGCACACACATATATGCAGATGCACACACATGCATATTATACACACATGCATATTGCATGCACACAGATCTTATACATAAATGTTATATACACACACACGTATACACACATGCCATACACGTACGTACATACGTGTACACGCTATATATACACTCACGCGCACGCACAATATATACGTGCGCACGTGTGCACGCACCCATGTTTTTCTATACACATCTATACAGGCACGTACGGTCTACGCGCACGTACATTAGGACGCGGGTGCACATACGTGTGTGAGGAAGAGCAGAGGCGGGAGGAGGAAGGGAAGCGGGGGCTGCGCTGCCCCCGACCTGGCAGAGGGAGCAGTGGCAGCTGCCGGACGTCCTGCTCGGAGCTGCCTGCCGCTGCAAAACCAATCACGGTAATTAAGAGACGTTATTAATTTCCACTGGAAACAAAGGGAGAGCTGCCCGCAACGATCTGCCAAGCAGGAAGGAGCAAAACTAAATCCTCCTCCTCCTCCTCCTCCTTGGCAGGGAGGATGGGGCTGGAGCGACGCCCTCGGCCTCCGGGAATGATCCCGATCCCTGCGCCGTCATACCGAGAGCTTCCTCGGTTTCCCTTCTACATCCAACTGCCAAAGCATCGTTTTTTCGCTCGCTGCGTTAAAGAAAGCTCTGTCTGGATGTTCCCGCTCGTGGGGGCGGATCGGGGAGAGACGGTTGCTGTCATCCAGAAAAGGTGCTTTGAGCCTCCCCCCTAAAAAAAGGTGGTTTGAGTCTCCCCAAAATACCCGCATAAGCAGAAACTTCCCTTACGGTGATGGATACGCTCGCTCCCGTGGTGCGGCATGCGCCGAGCGGAGTGCAGGCTGTGCTCTTCGGCAAGGGGAAGAGGCTTTGCTGACGGGACCAGGTTTCCAGCTGGCGGGTTTGGGTTTATAACTGGCTTTTTTGGGTTCCCCTTCAACGTTTTCAAGTTTCACTCCCTTGCTGTATTGTAGCACGTTCCCTTTTCCACAGGGAAGCTGAGGGACGTGGCTGGGCGGTGGATGCTGCCGCTCATAATGGTGCTCGGCGTTTTAATTGCTCCCCCTTAATTTTGGGGATTTATTTTTGAGTCACGGATTCATCTTCATTTTGCCGATGGGAAGAGTGTGCGGTGGCAGGTACCACCTCGCCCGGGCTGGAGGAACGTTTGGGTTTCCAGTTTTTCCTTTGGTGACACGTTGTGGGGGTTTATTTGCTCGTTCCTTGAAGTTTAGTAGCAAAATCCTGATTGTAGAATCATGGAATGGGTTGGGTTGGGAGGGACCTTCAAAGATCCATGGGTAGGGACATCTTCCACTAGATGAGGGTGCTCATCCGTAGAGTCGTAGCATCATAGAAGTGTTTGGGTTGAAGGAACCTTCAAAGATCATCTAGTCCAACCCCACTGCCATGGGCAGGGACATCTCCCACTCGATCAGGTTGCTCCAAGCCCCGTCCAACCTGACCTTGAACACTTCCCACCATGGGGCATCCACAGCTTCTCTGGGCAACCTGCTCCAGTGTCTCACCACCCTTGTGGTACAACATCTCCTCCTTACGTCCAACCTAACCCTCTTCTCCGCCAGTTTAAAGCCGCTGCCCCTTGTCCTGTTGCTGCAGACCCTGGTGAAGGTCTCTCTCCATCTTATAAACCCCTTCATATCTTGAAAGGCCACCAGGTGGTCTCTCTCTAGTATGTCCATGTCTCTCTTGTACTGGGGAGCCCAGTGCTGGACCCAGCTCTCCAGGTGTGTCCTCACCAGCGCTGAGCAGAGGAGAAGGATCGCCTCCCTCTGCCTGTCGGCAACGCTTTGTCTAATGCAGCCCAGAACACTGTTGGCTGCCTTTGCGGCACCTTGCTGGCTCATGGTCAACTTGGTGCCCAGCAAAACCCCCAGATCCTTCTCTGTCGAGCTGCTGTCCAGGTGGGTGGCCCCCAGCATAGACTGGTGCATGGGGTTGTTCCTCGCCCGGGGCAGGACTTTGCCCTTCTCCACATTGAGCTTCATGAGGTTCCCATCAGCCTATTTCTCCAGCCTGTCGAGGTCCCTCTGGACGGCAGCACGACCCTCTGGGGTATCAGCCACTCCTCTCGCTTTGGTGTCATCTGCAAACTTGCCGAAGGTACGTCTACCCTATCATCCAGATCATTAATGAAGACGTTAGACAGGACTGGACCCAGGATTGACCCCTGGGGTGCACCGCTGGGCACTGGCCGCTGACTAGACTTTGCTCCACTGATCACCACCCCTTGGGCCTGACCATTCAGCCAGTCTTCAACCCACCTCACCCTCTGCTCATCAACAGATTCTCCAGGAGAATCTGATGGAGATGGTGTCAAAGGTCCTACTGAAGCCCGGGCAGACACTGTCCACCGCTCTCCCCTCGTCTACCAGGCCAGCCGCTTCATCCTAGGAGTTCACCAAGTTGGGTGAACTTCCCCTTGGTGAGGTCCTGTTGGGTTCTCCCATTTTCTGGTCGTTCCCTTCTGCACCCAGAGAGGTTTTTCCCAGCTAAAGACTGGCAAAAATGCCTATTTCCATGAAAATGGCGCCGCCGTTTATTTTTCACCTAAGCCCTGACACCCAGGAGGCTCCACCTTAGATGTTGGCAAGCGACAATCTTTGGGATTAAATCCATCAGCTTTGCAAAGCCTTTGGTCGGGTTTAATGTCCCATAGCGGGGAAGGGAGCGCTGGGAGAAGCAGTTTCCCCGTCCGTAACCGCCATCTCCGCCTCGGTCTGGAATAAATACGTTATTCGTGATGATAATAATTCACTTGAATAAATAATAATAGCAGCCCGCTTGAATAAGTGTCTTATAATATAATAATAGATAATATAACATGCGTTGGGATAAATAATAATGCCTTGGGATAAATAATAATGCCTTGGGATAAACAATAATTCATTGGAATAAATAATAAATTGTGTGAAGAAATAGCAATCCACTGGAATCGGCGTGTTATCCGGCTCTTGTGGCTGTTCACCAGGTGCGGGAGCATCTCCGGGAGGGTTTCCCCCCCACCTCTGGCTCCCGCTGGATCCGGCCCAGGTGGGAATTCAGCCCGGCAAAGCGGTCGCCGTATTTTAGGCTTTATCTGTGGCTACGGTTGGGTCGGCTGAGGAGCAGAGGGAGTTTGTTGGGGCTGCGGCTTTCCCTGTCGGATCGGGTCGTGCCGCTCCTGCTAAAATAAGTGGATTTTGGCTGCCGATATCCTTTGCCGCGTAAAGATTTTAAGAGCGGCTTCCGCATCCTTCCTATCTCGGTGGTAACGGGTTGACTTGTGGATTTAAGCGTCTAAACAAACGGGCGTATTTGAGTTATTTGCCTCAATTCCGCTCCGTGCTCTCCCGCAGAAACCAAAGCCCAAACCTCGGCCGTCCATCACGAAGACGACATGGGAAAGCAACTATTTTGGGGTGCCTTTGACCAACGTAGTGACTCCAGAGAAACCCATCCCCATCTTTATTGAGAGATGCATCGAGTACATCGAAGCAACGGGTAAGAGCAACCGGCTGCGGAGCTTTCTGCCCGGGGGCAGGTCTCTTGTCGTAGGCACGATGGCAACGTGTGGGGAGGTTTCTTCTGCGTGGCAAGCTCGGGTCACCGTGGTTTTTCTGGGAAGGCGTAAAACTCTTCCCTGGATTCTTTTTTATTACCTGGCAAAATGAGCGTGCCCGGGGAAACACCGGCCTCGGGCGTTTGCTGTTCCCATCCCAGCCTCGGAGGCGACGGGATGAAATAATTCAGGTGAACTCCGGCTGCCTTCGGATGGTTTTTTGGGAGTCCACCTTGCACCTTTCCCTCCAAGCGGTTGATGTCGGTGGGTACGGCGTGAAGTTTTCAGCCTCTGGCAGCCCTAATTAACACCGAAATAAGCTCCAGGCTTATTTTCCGATGGCTTTTTCCCCCCTGTCAGGCTCTTGCTCTGGTCAGCTGTAATGGGGAGATCAGACAGCCGGGTGCTTCCCCTTTCTCCGGCATTTTTTTTTTTTGCCGATGGCAAAGCATGAGCCGACACCGCTGCCGCATCCGAGAAGAAACAGCCAGTGCCACTTCACCCCTTGGTTTCCCATCCGGAAAATCCAGGCACCGTTTTCTCTTCAGGGAGACCAGGCTTTGTTTCTTTTTCTCCCTCTGCGCAGCAAAAAAAAGGAATATTATTTGGGTGAAGATGCCTTGCGCAGAAGAGACGTCGGTGTCATCACAGCACGCTGTAATTTGAATTAATCGTTAACGCTTTAAATGGGCACAAAGCGACGCCTGGGGATAAATCACCTCAAATCGAGGTTGGGTTTTGGAGGAGCAGCGTGAAAAAAATAGGATTGGGGGGTAAAAAGATAAATCCGGGGTGTGAAATTCTGCGTGGAGCTCCGGGCAGGTTGGTTTGACGTTAAGTTGCTGTAACTCCTAATTTTTGGATTAAAAAAAAAAAAAAAGATCTCTGCGGGGCGTTGGGTTTAAAAGGTTAAAAATAAGGAATAGGGGAACTCGTCCCTGTTGGGATGAGATCGCAGGCTGGGTTTAAACTAGGATTTCTTGGAGGAACGGGATTTCTTGAAGGGTTTGGGGTATCATCGCTTCCAGGCTTTGGGGAGCAAATGAGATTTATGGATTTTAATGCTTAGAAAGACGGGTTTATAGGGGGGTTGTCCCTAAAGCCCCCCCCATTTGCGCGTGCCCCCCTTGTGCTGACATCTCTTTTTCCTCACCAGGGCTGAGCACCGAAGGTATCTATCGCGTGAGCGGAAACAAGTCGGAGATGGAGAGCCTGCAGCGGCAGTTTGACCAGGGTAACCTCGGCGGCCGAGATTCCTCCTTTCCCACCCCAAAACTCGAGGGACGCCCGCGCCCGCCTCCCCTCCACCACCGCCAAAGTGTTTTTAGGATGAAAACATGTTTGGACACGCTTAACCCCTGTTGTTTTTATAACCCGGATGAGGCTGACATCCCCGCCGCGGCCGCGCTGCCCCGTGCCGTCCCAATGAGCGACGCCGGGCACCGGGACTCTCCTGTCCCCACGTTTTTCTGGGTGTTTTATCCGGTTTTGTGCCCCTCCTTCGCCCTTTCATGCCGCTGGCTCGGCTGCTGGGCATCAGGGTTTGGCTCCTCTGTAAAATGGAGATTCGGGTCCACGGCTGAAGGTGGTTTTCTGCCAGTGGCAATGCCGAGCCACTTCGGGGTGAACGCCCCGTCAGCTTCCCGCATCCCTCGGTGCTTCGGGGTGCGACCGTGAGCCTGGGGGTGTAACCCCGAGACTCTCCCCTTGCAGATCACGGGCTGGACCTGGCTGAGAAGGATTTCACCGTCAACACCGTAGCCGGTGCCATGAAGAGTTTCTTCTCCGAGCTGCCCGAGCCCCTGGTCCCCTACACCATGCAGGTTGAGCTCGTGGAAGCCCACAGTGAGTACACCCGGCGGGTCCCGACCCTCCTCCTGCCCCAGCCCAGCCCGTCTCCTTATTAATCCGTACCGTACCAGCTCATTTGCAGGCACACCTCATTAATTCATACCATAAAAGCCCATTTGCGGGCACGTCTCCTTATTAATTCACACCCTCCAAGCCTGTTTCTGGCCAGAGATGCTCTGCCCCGGCATCGTCGCTCAGTGCCGACCTGCGCCCATGAGTTTTTGCCGGGTTTATTTTCGGGAAGACCGATGATCCACTTGAGCTGGTGGCCCAAAAATCCCCTCCCCAAAGAGGAGGGATCCCACAGCGGGACGCTGCCATGACTGGCTGCGATGCCTGGCGAGCGTTTCTCTGCCGCGGCAGCCCCCCGATTCCGCTTTCCCTCCCGGCAGAAATCAACGACCGGGAGCAGAAACTCCACGCGCTGAAGGAAGTGCTGAGGAAGTTTCCCAAGGAGAACTACGAGGTCTTCAAATACGTCATCGGGCACTTGAACAAGTACGTAGCGGGGTTCCTGGGACACAGGAGGGCTCTGGGGCACCCCAAACCCCCCCCAAGCGCCGGGTCTGGGGGTCGCCTCTGCAGCCGGATGATGTCGAGGCGATTGGGGTCCCTGACGGCACCTCGCCAGCATCGTCTTGTCCCCTCTCTCCCGCCGCAGGGTCAGCCACAACCACCGGGTGAACCTGATGACCAGTGAGAACCTCTCCATCTGCTTCTGGCCCACCCTGATGAGACCCGACTTCAGCACGATGGACGCCCTGACGGCCACCCGCACCTACCAGACAATCATCGAACTCTTCATCCAGCAGTGCCCCTTCTTTTTCTACAACCGGCCCATCCTCGAACCCCCCAGTGCCGCTCCCGGCTCTCCATCCGCCGCTCCCCCCGGCGCCCCTTTCCTCCCCGCCACGCCGGGCATGGCTCAACCCTCGCCTCCCCGGACCCCACCGCCGTCGCCGCAGTCGCCCGTCCAGCCGCTCCTCCCGGCCCAGCTCCACATGGAGCAGCACACGCTGTGAGCTGGCGCTGGGGGAAAAAAAACAAAACAAAACAAAACAAAAAACAAACCAACAAAAACCAACCGGAAAAAAAAAAAAACACAAGAATCTTGGTCTGGTCTGGGGCTCCCGGTGGAGACGGGGAAGCGAGTGCCGGGCTTGGGCTCGCCCTCTCCCGCCCCGGCGCAGACTTGGGCACGGCGGGAGTGCGCCGGAATAGCCGGACTTGGGGCCCCAGGAGGATTTTTCCCCCAACTTTCGGTTTGGGCAGGGGATTGAGGAGCGGATCCGGCACCGGTGGGACGGTGGAGCTGAGCCGGCGGACCCGCGTGCCGGGGCGCTTGGCAGATCGGACACTTCTCCGGCTGCCCCTGAACTTTTCGGCTCAGCCCGGGTGCCGCCAAACCCCCTCGCATCCCCTGGGACGCGGCCGGCGGCTTGCCCGGCACCGTCTGAAGCTCATCCGACGTGGCCTGAGGCTCGTTCGGCACGGCCGCAGCTCGCCCAGCATGGTCCAGCATGGCCCAGGGCTCGTCCGCCATGCTGTGGTGCAGCCCGAGGCTCATCTGGTGTGGTCCGGCACAGCCCCAGGCTTGTTTGATGCAGCCCAGGGCTCATCCGACATGGTCCAGGATGGCCTGAGGGTCATCCGACGTGGTCCAGCGTGGCCTGAGGGTCATCCAACGTGGTCCAGCATGGCCTGAGGGTCATCCAACGTGGTCCAGCGTGGCTTGAGGGTCATCCAACATGGTCCAGTGTGGCCTGAGGGTCATCCAACGTGGTCCAGCGTGGCTTGAGGGTCATCCAGTGTGGTCCACTGTGGCCTGAGGGTCATCCAACGTGGTCCAGCTTAGCCCAAGGTTCATCCAACGTGGCCCAGTGTGGCCCAAGGCTTGTCTGATGTGGCCCAAAGCTCATCCAACATGGTCCAGCATGGCCTGAGGCTCATCCAATGTGGTCCAGCTTAGCCCGAGGTTCATCCAATGTGGTCCAGCATGGCCTGAGGCTCATCCAACGTGGTCCAGCATGGCATAAGGCTTGTCTGATGTGGCCCAAAGCTCATCCAACGTGGTCCAGTGTGGCCTGAGGGTCATCCAACGTGGTCCAGCGTGGCCTGAGGCTCATCCAACGTGGTCCAGCATGGCCTGAGGCTCATCCAACGTGGTCCAGCTTAGCCCAAGGTTCATCCAACGTGGTCCAGTGTGGCCTGAGGGTCATCCAACGTGGTCCAGCGTGGCCTGAGGCTCATCCAACGTGGTCCAGCATGGCCTGAGGCTCATCCAATGTGGTCCAGCTTAGCCCAAGGTTCATCCAGCGTGGTCCAGTGTGGCCCAAGGCTTGTCTGATGTGGCCCAAAGCTCATCCAACGTGGTCCAGCGTGGCCCAAGGCTTGTCTGATGTGGCCCAAGGCTCATCCACCATGGTCCAGCACAGCCTGAGGTTCATCCAACGTTGTCCAGCGTGGCCCGAGGCTCATCCAACGTGGTCCAGCGCAGCCTGAGGTTCATCTGACGTGGTCCAGCGCAGCCCGAGGCTCGTCTGCCACGTCCCGAGGCTCACCCAACGCATCCCAAGACTCATCCGAGATGACCCGAGGCTCATCCAACACCGCCCGGCGCATCCCGGGAGTCTGATGAATCCCAGGACCTCCCTGAGGGTCCCCCCCCCACTTCCCACCCACTCCCCAAAAAGCCTTTTCGGGCGCCCGGCGTTGCCTTTTGGCCGGGACCCCCCCTTTTTCCGCCCCTCTCCGGGGATTTTGGCATTAAGCACTTACCGGAGGGGAGGGGTTGGACCCCCACCCCGTTTTTGGCTGGATTTGGGGTTTTTCTCCGGAAAAGCCGACGCTGATTTTGGGGTTTGGCCGACGGGTTTCGGTTTGGGGAAGAAAAGTCGGAATTTGGTTACGGCGAGGACGCCTGGGTCACCTGGGAATGGGGGTTGGGTGCCCTGGGGGTTGGGGGTGTCCGGACGTTTGGGCCCCCCCTGGGATGGGGGAGGGGTGGGGTGGGTGCTCGGACGTCCGGGTCCTTCCTCCCCCCTCCCCCTCCCAGTACCGGGGTGGTTTTAAACTGGATTTTCATGGTACCACTGGGAGAGCACGGGNCCCTCCTGGGTCTCTTCGCACTTTAAGCCCCCCCAACCCCCCTCCCCACCCCCCCTCCCGGTGATGAAAACAGCCCAAATCCCCCCAAAAACACCTATCCCCCCCCCGGGGGGGGCTCCTCCGGCCCACGGAAACCCTCAAAAAGGGCTTTTCCCCCCCCCAATTTCTCCAGTCTCGTGCTTTAAAACAAAAGTGTTGGTGTAAATAGCGGCCGCCGGCTTCTTTTCTTTTTCTTTTTTTTTTATCAAACTGGCCAAAAAAACCCCAAAAAGAAAAAAACCCCCAGAAAAGTAGAAAAAAAACCTCAAAAAAACCCAGTTCTCACCCGGGGAGGTTTTTTTGCCGTTAAAAAACGGGGTTTTGGTGCCTTTCGGCACGGCCAGAGGGGCCTTTTGTGGGGTTTTTTTCGGTGCTGGCGAAGGGCTGGGGGAAAAAAAGGCAAAATCAGGCAAAAGTCGAACCGGAAGACGGACACGTCGCTGCTCTCCCCCCCCAAAAAACGGGGCAAAACACTACATTTTAACCATTTTCCCCCTTTCCTGCCGCCGCATCCTCCTCTTCTTCCTCGCCCGCCGCATCCCGGCGCGGTTTTGGGACAGAACTCCCGATTTTGGGGATTTTTTTTTTCACCCCCTTCCCTGTGGATTTAGGTTTTCCCGTTAGGTTGACCCCCCCCCCCCCTTTTTTTTGGGGGGGGCTAACCTCGCGACACGATAGGAACGTCGTATCGGAAAATAGTAGTTTTTAAAGCAGGACGTAAGTTATTGTTTAAATAATAAAAAAAATGCGATTTTTTTTTTTCTCCCCCCTCCGCTGTACGTTAAAAAAACCCACCCAACCGCAAAAAAAAAAAAAAAAAACCAACCAAACCCCCAAACCCCATCTTTAATCGATTCCTCCGCAACAAAAAAAAAGGAATTTTCGGGTCTTTTTGGGGGGTTTTCCGCTGGCGAAGGAGCCGCCGAAGGGGCCGGCAGGAGCGATGCCGGTGCTAACGGTTCTTTCTTTGTATTTTTAGGGCCTAACAAACCTCCGCCCCGTAGTTCTTGGTGATAGACGTTGCCTTTTTCTGCTTCTTTTAAGGACGTTTTTAACAATTTGTGGTATTTTCCAGGGCCGATGCGATTAGTGCATGAAAAAAAAAAATAATGTTTAACGCTCGGGGGGTCCGGCCGGGCCCTTTTACTGCTGAATTTAAAGAGGAAAAAAAAGAAGGAAGACGAGAAAAAAAAAATAATAATAATAATTCTGGAGTCGCGGCAGAGTTTTTTTGAGGTGGGGGGGCTGGGGGGAGCCCGGCCGCCTGCAAACTGGAAACCAGTTGCAGAAAGACTGGGCTTGGCGGGCTGGGAAGCGGGCAGTGCAAACTGGAAACCAGTTG
>WAAD01003962.1:120400-163843 GCA_013389945.1 Fregata magnificens | reverse complement strand
GGCCACCAAGATGATCAAGGGTCTGGGAAGCCTGCCATATGAGGATAGGCTGAGGGAACTGGGTTTGTTCAGCCTTGAGAAAAGGAGGCTTAGAGGTGATCTCATCACCATGTATCAGTACTTGAAGGGAAGTTACCAAGAAGATGGAGACTCCCTTTTTACAAGGAGTCACATGGAGAGGACAAGGGGTAATGGGTATAAGTTACTCTTAGGGAGATTCCGATTGGACATGAGAGGGAAATTTTTCACAATGAGAACAGTCAACCATTGGAATAATCTCCTCAGGGAAGTGGTCGATTCCGCTACGCTGGATACTTTTAAGACTCAGCCGGACAGGGTGCTGGGCCATCTCGTCTAGACTGTGCTCTTGCCTAGAAAGGTTGGACGAGATGATTCTTGAGGTCCCTTCCAACCTGGTGTTCTATGATTCTATGATACTCTATCAAATTCAAAGACACTGAAGTCTCTCTGATAAATTGAACTGAGATAAAAGAGAAAAAAAAAAAATCACAGAATAGTTGAGGTTGAAAGGCACCTCTGGAAATCATCTAGTCCAACACCTCTGCTCAAGCAGGGTCAGCTAGAGCAGGCTGCCCAGGACCATGTTCTCTCAGATTTTGAATATCTCGAAGGCTGGAGTCTCCACAACTTTTTTGCATTACCTATTACATCACATGCTTTTTTTTTTTTTTTTACCTCTAAGTCAGTCATTATCCCTTCAGTTTTGCTACACATGTGCATCCTATGCCTACTTCCTGGATTCTGCACCTGCTGTCTTATCACAGAATCACAGAATGGTTGGGGTTGGAAGGGACCTCTGGAGATCATCTTGTCCAACCCCCCTGCTTGAGCAGGTTCACCTAGAGCGGGGTACACAGGACTGCGTCCAGGCGGGTTTTGAATATTTCCAGAGAAGGAGATTCCACAACCTCTCTGGGCAGCCTGTTCCAATGCTCTGTCACCCTCACAGTAAAGAAGTTTTTTCTCATGTTCAGCTGGAACTTCCTGTGTTCCAATTTGTGCCCATTGCCCCTTGTCCTGTCGTTGGGCACCACTGAAAAGAGTCTGGCCCCATCCTCTTGACACCCACCCTTCAGATATCTGTAAGCATTGATAAGATCCCCCCTCAGTCTTCTCTTCTCTAGGCTAAACAGACCCAGGTCTCTCAGCCTTTCCTCATAAAAGAGGTGCTCCAGTCCCCTGGTCATCTTTGTGGCTCTCCACTGGACTCGCTCCAGCACTTCCCTGTCCTTCTTGAACTGGGGAGCCCAGAACTGGACACAGTACTCCAGATGTGGCCTCACTAGGGCGGAATAGAAGGGGAGGACAGCCTCCCTCGACCTGCTGGCCACACTCCTTTTGATGCACATTATTTATGCATTATTATGGCATTAGTGACTCCACATCTTCAGATATGTCACAACTTATACAGTCCTAATTAGAAACAGAAAATATTGTCTACCCGGGTACGTACATACATTAATACATCGTTGAAACATATCTCCATGTAAAATACAATTTAAGCTACTGGATTTCCTACCGGTTTTCTTGAAGACCACATGGATTGGCCTATCTTTCATCACAAGATCCAAGGCTGATAAGCCTTCTTTATCCTGAACATACAGACTAACGCCATGCTGAAAGAGAAGGAGAGGAGGGGAAGAGAAAAACACAGGTAAAATTAAACTTTACAGTTTTAAGTATGCCAGGTAAACATTTAAGAAGCTAAACAAACCTTTAATTGAAGTTTAATATTGATAAAAGAAAGTCTTCAGATTCTTTCAAGTAAATTGTAAGCAAATCTGAAAAAAACAGTGCAGTTCTGTTCAACTACATATACATCATGTGGATCTATTAACTGGGATTTTATTGTATGAATACTGATTGAGCAATAAGATGTAATCAGGGAAACACAAAGGAAACACATTTGAAGAGAAAGCATTGCCATCTGGGAAGGGCAAACGTTTAACCAAAAATGCATTTACCAGCTTTGAAGAATACATTTTCTTATATCAACATGTTTACAGAATCAGTTTTGACAAGCTGAAGAAGGAAGAAGATCAAAAAAACCAACTATGGCTTTGAAAACAAGCAGGGAACAGTGGTTCACAGTTGCTCAGAAAGGGCAAGAGGACACGAACAGCCAGGCAAGACAGCAGCAAGGAAGCTTCAGAAGCACAAAGCATGAACAGGTCATTGCTTTAGAACTTTGAAAGAGATAGATATTCTCTGTAAACACCATTTTCTCAATACAAAAAAGTGCTGCTACGCCAGCACTGGTTTGAAGGAAGTCAAGTGCCATCAATCAGATCACTGAAGGGAAGAACTGCAGATGTCCCCAAGCAGAACCTAACGGATAATATGGCTGTACCTATGTACCACAGCTCACGGTTAATATAAAAGAAAACCTTACAGAATTTCACTCTTAAGAGATAAACACATGAAATACAAAAATCGAGGGAACACAATCCATTCAAGCATGACAGAAGGACAGCTAGCCACATCTGCAATAGGGATTTTAACCTGTAACTTCATTTGGAAAAACACTAGCCAGAAGAACAACATATGCTCTCCAAATTATAAAGGCAACCCTACTAGCAACAGTGCTGGTATTAATTCACTATATGACAGAAAGACCAACCTATTTTTATGATTTAACAGGTAGCTGGATATTCTTCTCTTTGGCAGCAGCATAGGTCATTTACAAGCAGAACAGAGGCTGCACTGATATTCATGTGGTCTGAATTTGTAAAAACAAACCCCAACTGCTGAGTGGCAAAACTTGTAGTTAAATACAGTCTGAGAATAAGCCATGACTGCCTCCAGCCACAACAGAAGTCTGTCATCCACAGTAGTTGAGTACCCCAGGGGTTGATACTGGGGCCAGTACTGTTTAACATCTTCACTAATGACCTGGATGACAGGACAGAGTGCACCCTCAGCAAGGCTGATGATGATACAAGACCAGGAGGAGTGGCTGATAAGCCAGAGGGTTGTGCTGCCATTCAGAGGGACTCTGACAGGCTGGAGCAATGGGCTGAGAGGAACCTCATTAAGTTCAACAAAGGGAAATGCAAATCCTGGCCCTAGGGAGGAACAGCACAGTGTACCAATACAGCTAGATGCTGACTGGCTGGAAAGCAGCTTGGCAGAAAAGGACCTGGGGCTCCTGATGGACAACCAGTTGACCACAAGCCAGCAATGTGTTCTCGCAGCTAAGAATGGTGAAAGCATCCAGGGCTGCATGAGGGAGTGTTGCCAGCAGGCATTACTCAGCACTGGCAGGCCACAGCTGGAGCGCTGGGTTCAGGTCTGGACTCCCCAGTACAAGACAGACATGGACATACAGGAGCAAGTCCAGCAAAAAACCATGAAAATAATGACTGAAGCATCTGGCATACAAGGAGAGGCTGAGTGAGCTGGGATGCTTAGCCTAGAGAAGGTTCGGGGGGGTGGGGGAGGACGTGTCTTATCAACTTGTATAATAAATACCTGATTGGAGGCAGGGGGTGGGGATCCCAGTGATATTCAGTGGCAGGACAAGTGGCAACAGGCACAAATTGAAATATAAAAAATTCTGTTTAAACCTAAAAACCATTTTTACTGGACTAGTATTAAAACATTGGAACAGAGATGTTTGAGTCTCCTGGAAACTCTCACTGGAAACATTCAAAATCGAACTGGACACAGTCCTGGGCGACCTGCTCTAGCTGACCGTGATTGAGTGTGGGCGTTGGACTAGACAATCTTCAGAGATCTCTTTCTAGCTCAGCTATTTCATAATTCTATTCTATAATCCCTTCCTGTTGTTGCTATAATACTTTTCCATAATGCAGTACAGTAGAGAGACTTCAGTTAAGGAACTTGGGAGGCAGAGCACTCCCAACGAGCTGTTTCGTTCTACTGCTTAGAGGAATATCAGCAGAGCTAGCTATCAGAAAAATCTCACTCATTTATGCAACTGATAGAAAAGTAAAATACATGTGGGGAAACCTGTATAGGCCTCCTGCAAGCAAATATTAAAGATACAGACATACACACACACACTAGAGGACTGAATACTTTTTCATACACCACATACACCGTTTCCAGGTTTCTAGAGAACAGAATCACGTACAATTCTCACACAAACACCTACTTTTGTGAAGTTTAATGAAAACCTCCTCACTATGTAAGGGTACAGCACACGAAATCCATATTTAACAGTTACCAGACTGCCAAGAATTAAAAACTACTGGATCCACACAACTACTTGTTGAAAGCAGAGAGTTTAACACTTATAAATGGCTAGTCACTGCACTTTAAAAAGGCTGAATTCTAAATGGAAAATTCTCTGCCTTAAAAGGTTTGCTTTTAAGTAACCCTGAACCACAAATATTTCATTTTCTTACGCGGTTAAAGGGACCCTGAACATCTCAACCATATGTAGCTCTTCCCTTTGCTGTACTTCGGACAGGAAAAACAGAAGAGCAATTGAAAAATATACACAACTTTCTAAGTGGTAGGGAAGAAACAGCAATTGCAAGAAAGGAATGAGGGGGACTGAGCAAAAGCCCTGGTTAAAATATGAATGAAATGGGAATTCACTTAAAAAAATGCTCCATATCTTGAAGTGCTTATCTCTCAAATGTAAGATTCGTTTCTAATTATAACTCCACTAAAGCTTTTATTATTTTATGTTCTCTGAAAACGCTAATTGGTGCAAATACTGAGGAGTCTATTTTTAGAGTATCTTTAGTCTGATCACTCTCCACTTTTACGATCCTGACCCTGATACCATCCACACAATCCAGTCTTCAGGGAAGTCCACAATTAATCAGGGATCCTTACTCAGTGCTGATTTCTGCATGGGCAAAGGCAGACATCTTTTATGAACACAGAGACAACTTTCAAGTAAATCAATGCACTGTGATCTAAATGCGGTATTAAGACAACCCTCAAGAGGCTTTCAGGCAAGTTTAAAAACCCACATTTACATAAAGAATACAACTAAAAATTGTAGATACCAAGGAAAACTAGTTGTAAATCACTCACCTTCATTAATGACAAAACACAATCAATGTATCCATAAAATATACTTCTGTGCAAAGCTGTCCATCCAGACTCTTTGTCTTTCGCCAAGAGATCTACTCCTTTGGTCTCAGCCAACCAGTCTAGCACTCCTTTTTTGCCACAAGATGAAGCAAGATGTATAACGTTTCTTCCAAAGGCATCCTTTATAGTTGCAGCATTGTAGCAGTAAGAAGAGAGAAAGGCCTTGATCTGGCCTTCACTTCCTCTGGTTACCACAGAAATAACATCCAAAGCATGCTGTAGAGATCGACACTTTGAAGTGCAGTCTGGCATGAGAGAACTCATCTTCACTTCTGAAGCTGCTCCTGTCCTTAAGGGGAACAACCCTTAAGTGTATCAAGGCACTCCAATTCAGTACACAACACAGTGCCTTAAAAAACTTGTAATTCCAAGGATGTAAATCCAGTTTTATTGAGCTGCCATTAGAAATCTTTGTACTGCTATGTTTGGCACTTGATCCAAATAAATATTTATAAATATGTATTTTTAGAAGTCTTATTTCACCATCTTATATAACAAATATTCTTGTCCATAGAAAATTCCAAAACTGAACTACCTCAAGTGTGGAGAGGGGGATTCCCCCTCCACACTACCTTATTCTTCTAAAACTCCATAATTGCAAGGGAGACCTGAAAGAGAACAAACCAGAACAGATTAGTCAACAAAACTTCTTTTCCCCAGCAACTGTATCAATTTAAATGCATATCAAACTAGCACTCGCAAGTACAGGAGCAATGTGGCAAGGGTTAACTGACCTGCCCCATGCCATCTGAGCTTATACTTAGGCATTCAGTCAGTTTAAAAAGACATGACTCCACTCCCCACCCCAGCCTCCAAAGGCACTTCCTCCCTTTCTTTGACATAAATCTTTGAGGCTACACAGTGAACTGGATCCAAAAAAGTCATCGAAAGAGAAAAAAAATGTTTGTTTTTCCAGCCTTAGGACCCTCATAGTTTGCTGTCTAATTATATCATTACTTTGCGATCAGAAAGCAAGGACTGAACTAAAAGACTGCTGGGAAAAAAAAGAAACCAAAAACAAAACCCAAAAAACACCCACCCACCAAAAAATCCCACAGCTTCTGAGTAGATCTTGGCTAACAGAAGCTTTGTCAGTCACACCCAGAAAGAGGCAGGGACCACCACAGTTTCCCTTAGCCACTGCAAAAAAGGATTTTTTCTTTTTTTACTTTCTCTTCCCTGGCCTGAATGCCTACCCATCTTGCTACTAAGTCTCGCCTGCAGAATCAACAGGAAGGCTCCTCTCCATCACTCCCCAAGCCACTGACAAATGTGAGAGGAAGGATGGCAACAGAGCAAAGAAAAAACACTTGTACAAGAGCTGTGAATGCAGACTGATAGCACTCATGCAGGGCAAAGGTCTAAAGCTCCTGAAATAGGCAGGAAGAAATGAAGGTCTAGGTTGGAAGGGGTAAGGGAGGAAGAAGAAGGAAAAGGAGGCAAATTCTTGTTCATTAAAATATATTCCCAGTCCTCCTCCTATTTCAAGAATTACCATCAAGATTGCCAACCAAGTTGAAAGCAATCAGTTTAGAGCAAACACTAGTAATGGAATCTAAACTTCCAAGAAAAAAAAATAATTCTCATCCAACAGTATTCACTTAAACATCTCATGACAAAGCCTTCAACAATTATTTTTCCACCTCATTCAGAAAGGATTAAATACTTGGAATGGAAATCTACAGATCAAAGTTGTTCAGTATGTACCTTCAAAAGAATCTCAAACAGCAGGCACATGAAAAACAAAAAAGTAGGTTTTATTCATTACAGTTTAGTCCCTCATCCCTGTCCAGGAGTAACATTCAGAAATATCCCAGAGACAAAATTGACCACAACTGTTTAGCTTACATTTGTCACAGAGAGCTTGTGTTCACTCTACAGGGCATTTTACAACCAACATACAAAATTCCGCAGTAACACAAGAAGTTTAACATATACTTGTGTGGACTCTTCTCCTTTCACCTTCTCTAAAGCCTCAGACTATAAAGAAAAGTCAACCACTGTTGCAAGCTTGGAAAAAAGTTCTAGTTTCAAGAACACAGCCTGACTTGCTGCTCCAAGGAATCAATGCGTGACAGGTGACTGCTATCAGCAGACTCAGATTGCCAGTGCATCAAACACTCTTCTAAATAGTAATAATTAAAAAGAAATATGTAGAGATCTATAGCAAAAACATCACAAGTGCTATTATCCTCAAACCAATTTGTCACATTTCATCAGTATGCCACTAGGCAGCAAAATTATGCTGTGGAAGAAGTATGAATTTTACGTATGTCTTGCAAAGCACATCTTAAATATAATTCATTGTTAAGACATCGCTACTAAGACTAATGTGCTACAAAGAAAGAAAAGTAAAAATAAAAAGAACAAAGAAAAATTACTCAAGGGAGACATAAAATAAAGTTGACTAATCTGTTAGGCAAACCGGTATGAAATGGTACCACCACGCAAGGAAGCAGTCCTGCCGTGTCCCATGCCATACCTTCCCTTGTGCAGTACACACCTATTTAAGACACTGAATTGCATGAGAAAATGATTCTGAAGAAAGTAAACCCTGCTTCCAAAGAAACTTGTGCCATTACAAGAAAGGAACAGAGAGGCCAGAGAAAAACTTCTTTAAAGCACCTGAGCTCTAGCCTCACCAGACATCAAAATACTGTGGACAGCAAACCACACATTAAAAGAATAAAAAGTCTGCTATTAGATAGAAATACAACCCTGCCTACCTCACACTAACTTCATTATGGTGACATTTACTGCAGCTATGTGAAATCTGACTCTGTTGAATTATTTCTTTACAAGTCATTCTAACCCAGCCCTACTTTACTATAAACATTACAACACTAGATACTGTATTAGTACATTGATACATACACCTTGAGTTTCGAGACAGAAGGCTGTAGATCAAGTTTTCACCCCTCCCCAATGAAGACTGGCACACCAATAACACACACTATCATGTTATTACAACATCTGAAAAGGGTTAATAATCAGATCTGACTATTTTTAAATACAAAGTAGGTCCTTAAGTGAAACCTTCACAATTTTAAAATTGTGAATTGACGCTCACATCTGTGTGAAAACCTTGTGACTGCTGTTCAAATGCTTACTTCTAGTATATGGAGTCCCAGCTGAATGATCAGCACCTAAAATAAGCACAAAATAGGAACAGTGCCAGCATTTTTTAAATTTTGAATTTAAATATCTAGAATCCAGTGCCCTTTTCATTATGTCTCTGCTTTTATTTGCAGATATTTCTGTAGGCTTCTCGGCACTAATCACATTCATGTTATAATACCAGTGTCTTCCTAATGCTGTAATTATTGAAAGACATAAATAACTAAATAAGATTATCATCTTGTAAACATTTTTATGACACAGTAGGTATCATTTGGAATTCAAATTCTTTTTAAAAACTGATTCCTAATTAACATTTTCATGACAGAAAAACATCACAAAAAATGGAGGAATTAGAGCAGTATTCAGAGTATCCCAAAGACATTTTATTTCAGTAGCAAGTGAGTTTCTGAATTTTCCCTTAGAGACATGAGCTACTTATTATACATGTTCACAGCTGAGGAAAATTTGAAAGATTACAACCAACCTGGAAGGAATTCCTAAGCAGAAAGAATGTGTTTCTGGTATCTTGCCTCCTAGAAGTGAGTAGGTAGAGCCCTCTCACTCAGCTCTTCCCCTCAAAGAGGGCAAAGCACCATGGCACAACAGCTGTCAGACACCCTCCAAGAAGGGGTGTGTCAGATGTGTCATCTGACCTTATGGAGTCAGAACTCCTACAGCTGAAAAAGAAGCTCTCTACCTACTGTGGTTGTCTCAAAAATCTCTGTTCTTTCAAGAAGTCACTACAAAGAGGCAAAGTTTTGGTACTTTTTTTGCTAAAAAGTCTAAAATCAAAGCTGTCACACCTCTCAAGTATGAAATTAACTAAGATTCTACATACCTGTAAGACTAAGCTAACAAATACCTCAGACTACGGATGATGATGGTAGATTTCATTTCCTGCAAACAGCAGAGGGCAGATGTAAAATCTTGAGATTCTGTTCAATCATTGGGAAAAATGAACAGTGTTGGCAGAAGCTTCCCACTGTGGAGTTCCAGAAATCTCTCTGCATATCAAAGCTGCTTACAAGGGACTTCTGCTGGGTTACAGGTCTTCAAGTCCAAGGGTTCTGTTTACCTATTTTTGTTATCCAAGATACTTCCCAGAATAGATAAAAAATATATAATCAGTTCTGTTTGATGGTGATGATTCTGAATCAATGTATTCTGGTAATATGAAATCTCACAAAAATTAAGCCAGAAGAAAGAGATGATGATACCAAGCCAGCTTTAGGACTCCCTGGTACGTATCTGGTTCTCAGTCACTATCTTTCAGAAGACAAACCTAGTGAAGGCAGAGCATATTCAGCACAAATTTTTGTGATGCCTAGAACACTGACATTTAGCACAGAGGCATCACAAGCTACTGGATGAAGGAAAATACCAGACTGCTCGTTTCCACATCTGTAGGATCATGTTCTCCATCAACACATTCTCAATTTTTTTTTTTTCCCTAGAAAGCTTTTCTACAGAGGTTGTGTGCTCTTGGCTCAAAGGCACAAGGGTGCTATCAGAAGAGAAACAGCAACCAACCCTTACCCCATGGTTGGATGCCAGAAACATATATGGAAACTGCCAATCTGGGAGGCGCACATTTGACACTAGAGTTCATATCTGTGGTCTTTCAGATTCTTCCTGATGAAAGCCTATACTCAGTATTGGATCTAGCAAAATCTGGATAACATGGATGTGGATACCAGTACCAAGGCAGTGGCTAGTAGCTGCTGTTGTGGGTTTTTCATCTTAATAGAGACAATGGTCTCACATGGAAGTCAAAGAGAAAACAGAAGAGATTCAGATAGTTAGAATTCAGTGCCACTTGAAGTGCCACTACTGGTTTTGCATCTTCCATGTGCACTGCATTAAAGTAACTCAATTGTCAAATTAGTAACATAGCCTTAAAATCCAACTTTAACATATTTCTCAAGACCTTTAAATTGGCATAACCTCATTCCATTCACTGTTTTCCTGTTGGTTTTTTTTAACTTATTTTTTTAACTGGTACTGATTTTTTTCTAAATACCAGTTGCATCTAGGATATACTTGGTGAAAAAGTACCTACTATTTGGCTCTCCTAAAACAGAACTAAATAATGGTTTCTATTTTCCATATAAAAGAAGCCTAGAGTTTTCCTTGTCAGTCCTAATACCCCTCCTTTAAAAAAAAAAAGTGTAAATAATATGGCTTTTCAGAAAGTGCAAAATTCATTTGCTCTTCGTTTTGATAGTAAGTTCCTAAAAGAAGAGAGATATGACTGGCAATATCATACACTTTGGGAAAGTTAAGTCCATCCTTTTAGGGGTATTGTGAGTTTTTAAAGATTTCCAGGGTGGAGTGGAAGGAGAGTTTCAGAGGGGGGTTGTGTTTTATACAAGCATGCTGGCATTTAATAATATTCTCCAAGTTGGTGCATTACCACTTGTTTCACAAAATCACAAAAGACCTGTAACCATAACAGCATGGAAATCCTGAAAATATTTGTACCCAAAACAAACTTCACCATGCAGACTACTTGATTAGTAAGTTAATTAAAAAAAACCCTCAAATCTAAAGCTTACAGAATTAAAGCCATGGGAATTTGCTATCACATTACTGATTTTCCAGGATTTTCTGTTGACAGTAGTCTTACCTAAAGGCAACTTTTACTAATATATATTAAAGTAGTAGTTTAGAATCTGACAAAAGTGACTAGCAAATTGCAGCTGGGTAGGAATATAATAAATGTAGCACTGGCATTAAGCAACATATCCTCAAGGAAACACAGATGAATTCATAGATAAATAACAGCAAACACACCCTTCAGCTATAAGCAGCACATTGTCCAAGGCTTTAAAGAAGAGCTAGACTACTAATTTCTACTCAGAAGATTACATATCCACAGATAGTTTAACCTGTTCGAAACTCCCTGCACATTTGTTGAAGTCTGGGCATAAATCTAGGCTTTTCAACCCACTGAACAATATTATTTGAATACACGATATATTTTATGGGGGGAAAGTGATTGAATATACAAGGAAAAAAGGGTAAGTCTAAGCTATGCAGCAGCTTAGAGTGGTTTGGCAGTCAGAAATTCCCACATAAAGTCTTTTTAAAAAAGTAGCTTCGACTATATTAGAGAAGCATTGCAATACAAGGCACAGAAAGCAAGGGTTCTGCTCGTCTCAATACACAAAACATCAGGTAGAGTGCTGCCTCTAGTTCAGTTATTAAGTTTTAAGAGAAGTAGGTAAGTAGAAGAAAACTTTGGAAAGAGCAGCTAGGATTCAGAACGTTTACAAAACAACCCGTGAGTACAGGCTGAGCAAACTGGATCTATTTTCTCCTTCAACTACGCTTTCTACTGACCGCCCAGAGCCTTTGAATAAGGCGGCTGTAACATAAAGAAGAAAAATCAAAATTCTAGTCCATTTTACCCCTAATAGTGCGATAAGTAGTGATTTGTTCAAATTTCATAAGAGATTAAGGTTATATATCAGGAAGCACTTTCAAATGATGAATTGTATGTTAATGAGGCTCTCAGAATGGGCTAGACAATAAGCAACCTGTTCAAGTTTTAAATAAATGTGACCTGCCTAGAAGTAAAGCTTTAAAAAACACCACATTCCACCACCCCCACTGTGTCCCCTGGGCCACGGCAGATCCAACCTGCTTCATTTACTGGGCCGGGGCCTCTGTGCCACTGCTTGGCACAGGTACACCCCTAGCACAGGTGACCTTTAGAGATTCTCTCCAGACGTTCTGCAACTTCCGCCTTCACACCGACAACAGCATAATCCTTATCAGGATGAGACATTCAGTGATCCAGTATCTCTAATCCATTTGCTCCTAACAGTACTAACAAGCATTACCAATTAAAGGCAGACACGTCTGTCAAAAAAACCACCAAAGTATCATTGGTAGCTAAATTCATCTACAACACATCAGAGCAGAACTATTAGTCAGGAATCATAGTACATACAGAGCAAACTGTGAAATACTGTGCTTTGCTTATCTGCAAATAGTCAGAACTACTTACGTGTAATAACTTAACACTACCAAAAAATTAAAAGACACAGAAAGTGGTATAGACAAAAGTACAGTGAGTGCAGTTATAGGCATTTCCACAATATTCTGGGACCTTGCTCTAGATTTTTTATTGAAACAGATAACCTGAAGATAAGTCAAGAACAATAAACCACAAACGTGTCCTAGAATTTCACCACACTTAAAACTATATCAGATAAATACATCAAGACTTAGGAAAAGCTGACTTTTCTGAATGAACTCTGAACTTTTGGTACAGTATTATTAAAGAGTACCCACATCAGATATTGTTGAGTGATTATTATTTTTTTGTAAACCACAAATTGTGGTCAGTTTCCATGAAGACAGACAACTACACTGACCACATCAGCAAAAAAAAGGGCCGGATTTCAGAAATCAGATCGTTGGCCCCTAAGAAGACCGCAGAGAAATAGCCTTTTAAGCTAACTACAGGATTTCAGCTCTCTGGTGCTTACGCTGCTGCTCAAAGCCAGCAACACTGTGAGCTGCTACCAAAAGCGACAGACAAGTATCACCAAAAAGGCCAGAAACACACAGGGCTTCCCGGGAATCTCCAGCTAAGGAAACCTGGCAGAGGCTGCTGCCAGTGTCAAGGGGGGGAGGGTCTGAAGTATTTCAAAGAGCCAGCCACAGGCGAGAGGCAGGCAGGGGGAAAGGTGGCCGTTTTGACTCTCACTACACAAGTCCACGTCGCCGGGAAGCGACGAGCGACAGAAGAGACTTCTCAAACGGGCGGCCGAGCCACTTTTCTTCCGCCTCGAAGCCGGTCCCCTCCCATCCTACGTGGCCGCCTGCCCTTCACCCTCCCTGGCTCGGGCTCTCCCCATTCCTAGAGCCCCCCGCCGCCGCCGCCGCCCCATCCCGACCCCTCCGGCAGGGCCAGCCGTGACACTGCTCCTCCCCCAGGCCCGGCTCCCCCTCCGGACACATCAGCAGGTCGCGGCCCGCCCCTCACCAGTCGCTAGATGAATGGACTCGGGCGGGCAGGGCAGGACGCGCGCTGAGCAGCGCCGGAGCTCATCCTTAGTGACACCGGGGCAGGGGCAGGGCCAGGCTGCTGCGGCTACCGCGACACCTCAAACGGCGACGGCGACAGCCGGTGCCGGCAGCTCACACGGGGGCGCAGGGACAGCGGCCGCCTCACCCCCGAAGAAACAAGCAGCCGATTGGCCGCGGCGCCGCCGCACCTAGCACGCCGATTGGCTGCGACTGCCTACTGGGCTCCGCCCCCCATGGTAGAGCCCGGATTGACTGACAGGCCGGGTCAGATGGCGGAAGGGGGGGCGAGGGGGCGGGGCGAGGGGGCGGGGTCTGACAGACCGGTTGTCGCGCGGTGTGGAGGCGTTAAACAAAATGGCCGCCGCAGGTGCGAGGGGCTGGGACTGTACGTCGTGTCGTGAGCGAGGAAAGGGGCTAGTAATAGTGGGGAGAGAGCAGGTGAAGAGGAGAAAGCTGAGGTGTTTCACTGCCTTTTTCTATTAGTCTTCATGAGAGAAGCAGCGTGGCCACCTCTAAAGAAGGAGGATGGGTTTCTGGCAAGGCATCACCTCTTCAGGAGGACTCGAAAGCAAATAAATAATCAGCCTGCAGGTCTCTAGAAAACAATGGTGTGAGAGAAAGCATCAAGAGGGCCGTGTAATTTCTGTCTCTGATGGAGCAAGTGGTCTAATTTCTATGATACAGCTTGATTTTTGACTGGCTTTTGACACCAACTTGGGGCAGTCTCATAAGCAAACTTGGTAGGTGCACAAGGATGTGAAAAACTGCTCTTGTAATTACCTGTGGTTCACTTAATGTGTGTTTTAGGAAAACTCCATGAGGGCTCAGTTCAATTCTACTTTTTAATTAATGTCTTTGATGATGTAATAGGTGGTCCGGATTACAGATTAGTCTGGAAAAGGGTAAGGGTGTAGCGTTTTAAGGTGGGAAGCTAGGAACCAAGACAAGCAGTACCTAACGTAAAATACAGAGTAAAAAAATCACACATCAGTTTTTCCAACATGTGGAAATATTACTGATGTATTAATATTAATGCCAATGGCTAGAGTTTCTATGTGTTTCTTTAAAGCCACAGTTTTATCCAGTGTGGTGCAAGCATTAAAAGACTTTAAAACAACCTTGCTGTTTTTTAAACCACAAAACATCTGAAGTTGAAAAAAGTTACGTGTGTTCTTCAGCAGCAGTTCAATTTGGGGAAGATAGAGTAGAAGTAATATGTAGGTGAATCTCAAGCATTTTTACCTGTGCCATCTGACCCAGTTAATGTGAATTGTGCAGTCTGCTTTCTGTATTTTGCTGTATAAATGTTTGGTTTGCCAGCAGTCATTCACCACTGCAACTAACCCTGCAAGCTATGTGAAATTTATTTATGCATTCTTTTCCTAGTGATAGCTTCTTTCTGCTCCAGTCATAAGCATACCTCAGAGGTGGCCTTGCTCCAAGTATGCTGCCAGCTGGCCTAAGAAAAATAATGACCATCTGGGGAGATATAAGAGGTCCAAATTCAGCTGAAGTCAGTCATAAACAATGCTTTGTTGTACAATAATGAATTCAAGTGAATAGCTGGGACAGGCATCCTTTGGAGGGGTAAACGGCACAGTGGAAAGATCAAGAGGCTTAAAGTAGAACAAGGCCCAAGACAACATGAATAGATTCTACATGAGAAAAATAATTTCTGAGAAGCTGGACTGCCTCTCGGGTCTTTCATACAAAATACTACTGTAAAGAATAGAAAACTACAGCAAAGGACACAGAGAAGTTGGAAAATAATGCTGAGTCATGAATAGGACCTGATGGAGTCTGAGTCAGCCAAAACCTTGACAGAATAACCAAAGGCTTTTAGCAATGGGTTTCTGTGCAAGAGTTTGATCTCCTTTGCAGGACTTTTAATATTCTCTTGGAAAAATAAGATATTAACTACTTTACCTATTGTTTATTGTTCAGGCTTTTCTAATTGTCCCCAGCTCATAGGTCTGTAATAGAAATTCCTGCTGAAAAGGTCTGAATTATCACAAATAAACATGTAATTATCTTATAGGAAAAAAATGTGTCTCTGACCGCCATTGTTACTTTTTATAGCAGCTCTAGACTGCAAGTCAAAAATCCCTCAAAAAATTGAAAGAGCAGCACTTAAAAAGGAAAACCAGTATACTTACCCATCTTCAGAATTTGACGAGGAACATCTATTTTGAGAGGCTTAATTAGCCTATAGAGTGTATTTTTTATCTTAGTATGCATCTCAGTTCAGTGACTGTTGAAGGGTTATAGATTGACTGTGCTCCAAATGTGTATACTCATTTAAGGTTAGGGGAGAAAAATCTAGGCTATAGGGAGGACACTACCCCATTAGGCAGCTTCCTGGTGACCTATGGATCCTATCCATCCATCCAGAGTAGTCTGCAGAAATATTGAGGTAAAGTTCCATGCCTTGTCTGCTGCACCAGACTTAGGCTAATGGAGGAATTAGAGGAGAAGATGTAAGCGCCAGTAAGGAAAAAAATATACTCTGCACTTTATGCTATCACTGTAACAATCTCACAACAGATTCTGAAACTGATTCTGAATGTTGAAAAAAGATGGTAATTACTTTTATCAGCCAGTAACAAAAAGTTCAGTCTATATATAAAAAATGAAAATAACTAATATTTTCCTTTTCAGCTATAGTTAAGTGTCGAGTGACAGATTTCCCCCTTCACATTTCTATTTATGTGCCTTAGCTGGCCTAATTATTACCAGAGTCCTCTGGAGCCTTGAGTAATAATTCTTATTGGGAGCAGTAATACTCTCTGCTGAAGAAAATATTAATCTGCTCCAGGCTTACCTTCTGCTGATACTAAATAAATTCCCCATGATCTTTCTCTTTTATGAACTTGAAAAAAAGATTATAAAATACTGGGAAAGTTGTGTTACAGAACTAATAGAGGAAGATTCAGTGTAACACCTCTTAGCAGGGAAAAAAAACCAGCCTACTATTTATTTGTCAGATAGCCACACACTCAAAAGAAGCATTTTTATACCAGTAAAGTATCTCCAAATTTACTAAGAATATGTGCATCTTGCTTTAAGAAAGCCTATCCTCTTACTCAAAGAGACCGGGTTATGCAATTCCATATACCAATACCATCTGAGAAGAATGTGGAGAACTCCTCTGAGGATCAAATAGCATTGAAAGGGAGATGGTGAAGTATGGGGACTTCCTGAAGTCTACTCAGTCTACTTGAGAGTGCCCCTGTGGAGGTAAAGTAGGAAATGGAGATGCTGTGTGCACCCGGGAGCTTTCACTCAACAAACCATGGCCTCAGCAAAGCATGTTCTTCATCTTACAAGATTGGGAACACTTCCATGTAGCCATGTCGTGTCAGATACTCTGACATCTCTTCTTTAACTCATGAGATTTTCAACTTGTCTAGTTAGACCTTGGGAGCATTTCTGATATCTGAGGTATATTTTCTGTTACTATAGTAGTCCAGATAACCAAAAAAGATAGTTTGTCACCAGGGATATGAGGTGTATGTGATGAGAAAGCATTGTCCCACATTTGTACAGAATTGCCATATATAACAAAAAAAAAAATTTGCAAGAACTTGTGGAAAAGGGCACAATGTACATAAAACAAAATGGTAGTGAAAGGCATTTGTGGCAACTGTTCAAGGGACAGCCATTTGCAGTGACTGGAGTATAATCTTCAATCAGAAACTGTAGGACATGTGACGTGGATGTTACCTGTTGTGATGTTAAATATTTTGCAGAAAAGTAATTTTAAACAAAGTGTTTTCTTATTCTGTGGGAAGTTTATTGTATAAGTGCAGCAAGAAAATTCAATTTGTAGTCTGTTTTTCCTGCACATCTTCCACCTTGATCTTGCTGAATAGAAGGCGCAAGGCTGCAGGCTACCTCAAAACATCAGCCTCTTCTGGGGGGGAGAGGATGGATGGAAAGACATGAGAATCATCTTGGGCTTCGTAAGGACTTTCCAGTGTGCATCTCAGACTCCATAGCCATCGCAAATAACACTGGTGGTCTTGTGGCCATCTCGCAGATGGGGGAGAGGCAAGATCATGGTGGTTGGGAGGCCTGGAGGATCTATTTATAGCTTCTGAACTTGTGGGAACATAGAGGAACTGCCTTTCTTGCCTTGTTCTGATGATAGGAAAAAAGAAGTTATTTTTAGAAACTTTTTGTAAAGAGTAGGTAAACATCCAGTTTACAGTACAGCTGAGTTTTTCTGGCCATTGCATGTCCAGATGCAGCTATTTGGACTATGTTGGTGCTATCCCTGAACAAGGGATCTGACACACTTGTCTGGCACTCTGAGAGCCAGACGTACTGGCAGCAGCATCCCCAAAGCTGCTGCCAGTAGGGTCCAGCTGCACTCAGTTTGGGTGGCAGAGGGTGTCCACCTGCTGCCATGTGCCATGCAAAGTGCGGTGGGTCAGGATGCACTTCACAGCGCTGGGCACAGTGCGATGCAGCCTGTCTCTCCGAGTCTCCCAGTGTGCTCTGTGCTCTCTGCAGGAGTTCATGGCCCAGCTGAAGTGGCGCCTGGGGACCTGGGTTGTCTTGTTCCAGCTGCATGACCCAGGGATGCCAGGAACAGCTGGAGTCACCACACCTGTCCATCTCTGCAATGGCCCACCACTGTTGTGGGAGGTGTCGGTTCCCAAAATGGGATAGCCCTGCATTAAATAGTAGGTTGGCAAAGATAGCATGGCATTCCCTTTACATCACCTCCAGACAGGTCTCCTCTGGCCTTACCATACTTCTTTGTAGGTCTTCTCTGGGTCTTCAAAACTTCTCTTGAGGTTTTTTAATCTTCCGAACACTGATTTCAGAGTGTTCGGGAGATAAAAAAACTGAAGAGAATAAAATCTCCGCAGCTAGTAGACACAGCTTTGCACTTACCTTGCAGTGCCACCTACAGTCGAAAAACTCTTCTGACACTCAGATGACACCATAGTTTGTTGTTGTTTGGTTAGCAGCTCGCAGGCTTAGCAGAGCAATTCTGCAACAAAAACCTATAGCACCACAGTTTTCTTCACACGCGGAGCTTGGCGACTGCAGGCTCAGGACTCAAGTTCTCTTGAGCTAGTCTCAGCTGTGCCAGTGGCTCGCTGAATACTGCATCAGGCAGTGGGGAGAACATTCATCCTTCCTCACTCTCAGCATGGTCTGTCTCCATGCAGCATCAGAATAAACTCCTCTACTAGGACTGCTGAAAACAGGAACTTAACTTACCTGCTTTAAATTGTCCCTCGTATGAAGCTGTTCCTGACCATTGACTCCCCTGCAAAATAGGGGGGAACAGGGCTATCATCTAAAGTGTCTTGAAACCTATGAATGAAAGGCTGTATAAGAAATGGTAAATATTTCGGTACTTAAAATTTGAGATTCAGGGTTTTTTTAGTGTATGATGAAATTACAAATGAAGATGCAAGTGAAACTATAAAAGGCATGAGTCTGTTTTTCTACAATTTTTCAAACAAAGCTATGCCAAATTGGGGGGGGGCAGAACCCTTAAAAATGAAAAAGGTTCATTTTTTCTGTCAAGTAATTCTAACCTACCTGGCCCACTTTAAAAAGATCATGCATATGTACATTGTATGCCAGAGAGAATATATCAGGAAATGTATAGAATATTTTTTAAAAAGGAAAGCTTTAGGGATTTTTGATTAATAGCTTTCAACTATGATATATGTGTCTGAGTTTCTCCTAAGGATTCTAACAGCAAAAGCCAAGCAGCAGCGTATCTATGAACTGCCATTCTAATGGGCATAAATACTATTTTTCTATCACCTATCACCACAGAACAGCAGTCATAGTCTTTAAGGATACTGAAGATTTATGAGCATTTTGCCATTATCAAAAATTGCATCTTCCTATGCTATTCAAAGTTTATTGAAAATAAAATTAGGTGTAGTGGATGATTAGCAGTTGTGATGGAAATGATAATTTGTATGATTTGTTCTGGTTTCACAAAGAGGATGCATAATATTTGATGGATTTCATACACTCTGCTGATTTGTAATTTTTGATAAAGTAATCCCAAGTTTGATGTAGTTGTTTCTGATTATTTCATCTTTTTTACTTCCAGGTATGAAGGCTGAAGCGGACTCCTGTCTCCTCTACCCGCACTGGTTGCTGCAGTATGAACACGCAGTATCAGACGGCAGGTCCAAAGGGGTGTTTTAGTAGAACTGTAGGCCAGAAGATCATAAATGCCTGTGAGACAGCATGGATTGAACAACAAAAAACACTCGGCTCTCTTCTGCTTTCTTTCCCAAATGGACAGTAAATTCAATGACCTGGTTCTAGGGCCTGAGACTAAGACGTCCAAAAAAGGGAGCCCAAGGACTACAATTCTAGCATATCTCACTGTCCTCATAGTTGTATCTCATTTTCATAAAAGTTTGCCCTCAGTAATCAAGCCAGCTGCTATACTTAAATTAATTCTAAACTCTCCAGAGCTCCTGGGCAACCATGTATGCTGCTTACAGATATGGTCCTCTCTCCTCTTCTGACTGAGAGGATCCACATCTTCAGGACTGGTAGGCTGGATTTTTGCAATGTACTGAACATACCGGAGCACAGTAGCACAAACATAAGCAAAGTGAAGCTATCTGGAAAACAGAGAAAGAAAAAAAAAAGGTGATTTTTTTTCTCCCTGTCTTTTTTAAAATATCCCAGTGGTTGAATAGTTCCTATTAGCTCTGCTAACTGAGACAACATTCTTTTCCACTCACTATACCAGTTCCCCACAAAGCACAAATTTGTAGTCCTTACGCTCATGTAGTTTGACTTTCTGTGTCAGGCTAGCTTAAAGAACAATTGTTTCTTGGAAGATACCAATCTCCCTTTATGGTTTCACTACACAGGCAGTATTTTTAGGTGTGCAAAGGGCAAATCATTCTTAGCAACTGAACTAAAAGCATGGACCTCTTCCCCCAGAGCAACACAGATGGCCTCATCATCTCCTGTGCAAACTGCTAGAAGTACTCTCTCATCTGTTCTGGATAGAAAAAGTCTTCAAGTCGCCTGCAGGGAGGCCTCCCAAAAAAGTACAAAACTGCGGATCAGTCATTAATCAGTGAGTAAAAGAAGCTGTTGGCTAGCTGTCCGGCTCAGCTCAGCTGCTGCTGCTCTCTCAAGGGCCTCGTACGTATTTTGCCACTAGATGACACTGTCGAGAAACATTTGTTCTTTCATCCTGCTTCTCCAAAGGTACTCAGGAAAACCAATTTAAAAAATGGCAAGATATATTTGTTAGTAGCATTTTGGAAAGCCTTATTCTTAAAACTTGAGGGGAAAATACAATTGAAGAAGCTAAAATTTCTAGCGAATATGGTATAGTTTCCTGAAGTAGAACCAGGGAAAAATATTTTCAGACTATTGCAAGTAAATGAGTTCATTTTGTATTTAGCTGTTTTAAACAGCTATGGTACCATTTAGAGACAGAGTGAATTTATTTCACCTAATCACAAGCCTATTAAAATATTAATAGAATCAAAATTAGGGAGAGAAGGTGGCGTGTGAGATTTCTATTTAATTTAGCCAGGAAAAAAACCATTAGTTCTTCCCTAGTTTTGCCAAAGTCCTCTTATCTGGGAATATATGCTTTCCTCGCTCAGCTGAGAAACCTCTATTCCTTCTCACATGAAAGACAGCTAATAACCAACAGCCAGGAGAAAAAGAAAGGAACCCATAAGCTGGACCATTCTTCCCCCTTCTTTTCCCAATAGGGAAGAAAAGTCTCCCATTACCCGGAAGGAATGGTGTGGAGTAGGAGGACTTCATCCAGCTATTTGATTGGGACTAGAGCAAATTTGCAATCCTCTTTCTAGACCTTGAAAACTGAAATCACCCCTTAGTCACATGCAGTTCTCCTTCTGATGCAGAGTGTGTCCACACACTCCCGCATTTGTTTGGTTTGGTGGTTATCTGAACTGCTATCCTTGTGCTAAATATTGCTCAGCTCCTGCCAAGGTACCTGCAGGCAGCGGGACCATTTCCAGGCTCAGGCAGGCTAGCAGAACAGGGAGACTGACCTGAAGTGCCAACTGAGAAGCAGTGACACTCTGCTGTAATTCCAATGCCATTTTGAGCAAACGTGAGACTGTTTTAATTTGGCATCCTTTGGAAGGGAAATAAAAGGACTTGTGCTCAGAATCTGTAAGTGGCAATTCAGTGAATGTTCAGTACTTTGAAAAATAAAATAAAATTTTTAGTATTTGAAATTCAAAAAGATGTTAAAAATGCAGAGACATTCATTCATCCTTCATTTTAAAAAGTCTTTTTTTACCATGCATACGTCCTCCCTAGCTGCTGGTGCTTGAGAGTTCGGTCAGCAGTAAATTACTTCCAGCATATGTGGCTGCTACTTCTTGAAAAACAGTCTTATCAGCTTGGTGCTTTTAAAAATCTTTTTTAAACAGAATAAGCCTCTGAGGGCAGATTACATACAGGATTGGATTAAGTTTTTACCAAGCTGGTAAGTATTTGCTCAGGTCACTGAAGATATTGTAGACCCACATCACTAGATCTACGCTACATCCTGAAGTGATGTGGATTTCAAAAATACTCCTCTTTTAAACCCAAATCAGACCAGATCTTGTTTTCAGCAGAGCCTCACAAACCTGCTTGAGCACAATTGAGCAAACTGCAGCACGGACATGGAAATGAATGTCTAGGGCAGAGGCTAGGATGGAGAGGCAAGAATTTCATGGGGCAGCTTTGCCAACAAAGAAGACATTGCGGACTACACCATAGTCTGTTACACAGCTTACAGCACCCTTCTGACACCTTTCGTATCAGCAATAACACTGGAATACTAGCATAATACTGCCCAGAGCTCAAATGGATGTTTTAGCAGAGGTATGTAACATTTTCCAGATAAGTGGTAAAATACTTCAAAATCACTATGACAGCCAGAAAGCTCCAGGTCGGCTCACCGTACTAATTCTATTTCAGCCGCTTCACATGACAGTGTAAATGTAATAGGGACCACCAAGAGTACGGACTCCTTGTCCTGCAAAATAGTACAGAAAAAGATTAGATAAGAAAAAGTCACAGATGAAAATGGTTTTTCAAAAAAATAAAAAAGACCGCAGGCAACTCTCAGCTATAAGTGATGGCTATCAGTTCACCCACCGATGACATGGTTAGGAAAACCCCAGGGGCCTGCCCTGCTCGCTGGCTGAGGCGGTGGGATCCCTGGCTGCAAGACCCTGCCCACCCCAGGGGAGCCCCTGCCACTCCAGCCCCCAGCCGCACTGTGCCCTGACATTTACTTTATCTCAAGGAAGGGGTTGGGGAGAGTAGGAAGAGCTATTTTGCCACTTTTTATTCCCCACTAATGGTCATTTCTCTCTGAACATACCCATTTGTTTGCCAGGTATTCTTCCCTGCTCCCTCAGCTCTATTTTTATAGCAAATAGTAGGAAGAAAGAAAGATAATTTTTCATGCCAAAGCTCATTAACCAAATTTGGTTCAGCTCCCAAAAAAAGAGAAAAGGAAAGGAAAAAAGTAACTCAGGAGCCTGTTTTTCCCC
The DNA here is from genome assembly GCA_013389945.1 of Fregata magnificens. NCBI lineage: Eukaryota > Metazoa > Chordata > Aves > Suliformes > Fregatidae > Fregata > Fregata magnificens. The sequence goes on along the minus strand of WAAD01003962.1, from coordinate 141,044 downwards.
GTACTTCAGTAGCATGCTTAATGAGCTGACCTGTGAGAAATTATTTTTGTCTACCTTTTAGTTGCCTTAGTAAAGAGTTCGCAGCAATGTCTCACCTCAGCATTGTCTTATGTCTTGGCTCAGCTATACGGCAGCACAACAAAACCTTTATTATATTCTTACCAGTGCAGGCACATTTTATACTAAGTGGCATTACGCTATACTTCCATCAAAGCACGTAAAAACAAAGTTGGGGCAAAAGATACTCAGAGGTGGTATTCTGAGATTAGAGACCCATTAAGGAATTTTCAAGTGACTGGTGTTGCACAGCTGTGAAAGGGATGAGACACAATTTTTGTAATAAACAGGTCCAAATAGATGGAGTTTAATGATACCATTTAGTCAATGTGATGATTCACTGGTTACTCTGTAGGACATTGCTGTTACAAGCCCTCCGCAGGGTCCTTTTCTTTCTGCAGCCTGCTTTTATATGACTTAAAGCTTTGTGCTCAGCCTTTTTCAGCCTGAACAGATTACAGCCAGCTTTTTCTCAACTCCTTCCAATAAAGAGGTCTGTATTACCGGTACAGGAAATCTCCTTGCACAACTGCATTTTCCCTGTCCTCACACATAGCCAAACACCAAAGCTGGCATAGCTTTATGCAAAGGACAGGCTGAAGGGGAAGAAAATAACAGAAAAATTCTTTTATAAAGGCAGCTTCTGAAAAGTGAGAAGCTTAATCTGTCTGCTCCAGTCTCTTAAGGAGTATGTCCCTTTAACAGCTAGTAAATCTCTGATCTGGGACTCAGCCGCTCCTTGCATAAAAATGGCATATGCCGCTGAACCTTCAGATGCCTCAGCACCTACAGATATTTTAAACTCATAAGCACTCACAAAAAGTTGTGTCCAGATGGTGTAAGACTTAAACATACTTTCTCTCACTCCCTGGGACTCAATTATCTCCTACCTTGCTTTTATATTGCTTGTACTGCTTGTACCTTCTAATTTATATCTGTGTAAAGCATTGCCATTTTGGTAAGGTGACATTAGACACACACCTGTAAGTGGCTGCATAGGATATTAAGTAGAAGAAGATTAGGTCTGTGTTTCCAATCTGTCCTGCAAAAGGAAAAAACAATCTAGAAAGAAAAGGAGAATAGGAATTACCAGCTGCTGAGGACAGGAGAAGATAAACAAAACTATTATTCTCCCATCAGTCAAGGAAGCAGAAAAAAATTCTGCAGTGAACTCAGACACTTCATCTAGATTGCTTTTCTCAAATCCCAAAATAGGTATTTGGTATAGCTATTTGGTGTATATTTAGTATATAAAGTAGGTATATAATGAAAGAAAGTCCATAAAAATGTTTTTGGGGATTTTTCCTGAAAGCATATGAACCAATGTCATCCTGTTACCTTCAACAGAGTGCTCAGTCACTCTAACAAACAGCAGTGATTCATTCTATAGCATGCTTACATGGCACTTATCAGTATTTACCTATGGACAGCAAACACAGCAATGCCTATAACAATATAGCTGAAACGCTAGGCATTTGCCTCATGCACCTGAAAAATGGTACGGAGGTAATTTCTTCTCTGAACACAAGAGAGAATACTCCCAGTGCATCTCATGCTGCAAGAGGAATATTGAAAAGATTAATGCTTCTGAATGAGGAAGCCAGGCTATCAACAGCTGCCCGTGCCGCTTGCGCGAGGAGAGAGGAAAGTGTTCCTTTGCTGTCCTTTGCCTCCTGGGGGACATGACAGCCTCCCCGTAAGACTACAACTGCTGGAAAAAGTTCAGGTCTGTGACTCTGTAACGTGTCTAATTGGTCTTTTTACCAATATGTGTACTGAAATCATGCAGCAGTAGGTATTTGTAGCATTAGTGCATAGTTCAGACATACATATATACAGCTTATAATATAATCGTGTACACCAATGCTAGTCAGACTTTCTACATACAGCTAAGCAAACAGGGCTGACTCAAAGTACTACAGCTATGACCCCTTCACAAGCCATTTTACCTTGGAACACTTTTTTGTTTCCCATTAGATCTATCCCCCATGCCTACTTATATCAACATTTTAATTCTCTAAAGTAAGATAAACACATAAATCCCAATACTCCTTATGAAGGATTTAGATAAAAATGAAAGAAGGAACAAAAATTTGCACAAGGTTATAACTGTCAGCTTGTTCAAAACATAAGTTTTGAAGCTATCCTGTGAGAAGTGCTGATAGTAACAAAAAATGATTCAACTGGGTTCATAAATCTGTTGATTACTGTGAAACATTAATACTTAATGCATCTGTTACACTGTCTAGAGGCTGCTCTTTATGGTGAGTTAAAGAAAAGCATTGGACATCTCCAGGTTGTTCTACACATTGTCACAGAAGCTTTTTAATAGCTGAAGAGCTACTTTGTCCATAAGGGGAGTATCAGAGAGCCGTGCAAGTTGTAGAAACGTTTAGGATACCAAAGTACGAAAAAGGAACAACGTCAGTAATAAAATGGTGTGACCTAAGCAATGCAATCTGGTGAATAGCTTTAATCAGGCTCCCAGAAAAGTCCAGAAATGGAAGGGAAAAACTAGTAAGGGATAGGAATTGGTTAAAAGAGCTCAGCACTAACTCTGCTTGAATGGAAATCAGTGCCTTTCAGAAGAACAAAGCAGGATTTTTTTTAAAAAAAAACAGTACCTGTAGGCCTTTCTTATCATTACCTGTTTTCATAAAGTAAAATTTTCTTGTGGGGTGAGAAATAAGCACTGCATTATCCTAAGGATCTAGATTTCTGTTACTCTTACACTGAATAACAGGCAAGTAGAAATATTTTAGCTGATACAAATGCCAGTACAGGGCTGATCTTCTTTCTGTCTCTGTATAGACGGTGCCCAGTTTGGAGTGCAGCTCACTTCATGGGACTCAGCTAGGAATGGAAATGTAACATATGGAGCTGTTCGTAGAATCAGCATTGAAATTTAGTCAAGCAGTTTCTGTAATTTTAAATCCATTCTGACCCAGCAGAGTTATTCCCTTCCTATAATTAAGTCTATCATAACTGGAACAGGAGCCGTATCTGAAGTTGGAGAAATGCTACTTTAGCAAAAAGAATATGATAAAAACTGCCTCATCAGAAGTGGAAAATATTCAAAGACATTAACTGTTCAAAAAGAAACAGTAAACAAGTCATTTAAGCTGTCAAAATAATCCTTTTCCTTATTTTCACATTATTGTTTACACAAAGACCATCTTGTAAGCAAAATAACATATTCTATAATTTGCATTCAACATTGCACCTGAAATCATTTTCATCCATTGCAACAAAAGCAGGTTTTTTACTTCTGCTCCACATAATGCATCTCTGGGATTCTCGAGCTGCCAGGTATTTTATATGACACACTTATAGCAAAAAAGAAAAAATTACACTCCATTCCAATAAAAATGGTGGGTCTCAGCATATTGACGCAGTCAAAGAAATGTGGTATGCAAAAGAAATGAAAACAGCCACAGCAGGTCGATAAGGAACAGGCAGTATTGGAAAACAAAAGAAGCTAACTTAAGTGATGAATTCTGAATAAAATGAAAAGTTCTGACTGACTTAAAACCTACAGGGTGTGATCACCTCGTTGATTACCAAAGCTATCTGACAGCACATGGAACAGTCCAACGTAACTTATAGATAGGAAAAAACATTTCCGTGCATCAGTACCAGTTTCAGGTACGCAAATGTCACTGCCAGTGAGGAAATGGTTAGTACCAAAAAAGGAACCTGTGCAGTGGCTGAGGTTACAGCCTAAGATATCCACATGCAAAGGCTTTCTGCTACGGATCTCCTGCTATGGATCCACAGGATGGGGGCATATACATGGTCCCATGCTCATTTACACAGAGGTGGCATAGATCCATGAGAAAGTAGTACTGTACTAATCCAAAAATATAAACAAGCCTGATTGTATAAATATGACAGGTTAATTTTCCAAAACCAGAAATATTTTATTACTGCAGGTAAACAAGCCAACCACTGAGATACAGAAAATCAATTGTAGGCTTAACAAATTAAAAATACTCCTCTCAGAATTCACTTGACAGAGAATCATAGAATGGTTTAGGTTGGAAGGAACCTTAAAGATCATCTAGTTCCAACCCCCCTGCCATGGACAGGGACACCTTCCACTAGACCAAGTTGCTCAACCATCCAGCCTGGCCTCAAACACTTCCAGGGATGGGGCATCCACCACCTCTCTGGGCAACCTGTTCCAGTGCCTCACCACCCTCCCAGTGAAGAATTTCTTCCTTATATCTAATCTAAATCTACCCTCTTTCAGTTTAAAGCCATTACCCCTTGTCCTATTACAACAGGCCCTGATAAAAAGTCTGTCCCCATCTTTCTTGTAAGCCCCCTTTAAGTACTGGAAGGCTGCTATAAGATCTCCCAGGACCCTTCTCTTCTCCAGACTGAACAGCTCCAACTCTCTCAGCCCGTCTGCATAGGAGAGGGGCTTCAGCCCTCTGATCGTCTTCATGGCCCTCCTCTGGACTCACTCCAACACGTCCATGTCCTTCTTATGTTGGGGGCCCCATAGCTGAACGCAGTACTCCACATGGGGTCTCACAAGAGCGGAGTAGAGGAGTAGAGGGGGAGAATCACCTCCCTCAACCTGCTGGTCACACTTCTTTTGATGCAGCCCAGGATACAGTTGGTACGGTTGGCTTTCTCGGCTGCAAGCACACATTGCTGGGTCATGTTGAGCTTCTCATCAACCAACACCCCCAAGTCCTTCTCCTCAGGGCTGCTCTCAATCCACTCTCCACCCAGCCTGTATTTGTGCTTGGGATTGCCCCAACCCATGTGCAGGACCTTGCACTTGGCCTTGTTGAACTTCATGAGGTTCGCACGGGCCCACCTCTCAAGCCTGTCAAGGTCCCTCTGGATGGCATCCCTTCCCTCCAGCGTGTCGACTGCACCACACAGCTTGGTGTCATCAGCAGACTTGCTGAGGGTGCGCTCTATCCCACTGTCCATGTCGCCGACAAAGATGTTAAACCGCGCCAGTCCAATACCGACCCCTGAGGAATGCCACTCATCACTGGTCTCCACTTGGACATCAAGACATTGACCACAGCTCTTTGAGTGCAACCATCCAGCCAATTCCTTATCCACCAAGTGGTCCATCCATCAAATCCATGTCTCTCCAATTTAGAGACAAAGATATCATGAGGGACAGTGTCAAATGCTTTGCACAAGTCCAGGTAGGTGACATCAGTTGCTCTTCCCTTATCCACCAACACTGTAACCCCATCGTAGAAGGCCACCAGATTTGTCAGGCACGATTTGCCCTTAGTGAAGCCATGTTGGCTGTCACCAATCTCCTCCTTATTTTCCATGTGCCTGAGCATATTTGCCAGGAGGATCTGCTCCATGATCTTGCCAGGCACAGAGGTGAGACTGACTGGCCTGTAGTTCCGCGGGTCTTCCTTTTTTCCCTTTTTAAAACTGGGGGGTATGTTTCCCCTTTTCCAGTCAGCAGGAAGTTCACTGGACTGCCACAACTTCTCAAATATTAAGGATAGGGGCTTAGCAACTTCATCCACGAGTTCCCTCAGGACCCGCGGATGCATCTCATCATGTCCCATGGACTTGTGCACCTTCAGGTTCCTTAGATGGTCTCGAACCTGATCTTCTCCTACAGTGGGTGGTTCTTCATTCTCCCAGTCCCTGCTTTTGCCTTCTGCGACTTGGGTGGTGTAGCTTGAGCAGTTGCGGGTGAAGAGTCAGGCAAAAAAAACATCTCTGCTTAAAAAAATTTTCAGCCTTTAGCAAACATAGTTTAAACACAGAAAAGATTATTTGTTCAAATCTACTGCAAGCTTTGAGGTAAGGTTATTTTTTTAATTAATTGAATGAAAAACTAGTTCTCTTCCCCATCGAACTAAAGACCTCTGCTATACAGAATTAACGCCTGCCTTGACATATTTAGCTGTCTTTTCTTCTGAAGCTCAACATTTGACCTTTTCACACACTCAGTATTGCTTTCTACAAATTATGTTTATTTTTACGTTAAATAATTACAGCACTTCTTTTTTTTTTTCTCCAAGATGAAGCTGCCATTAAAAAGTAATTACGGGATACATTCTCCCCATTCATGTTTCACTGTTAAAGGCATTGCCTGAGCAATGAATAAACCTTCTTTAAGACTACATTTGGCAAGGTAAGACATAAGATTTAATAAGTGTAACCCAATTTATATCTTTTTTTTTGCCTTATAGACTGAATAGCAAAAATTAAGCAACAACAAGAAATGCTAATTTCATTTTTTCCCTATTCCCAAGGCAGATATTTTGATATTATACATAGAACCTTCATTTTTAAGTAGTGCTATTCTGCTCATCAGGAGTCTGCAAACAGTATAAATTTACCCCGTAGAGGCACCAACTGTGACTATTGGGGATGAGAATATCTCTGTAACCAAGCAATAGTTAGAAGTCTTAAAAAGTGCCCTGAATTGAGAATTGTAAGTAACTCTTACAATGAATAAATTAAGTGCCTGGAACCACAACAAGGTTCACATTTGCTGAAGTGCGGGTTTTTTTCTGAGTGAAGGAATTCATCTTCCCACAGAATCAGAATCTGAATTCACATGCTGATGGATTATTCATTAGCCTCTTATCAATTAACCTGAAGGAAAGAAACAAAGACCTTAACTGAAGAAGAAATAACGAAAAGAGTTAACATGCTTTTGAGAAAGCTGAAAAAGATCTGAGATAACAAAATGACTGTTCTAGCTTTCCTGTTCCATATCTCTACCAGTGTAAATGGCAACTATAAAACCTGGGAATTACTTCGTCCTACTTGAATTGGAAAACTATTTAATTCTGAGCCTGCAACCTAAGTAATTGTGTAATCAGATTAAAGTCAACACTTTGTAAAAATAATCACACACCAGCCAGGGCAAATATATAAGTAAGTGATGTTTCATCAATGGGCACCATACAGCTGGGGTTTATTTGGGTTTTTCGAAGAGATTTAGGAGACACCGAATGAAGTGCTGAGAGTTAAGGCAAAGCACAAGCTTCAGTGATCCATCTGATTTTGGGGAACTGTTCCTGCCTACCAAGTCGCTAAAATCTTTGGCTCATGAAACTGTGGCCAATAGTCCTGGCAGTCATCCTGTGCTCCTGGAAGGAGGTAACATGCTGTCACTGAAAAGGAGTGTGATTTTAAGAGCATCCTTGAAAATGCCATGCCCTTTGTTCAGCCTGAAAGATAAAAGTAATTAAAGGCACCTCTATGTGGGCGTAAAAGACAAGTCAAGCTGTGATCTGAGAAATGTTCATGGAACAGACGGCACATACATAAGCTAAGGAGTCAGTTATGGCCATGCAGATCTCTGTATGTGAAGGAGCAGAATAAGAGTTGAACGTCCTGGTGGGAAGCTGAGAGGCACTCAGAGCTTTCAGGGGAAGGAAGGGATGGATGCCACGTTGTGGTTGTCAAATTGCCCGAGGAGTTGCGTGTTTCTCAGGCAGTCTTTGAAACCTCAGTCAATGGGGCTGACAAAGGGTTGCAAGCTATATTTGATTGCTGTCACAAATTCACTAAAACAGACACGACTTGTCCAGAAAGGTCCATGATGACATGGTGAATATTTTTTCGCTTTGCTGTAATGAAGAAAGATTTTTGGCTCTGTTGATCATGAGTGATCATATCACTTAAAGTTCTTCATTGATTCCAGAAGACCCAAGTTTGATTCTCTGTCTGCTTCTGAAGCCCTTTATTAACTTTAGATAGGAGAAAGGAGTTTTTTGAATGATGCTAAGTATCTGCAAAATCATACAGATGTATGCATGAAGGAGAGTTTTGAAAAGACATGTCCCATGAGAGTGATGGATGTGCTTGGGGAATATCAGGGTATGATTGTATCTTAAATATTTTCCAAAGCATATATCTTGTATGAATACCTAAAGATCAGCTAAAAATCAGCTTGTCATTTATTTTCCAAAACCATTTGCTCCATCGACTTTCAGTTATGTTTGCCCTCAAAAAGTAAGGGGCAGGGAGAAGGGACAGAGCATCTAAGAATGTCCATTAATGTTAATGTGTGCATTATTGTCCCAAGTGCCAATACCCTCTGTCCAGATTACATACCAACTAATAGGCATGGTTTGCTAGAAATATGGATACCATTTTCCAAAACATCAAAAAGACTTAGAAACTGGGAAACTTGGGCTTCTTAATATCAGCCACTTCTGGAGACAAAACTTAGAAGAGCCTTTATCTTTACTGCGGATTTCACTGTAAGGCTAGAGATACCTGAATTATCTCAGAGCAGGTTAACTGAGGTACTTGTAGCTCTAGCCACAGCTACAAAGAACAGCATCTGGCAGTGTGTGCATTATATAGTTAGTTTTCCGTTGGGTGGCTCCACTGGGTTTGGGGTATGCTAACATATTATTTCCTGAAGGAAGAGCAGAAGAATACAGCCTTTTGAAACAGTTCTAGCCAGTGCTAGAGCTCCTAGCAGCATTAAATGAAATCTTGCCCAAGGCCAGTCTTTTTTCTCTTGTATTTTTCCAGCTATTGAATTTGCCTTTGTTCTCTTATGACTCTGAACTGTGACTTGGCAATGTGAGATTGGCAAAGTGAAGGCATTTTTCACACTGATACTAGATGCTGGACAAAATGCCAACTGACTGGAGATTCAGCTGTCATGGCATATATAAAAGCTACCTCTACTTTATGTAAAAGCAATAGATTATTATCTTTGTAATACTTTTTGAGTTTCAGTTGAAAACACAGTGAAGAACAAATGAATGCATCCTGCCCTTTTTTTTTTTCCTATCATCTCATCTGGTTCTGTTCCCTGGCTTGCAGCAGTCCTGTAAAGGTACATGAGTTTGCAGTTTGTCTAAGCATGCCAGAAAGAACAAGTTGACTGGAAGGAATAAATGAAATACTGAAAGTGCAAAAAAGTGAGCAAGCTACTTCTCCGTAACTGTAGAATGGTAAAATTAAAAAAAAAAGTTTTACTTGCAGCCTCAAAAATGCCAGGGTATTATGCAGTTCCTATTCATTGGAATAGAAATATATAAATATAACAAGCCATGCCCCTGTATTTTTGCAAATACTGAAAATTGGCTTTTTCACATTAAAATTACTATTAACTACTGAAACTGTTTTCTATTCAAGAAAGCACTGACAGCCTAGTGTCATTTATCCCAGCTTAAATGCACCCAGGACCTCCACGCCCAGTATGATCAGTTCCCAGTTATGGTAATAACTATCATCAGTGGATTTATATTAGAAGCAATAAAACATATCCAGCACTGAAAATTTCAGTGGGATTTTTTTGTTCCATTATGGCCTAAAGATGATTTAACCATCTTAAAGATGATTTAACCATCTTAACAACTGCTCTCTGGCCATTTTCCCTGGCACCACGTTAATTTTAAAATGTCGTGTTTATTTACTTGGTATCAACATCCTGAACTTCAGGATCTTTTAACCTAGTTATAAAAGAAACAACTTTTGCCAGCCTGGGTCTAATTTCATGTCATAAATCTCTTCAAGCAGGAAAGCCTCAGCAAGAAGACCTTTGTTACGTTGTCTTGCATCACCTCCTTTGGAGGCTCGGTCAGGCTGGCAGTTGTGACACCGCCACCTATTCCCCACTCTGCTGTGTTTCAAGTGATGCATCTGGGGGGTTTTTGTTTCAACATTGCATAACAAAAATATTTTAATTCTGTCTTTCAAAAAAGTGTGTAACTTGTAGAATCAGATTTCTTCCACTTAGGGTAACCCCTATATCTGTGTGCTCATATTGCCTTGAGGTTATCAGCAACTGGAAGCTGTTTTTTCAGTTACTTCTTTTACCTTGTTCTTCCTTTTACCTTTTTGGGGTATGAATAGTAGGGAAAAGGACATGGGAACCAAGAGCCTTAGTCTGTGCTGTAGGCTGTGACTGTTCTGTCCCAAATTAGAGACACAGTTAGGGTGAGAAGAAATGGCCTCAAGCTGTGTCAGGGCAGGTTTAGATTGGATATTAGAAAAAATTTCTTTACTGAAAGAGTGGTCAAGCATTGGAACAGGCTGCCCAGAGAGGTGGTGGAGTCACCATCCCTGGAGGTGTTCAAAAAGTATGTAGACGTGGCACTCCAGGGCCTGGTTTAGGAGGCACGGTGGTGTTGGGTTGACGGTTGGACTTGAGGATCTTAGAGGTCTTTTCCAACCTTAATGATTCTATGATTCCATGATTCTATGAAATGTGAGTCAGAGCAGTCTCAGTTAGTTTCTGCTCTCCTCAATCCCCATGAAACAAATTGCGGGTATACATGGTTCACCCTGAAACTAGTACAACCCTTCAATGTGCTCCATGTCCATACCGCATTTCCGTGGAGGTCATCTGCACCCAGAGAAGGAAAAGAGCTTCAGAAAGCCATTTCACCCCCTTCAAGGCATTTTTGCTCTGTGAATATGGCACAAGGAGGCCCCAATAAAACAAAGAAACAAGCCAACAACTTCATCTGCGAGACTTTGCAGGACCTATATTGTGCAAGTGTGTTTCTAAGAGTTTATTCAACAATATCAAGCATACACTGTGGTGCTGAAGTGCATTACAAATATATCAAAATCTAAAATTAACATGTTTAGCATTAGGGCATCTGTTCAATTTTAAGAGTAGGAAGTTTTGAATTCCTTAATAAATATTTTTAATAAATATTTGTTAATATATTCAGATGACCAGAAAAATTCATAACTGCAATTGGTCAAAAAAAATTCTCCCAGAAAAATATTCAAATACTTTTCCTTGTCACCCGTTAATTATATTGTAGGGAAAGATAGATCAAAAATAGATTTTAAAAAAATCAAATGTTTTGTTTCTCCTTATGTTCAGAAATTACAAATGTAAATATTTTAGAATTTTGCCCCCTTCATTCTCATGTCTCTCCCTCTATTTGGCCACAGAGTGAAACTGATTTAATTAGGTCTGCTGCTTCACTTCCATCTTTTCCATTCTTTTGGCCTCCTACAATTGAAGTCTTTCAGAGCTAGAAAATTAAAAGAGATGCTGTGAACTTTTAACTGTTTTCTGGGGTTTTTTTAACAATCAAAATATTAAGGATGGATAATTTTGTTTTGAAATTTCAGGTTAAAAGAGAAGAATATTTCAACAAAGGGAGAATCTTTTGACAGGAAAATCTTTCAAGTGAAAAAATTCAGCTAACAGTGCTCATGTTCATGGTACTGAAGTTTTTCTAGCTCTTGCTTGGGAAGTCCCTCAGCCATGAATCACTGGAGGTTGGGAAGAAATATTGGGGAGTTCATGTTTGTATGGAATTTCATGTCTTTCTTCAGCAACCTGTGTTGGCCACCATAAGAGACAAAATGCTGGTCTAGGTGGGCTTTTGCTCCAACGCCATAACAAGACTTTGGCTCTTTTTCTGGCACTGAAGTTCTTTCCAGTTTATATTCAGGAATAATAAACCTAATGGGGCAGACCTCAAACCATTTATGACATCAAACTGATAATTAAAACAGACTTTATAATGTAAAATGCATGTAATACCCATAAAGGATACTAAAATAGTTCGGTAAGCCCAGTAGCATTAACTTCCAATGGCTAGCTGGTGATGACACACATCATGCTCCATTATTGCATTAAATCCTTAAAACTAGCATATTTTTAAGCATGCAAACATGGACAGAGAAAGCTGAGGTATTTTGATCCTGACATTAATTTTATTAGAAAGAGAGTGCCAGAACAGACTACGTATAATTGCAGAGAACCTTGTGATTCTTTGCCACAACGTCGCAGTAACAGAGAAAGGAAAAATGAAGGATGTGCATTCCTTTCAAAACACTCAGTCACTCCATTAACTCCCTTTGCTTTTCCATCTCTCACCATAGTGGACTTACAGATAGATAGCGGACTTCCAAGGGATACAAAGATTGGACCTGAGTGAGAGGTTCTTGTATTGAAGAAACAGTGAGAAATTGCACAAAACCCCTAAGTGTTGACAACCATGAACTAAGGGAAAGAGATTCCCAAAGCTGCAAGAAGCAGTCAGGAAAAGTCAAGGATTTGCCTTTCATACATACAGATTTACATACACCCACCTGCCACTGTGGTCTTTGAGACTCTTCAAGCATGGCAGAAATATAAGTATGTATTAGAGTCATGTCTTCACTAGTTTATTCAACTGATTACAGCACAGGGAACCTACTATGAATTCTGAAGTACTTTCTTTAACTAGGTATGGTAAACTATGAATAATACAGTATACTAAGGAACAGTTCTACAGTGTAGGCAAGCTTATTTTTTATACCAAGCATGCATTTTTCTTTTCTGAATTTTATCCCTACCCACCTTGAATTACTATAACCAACTACCCTCTTCACTCAATTTTACAGTCTACTTTCAGACAGCAGTATCTTCTGTGGCTTTTTGCTTGGACAAGCCATACCTTTTTAAAGTTAATTTAGTCTTTCCATAAAAGTCAGTACATATCTAGTCTGTGAATGACTTATACTGCTCTTTTCTTTCTCTCTTCTTTCTTTCTTGTCATTTTTTCTAGTTGTAGAATGCCAGAATGGAATGCAGTATTTCAGGTGTAGTCACTGGTGCTAATGGGGAGGGAAAGTATCATCTCCCTCCTCTGCTGACAGAATGTGTGACCCCCACAAAAAAATCACTTGTTCCTCCTTGTTCCTCCCACCCCCTTCCAATTTCTAAATACACATTCCTTTCAAAACACCTGGGATGTAGTAACCCAGAAAGATGCAAAGACTTGAGATAAAGCAGGAGAAGGCTGGGAAGGCAAAGCAAAAGAGGAAGAGTTCAGTAGAGGAGGACTATATAAACCTACATGTGTCACGGTGGTCAAAAGCAGGTAACAAAGGATCAATGATCATGGAGGAAAAGAAGCAGGGAACTGATTCACCAGGCTTTTTAATCTTGTGTATTCAATCATACTTGTAACTAAGTGGAGGCAAATCCTAACCAGGCAGTGAGGCTGCATTTTACATCTGCTTTGCCAGATCGTAAACAACGGCACAACGTGTAAGACAGTGGAGAATCAAACCCCATATGTTCTCAAATCTGCTGAGCCTTTTATAAGCCTTTTTTTTTTTAAATGGGGAATTCATCAAATTCAACTCTTCCCTACAAAGACTTTCAGTTTCAACAGATGAACACGTTTTCATGAAAAAGGCTTTACATGGAAATAGTCCCAACCTGCAGTCCTCTGCGGTTAGAGCTCCCGCAGTCCTGCGTGCTGAAGCCAGCCACTCTTACCCACCGGGGAAGCAGGGCAAACCGGGAAGCACCCTTGGCACCATGAACAGCTGCGAAACCTCGGCACAGCACAGCCTGCAGAGTGAGGAATGAGTGGGACTGTCATCTGAAGTGTGAAGAACACATTGGCCCAGATTCCCTACAGATCTGGGTTTCTGCTTTTCGGAGCCACCAGGGAAAACAATTGTTTCAGCTCTCCCTTCCTTTCCCCCACCGTAGCTAGGCGACCGCCCTAACCTATGCCATCTTTTAGAAGTCCCCTAGATGCCAGTAGCAGATGTCAGCTGGAATCCAGCACCTCGATCCAACCAGGTGCCTTCCCCACACACTATAACTAAAAAAAAATTGCAGGTTGGCCCAGAAAACGGGATTTTGAGTTCAGCGTCTGCTGACAGGGACTGTGTGCAGCAAGGCAGGTCGCTATGGCAGAGAGCAACACTAATCCAACAGATAATCCACTCTGCCAACTTCCCAGCGTTGCCATCAGACTTCTAGATTGCTGCTCCTTGAAAGGACATCCCAAGTGGACACAGACAATATACAAGTTTGCCAGCTGAAGCCTGCTCACATAAGCCGTGCTGCAGTGAGAATCGGAGGAATAAGGAGTAATCAGAAGGCAAGTCACAGAATCACAGAATGGCTGGGGTTGGAAGGGACCTCTGAAGATCATCTTGTCCAACCCCCCTGCTTGAGCAGGTTCACCTAGAGCAGGGTACACAGGACTGCGTCCAGGCAGGTTTTGAATATTTCTAGAGAAGGAGATTCCACAACCTCTCTGGGCAGCCTGTTCCAGTGCTCTGTCACCCTCACAGTAACGAAGTTTTTTTCTCATGTTCAGCTGGAACTTCCTGTGTTCCAATTTGTGCCCACTGCCCCTTGTCCTGTCATTGGGCACCACTGAAATGAGTCTGGCCCCATCCTCTTAACACCCACCCTTCAGATATTTGCAAGCAGTAACAAGATCCCCCCTCAGTCTTCTCTTCTCTAGGCTGAACAGACCCAGGTCTCTCAGCCTTTCCTCATGAGAGAGGTGCTCCAGTCCCCTGGTCATCTTTGTGGCTCTCCACTGGACTCGCTCCAGCACTTCCCTGTCCTTCTTGAACTGGGGAGCCCAGAACTGGACACAGTACTCCAGATGTGGCCTCACCAGGGCCAAGTAGAGGGGGAGGATAACCTCCCTCGACCTGCTGGCCACACTCCTTTTGATGCATGCCAGGATACTGTTGGCCTTCTTGGCCACAAGGGCACAGTGCTCGCTCATGATCAGCTTGCTGTCCACCAGCACTCCCAGGTCCTTCTCAGCAGTACTACCTTCCAGCAGGTCAGCCCCCAACCTGTACTGGTGCATGGGGTTGTTCCTCCCCAGGTGCAGGACCTTACACTTGCTCTTGTTGAATTTCATTTGGTTCCCCTCAGCCCAGCTCTCCAGCCTGTCCAGGTCTCGCTGCATGGCAGCGCAGCCTTCTGGCACGTCAGCCACTCCTCCCAGTTTGGTATCGTCGGCAGACTTGCTGAGGGTACACTCTGTCCCTTCATACAGGTCATTGGGGAGTATATTGAACAAGACCAGACCCAGTACAGACCCCTGGGGAACACTGCTAGTTACGGGCCTCCAACCAGACTCTGTGCTGTTGATAACAACCCTCTGGGCTCTGCCTTTCAGCCAGTTCTCGATCCAGCTCACGGTCCTCTCATCCAACCTGCACTTCCTAAGCTTGTCTGTGAGGATGTTATGGGAGACAGTGTCCTTTTGGTCCTTCAAAAAGGACTAAAATCAGAAGGTATATTCTGCAGAAGGAAGAGTTTTATTAGCTGTAGTGATTTAATCTAAGTAGAATTTACATGGAACTTACTCTAGGTCATAGAACTAAACCTTAAATTGTTAAAACTAAACTAATGAAAAAAAAATACCATTTTAAAATCCATATAGCAATCTATCTAAGGTAGCTTGGAGGTAAAAGACATGCATTGTTCCTGAGCAAGGAATGAATAAAAGCAGGATTGAAAGTTTAGCCTGACCTGTTTAAGCATGTCAAATTCTCAGTTATATTCTGATGAATTTGCCAGCAGTTATTCAACTTGGCTCTTTGTCGTGGTTTAAATCCAGCTGGCAACTAAGTACAACCCAGCCAAAACCCGCACACTCTTGTTGCAGATTCTCTACATGTCAAAGCATGCAGAGCTGGCGTACGGACAGCGGGATGTGCACACTATGGCAATACAGCAGGTCGTCTTCCCAAGTCGTTTTTCCTAGTGTATTCTTGACCTCAGCTCTGGTAGCCAGCTTTGCTGGAGGAAGTCACTATCATTTCTTTCTCATTTGAGTAACAGGCTTTAACAATAAAGTGTAGAGATGGACTTTTTGGACACAAGGTGACCAGGTAAAGAGTCTGTCTTTACAGTTTCACCAGTTTTCAGTGTTGCTCATATTCAGGTGGGGGCACTTTGTCTTCTATCGTCCCTTCAATCTCCACCTAAGGCATGCAGGAATCCCCAGAATTTACAACAATGCATTATTACACTTACCCAGTTAACATATTTTTAAAGACACACCAAAAAAAAAAGGTTACTTTTAGCTAAAATAATTTTCTGTTAGTACTGGAAAAGTTTAATATGTTTCCACAGTATTAAAAATCAACATTCTTTGTATTAGACTGACTTTTGATATTTCAATATAAAAGTTGATAGCATATAAGAAAACGTAAACATGGTCTTATCTTGTATAGCAATTAATGGCTGCATGATTTCCACGTAGATGCATAGATAATAATAGAATTTATCCTGCAGTCATCATATAGGCAGTGAAAACCAGAACAGACCAGCAGATTATTTGGACAGGGTGTTTTTGTGTCTGGAACAAAGTGCTAAGCTAAAAAAAAAAGAATTACTTGAAGATTGTCTTCTGTATTGTTTCAATTTATATAAAAATTAATAACTACATACATAAGTTTAAGTGCAGCTAAAAAGAAAACAGGAACATGAATGTTTATGGGTCTGAGCATGTGAATGCTGAATAAAACATTCAAACAAGAATTCAAGGCAGCATTTGGTTGCCTAAGTATTTTTATGACACCATTTTAAGAATTATGATGGTGTTTCTTCAAATGAAGCCGAGTCCCGAGGTAAACAGAAGGTATCCTTTGGAGGACCTGTTGGATCTCTCCATGTGAGGAAGCAGATGGAACTTGCAGCTTGTTCTTCCACTTTTGTGGGAAGATGTTTTTGGTAAAAGAAAATAATTCTGGTCTCTGCGCTACTGCTCACTTGGTGCGTAATTTTTAGCACATCATAAATACTCTTCCAAGGCCACTTCCTATGAAGTGCTGAGTATCTTCATGCAATATTGAGACAACGTAGAAACATTTCACAGGAGAAACATAAATTTTCCTGTCAGTAAAGAAAAAAAAATATTTAAAAAAAGATGATAGCTATTGCATGGAGTCCTACTCCACACTATTCCAACTCCTTGGACGTTAGCTGGAGTCAGGCCACTCAGAATCTCATAAAAGGCATCCAGCATTGTTTAGTATCTGGCCAAGGGGCTTTGTGAAGATTATTTAGGATGGGATTAATCTCAATTAACTTAATTAGCAGCCTTAAATTTCAGTGTCTAAAATAATCTTCCAGGTTTTCCTAAGGACAGTGGAGTGACATGAGCACCTACAAGTGCCACTTCATACCTTGTGCGCTGGTTTTGGCTGGGATAGGGTTAATTCTCTTTGTAATTGCTAGTATGGGGCTATGTTTTGGATTTGTGCTGAAAACGGTGTTGATAATACAGAGATGTTTTAGTTGTTGCTAAGTAGTGCTTACACTAGTCAAGGACTATTCCAGCCTCCCATGCTCTGCCAGGTGCACAAGAAGCTGGAAGGGGAGGGGACACAGCTAAAATTGTTGATCCAAACTGGCCAAAGGGCTATTCCATACCGTATGACGTCATGCTCAGTACATAAAGCTGGGGAAGAAGGAAGGGGGGGACGTTTGGAGTGATGGCATTTGTCTTCCCAAGTAACCGTTATGCGTGATGGAGCCCTGCTTTCCTGGAGATGGCTGAGCACCTGCCTGCCAATGGGAAGTAGTGAATGAATTCCTTGTTTTGCTTTGCTTGCGCGCGGCTTTTGCTTTACCTATTAAACTGTCTTTATCTTAACCCATGAGTTTTCTCACTTTTACTCTTCTGATTCTCTCCCCCATCCCACCGTGGGGGGGTGAGCGAGCGGCTGTGTGGTGTTTAGTTGCCAGCCGGGTTTAAACCTCGACACCTTGCTAAGGTGAGAGCCTTAAAAGGGGCATAGGAACTCCAGAAATGTCAAGCAGGATAGTTATCACAGGTTGTCCCTAGCACTCTTTGCATTTCTTCAGGTTTTTCACTTTGCGGGGGGCTGAAATATCGGGGTACTGATTTTCAAAAGCAAGCAATTCTCATCACTGTCGCATGAAGCAAGCTTTAATCTTCTGGAGGAGGACGGTCAGAAGTTTCCTTCAGGATTCCAGATGACCAGCATGCCACCCAGCCTCAGCCTGGAGCAGCAGAACCACCAAGAGACTGAAGCATTGCCTCAAACCCCTGTTTAACATGAGCTTCTCAGTCAACCCTTAGGAATATCAGCCCCAGGAACAGTTCCCTTACAGTAAATTCTCTTCCAGTTTGAGTCCTTTAGCCAAGACAATATATTTTCAAATACTATATTTTAACACAGCCAGAAGTTTTGCATAAACTTTATGCAAAAAACTATGAGATGAGATTCTATGGGCTGTGCAATGCAAATTCACAAATCAATCAATTGTAATAGCCAAAGCTGACCTGAAAATACAGGGCTTTTTTTCTTCATTTTCCTAGTACAGATTAGAAACACGTCCAGGAAATCCACTCAGTATATGTGTATTCACCAGAAAGTACTGTTTCCTTTTTGGAGTATGCCTCTGAGAAAAGTTGTTTTATTTAAACAAGAAGAGAGCAGATTAACAAGTGGTTTTCTTCCTCTTGCAAGCTTAAGCAGGCTTAGCCGGTGCAATTTACTACTGGAATAATAGGAAACAATAGGAAAATATTTGTTATTTATTATTTGCATTACTGCATCACATGCAAGCACCTGTCAGGGAGCACTCCACAAACATAGAACAAAACCATGTTCCCTGCCCAAAGAGCTAACCCGCTGTGCAGGGCAAGAGGCACAGACCCACCTAGACAGTCATGGAGAGCCAGGAGCTACTAGGACAACTTTGGTCAGCACGATGAGCAGATCAGTGTAATTGCTCTTAATTGTATTATTCCAGTAAAAATGACATTGTATCTAAACATTTTGTAAAAAAAAAACGTTATGGGCATGCTCAATAAGTATTTTTTCTATGATTTATCTCAGAGTTTTTGTTAATGTTATCAATTACCTATTTTAAAAGCTGTCTCCTTTTGGAAACTACCTCTTACTGTCACTGTTGTCTAGTAGGCCCATTTTGGGGGTTTCTTTTCTTTGACTTTTTCAAAGAATTTTAATAGGTTAGGAGAACATGTCTTTCCCTTACAAAATGTGGGATATCTTTACCTATTTACTTTTCTAAGCATTATACTAATACAGGCATGGGGGTCTGGAATGCAAATACCTTTTAACAAACTAAAAACTCGTGCAGTGTAGTGCCACTGTTTTTCTAACTCAACACCAAAGCAATAACTTCCTAAACTTCTGGAACTGCTTGCGAGTCCAAGATCTCACTCGTATCACTATTACTTCAGCCACTCCGTTATTTCTTTTTCCCCATAATCTTCATGTAAAGAGCACGCTGGTCTATCAGCTGGGCAGTCCCTGCCTGCCAACCCAACTCCAGACTTTTCTGCACCATAATACCACTGTCAGGCCAGAGAGGGGAGAACAATCCTACAGAAATCGGTGTTTTTGCTCATTATTCCTCAGATTCTGGGGCCGATTTTCTTAAGACTTCATGCATGATTCATCTGTTCATTTCCCCTACGGCTTTTGAGATTTCTGCTGACTTTGCCAAAAAAAAGGAACCTAGTTGATCGGGAAAGCAGAAGGAGCATAACTCAAACGTACAGGGAGAAGGAAATCATAGAATCATAGAATCATTAAGGTTGGAAAAGACCTCTAAGATCATCAAGTCCAACCATCAGCTAACACCATCATGACTCCTAAACTAGGCCCTGGAGTGCCATGTCTACACCTTTTTTGAACGCCTCCAGGGTTGATGACTCCACCACCTCTCTGGGCAGCCTGTTCCAATGCCTAACCACTCTTTCAGTAAAGAAATTCTTCCTAATGTCCAATCTAAACCTCCCCTGACGCAACTTGAAGCCATTTCCTCTCGTCCTATCGCTAGTTTCTTGGGAGAAGAGTCCAGCACCCGCTTCCCTACAACCTCCCTTCAGGTAGTTGTAGAGAGCGATAAGGTCTCCCCTCAGCCTCCTCTTCTCCAGACTAAACAACCCCAGTTCTCTCAGCCGCTCCTCGTAAGACTTGTTTTCTAGTCCCTTCACCAGCCTCGTTGCCCTTCTCTGGACACGCTCCAGCACCTCAGTGTCCTTCTTGTACTGAGGGGCCCAAAACTGAACCCAGTACTCGAGGTGCGGCCTCACCAGTGCCGAGTACAGGGGCACGATCACTTCCCTACTCCTGCTGGTCACACTATTCCTGATACAAGCCAGGATGCTGTTGGCCTTCTTGGCCACCTGGGCACACTGCCGGCTCATGTTCAGCCGGCTGTCGACCAGCACCCCCAGGTCCTTTTCTGCCGGGCAGCTCTCCAGCCACTCTTCCCCAAGCCTGTGTAAGCAGTCATCAGAAGTGTAAGGAAAGCCCAAAGGAGTCACAGACCCAAAGCGCTCGGATGCACATTGCTGAAACTGGTTATTTGAATATACTGGTATGTCTTCCGCATTAATTCGATTTAACTATCTCAATCACTTCATAGGGACCAGTGGCCCAATGCAGCCCCCACAATAGCTCCCACCATTCACCTCGTCCTCAAATACCCACTCCGTGGAGTAACCCAAGCGAGTTACTCATCTACAAAACAGCATTTGTACCGCCCGGATTGTTCAGCGATGCCCGAGCGGTTCTGGGACAGCCATAGTGACCAAAACTGGTAAATATTTTACATACAGATAGATACATAGGGTTTTTCCTCACCATAACAAAGTTTAAACCTCAGACTTAATTTGCGGGTCCTTTTTTTTTTCCCCTAACGCTTATTATTATTTCTTTTAGGACCTCTACAGACCCCGGCGGGTTTGGGTTTTTTTGCTTTCGTTTCGGAGCTCGTTCGCTCTGTTTTGTTGCTGGTGTTGCTCCCCGCTCCCCCGAAACGCTTTCCCTGGATAGACGGGTCGGGGCAGCGGCCGGTCTCGGTCTCGCC
>WAAD01003962.1:98159-118957 GCA_013389945.1 Fregata magnificens | reverse complement strand
CCTGCCCACCCTGCGGCAGCTGGACCTCAGCGGCAACCCCCTGGTCTCCCTCAGCCCGCAGGCCTTCGGGGAGGGCGGCAGCCCGCTGGAGGAGCTGGCCCTCCGCGGGGCCCTGCGCAACCACAGCGTCTTCCTCAGCCTGGCCGCCATGCTGCAGTCCGGGGTCCTGCGCAACCTCAGCCGCCTGGAGCTGGCCGACAACGGGCTGCTGCTGCTGCCCGCCGGAATGTTCACCGCCCTGCCTGCCCTGCGGCAGCTGGACCTCAGCAACAACTCCCTGGTGGGCCTGCGGAACGTCTCCTTCCAGGGGCTGGGCCAGCTGCAGAGCCTCAACCTCAGCGACAACTCCCTGGGCGTGCTGAGCAACGGCACCCTGGCCCAGTTCCGTGGCCTGCCCGCCCTCCGGCGCATCGGCCTGGGCCGAAACACCTGGGTCTGCGACTGTGCCATCGAGGACCTGGTGGCCTGGCTCAAGGAGAGCGACCAAGTAGAGGGCAAAGAAGCCCTGACCTGCGCCTACCCCGACAAGATGCTGGGCAAAGCCCTGCTGAAGATCAGTAGCTCGGAACTCGACTGCTCCGTGCCCGTAGACCTGCCTTCCCAGCTACAGACTTCGTACGTCTTCCTAGGGATAGTCTTGGCTCTCATCGGGGCCATTTTCCTCCTGGTTTTGTACTTGAACCGAAAAGGAATCAAAAAGTGGATGCACAACATCAGAGATGCCTGTAGGGATCACATGGAGGGCTACCACTACAGATATGAGATCAATGCAGACCCCAGGTTAACAAACCTCAGCTCCAACTCGGATGTCTGACGAAGCGCCGCGGATGCAGGGTAGCGCACAGCAGCTATGCATGAAAAGTAGACTTACGCTTTACCCTCGTGCTTGCTTACCTCTCCCCGGAGAAATCTCAGACGTGCTTGTAACATGAGGGGGATATGCCTCCCTGTGACGTCAAGTTCAATTTTGTTTTGAGACGCTGGGCAGCTGTGCATGGCGTTGGGCTGTATGTAAGAAACAAGCTGCTACTTCTTTTCCTCCTTACCTATCTGTACTTGTGGGAAATCTTTTTTCAAGATCTCAAAAGAAAAAAAGGATTCTCTCTGATGCTCCAAAGCCACCAGAGTTTATAAAACATTTACTGATGCAGACACCATTCAACAAAAGCTGCCTCAACTTTTTGGGAAAAAAAATGTTACGTTCCTCTGTGCCAGTTTTGATCTTGTATATCCAGATTGTGAGGACAACGATTCCATTTCATAGACTACCTTGAGATTTAAAAAAACAAAGAAACTCCTTTTAACAACTCCTCTGTACAAAGAAGGAAATCTAATAGTGAGCATGCACAAATACTTTATAGTTTTACATGTCAGGAAACTTACGATCTCAGTAAGTCTCTTACTATTTTGTAAAGTTATTTTTGATTGCAGTTTATGTGAAAAGAGAGGGTTTTTTATACAAACTGCATCTAAACTCCATCTGAACTGTTAAATTCAATAAACAGTCTTACAAGAACTGCTGTGTTGAAGTTTGCTGTTCAGTGAGAATTGTACGGACATCTAAGAATGTGGATAGTTTACAGTCTCTGAAGTAATAGCCCTGCGGTAGTAATCTGAATAAAATTTTATACAAATGTGTAGTTTAGAGACATAAATGTTTGACAATTTTGTGAAATGTGCTAGGAGAATTACACCAATCAATGACGAGAGCATTTTCACTTGGCACAAAACCCCCAGTCTGCTCTCTCAAAACAACTGCAAAATGTTGAGACAGATGCTAGGGTCCACCTTTCTGGGAAGGTACAAGCTGATAGAATTTATGTAAGGTCTTCTCTACCAAATTAAAAAAACCAAAATCATTCAAATTAAGTTGTGGAGTTTGTAGGCCAAATAAAATTTTACCTGAATGGAATTTTTATCATTAAAAAAACATAGTTTCATGTCCTGAACTATATTAAATGCAGTTCAGTCGTGTAGTCGGCGAGCTTCAGGCTTGTAAATCAATGCAGCACTTATTAAGTGCTTACTGTTTCATTTTAAGCTCTCGGTACTCGTGAAGTTCTGTAGTGTTCTACATCGAGTAACTTGACAGAACTTTACATTTATCTTAAAGGTTATAACAGGTGCATTTCAGTATTGTATGGTACTCATGCTTATTACTTGCTTGGGAATGCATTTTCTTGTAAATAGATAAAGCATGCAAAGAAAAACTTCAAAAATGCATCATTTAATGTGCAACTCTGATGACTTATGAAAAGGTTAGCAAGAACCTTCCAACGGCCACCAATAATTAAGGCACTCTTTCTAATCCATTTCTAGATTCTTAATGAAAAAAAATACACCAACTGTAAAAGTGTGATGTGAATTGGTATCTGTCAGTATATCGATGGAGTTTTTTCCATGGTCACTGTTACTTGAAGCTCTTGAGAATCTCTAAAATTTTATGAATTACTGGCTAATTCCCTTCGCTTTCAAAAGTGACAGTTTTCTCATAGATATACGCCTTTGGTAAGAGCTCATAAATATAAAATAGTCCTTAAAGTATCAGAAGAAATATAATCTATTTTGGGCATCAGTATTATTCAAATGCATTTTTCTCTCCTTGCAACTTCAGACAAAGCAAGTAGCACAGGTGGGTTCAGACTAATTTTCTGTTGCTTTAAATTGGCTTTGTTTAATAGCAGTGATTTTTTTTTAATGTAGTTTTGTACATTTGCCCTCAAAAATAAAAAAAGAATTAATATTAAGTACAATTAATGTTTTGATAAATCAGTGTATTTTACAATTAATGTAAGTTTAAGTGATAGCCTATTTCTCCTGCTGTAATTTAAATGTATGAGCAATATCTGGTTAACAGCGTATGAATTTAAGTTTGTGGATTCTTAAAAAGCAGACTGCTGGCCTGAACGTTAGCTGCCCATATTTTAAGAATAGTGTAAAAACCCCAGTGTGAATAACTATTACTGTGCAACTATGCAAACCGTTCATACTTGGTATACATAAGGTAGTTTATGTAAGAAGCTAGAATTTACTGTAGCTACGCAGTGTGCTGTGTTGTATTGGTCATTTCGGAGATTATCAACTTACACTTACTTGTACAGTGCCAAGAGGAGTAGAGCGTCATCCTTGCTTAAGATGCTCCTGTAATATAATAGATAAAATATGTACAAACCAAGCCATTTCTTGGGCAATTTCTTGGTTTTTGTTAACAGATACTTTAAAGTAACTACAATAAAAGCAATTATCCGTGATGTGTTAATGTAACAGCCATGCATTTATAGAGCTGTGTAAGGATAGGCAACAACTTTAATTGCAGTCTCTCACCAATGGACTGAGTATTTGTATAGTGAGCAAGTGTAACTGTTATATTACACCTACTATTCTAAAGATTATTATTATTATTATTATTTTTGTATCATAGAAAGTCATTGTAATAGAATTTTATTAGAGACGTGGTGACGGCTACTTTAAAATAATTTTTGCCATTTACTTACATGTGTATTTATTAGGATGTAACAGTTAGCATGTGTCAGTATTGTGTTGGATAACGTTCTCCTACAGTGTTTGACCAACAGTGAATGCTTTGGTGTTTTGTACAATACATTATTTGATCTTAAATCCCCCTCCATAAACAATGCTTGAAACTTGTTTTCCTTTCCTTTTACAAAATAGTTAACAGTGGTACTCAGAAGGCATTTAAAAAGCAGCTCCCAAAGTGCTTCAGAACTTCGTTAAAAACTATACATTTAAAATAACATTAGTTTAAGGGTTCTTCTGAAGCCCATTTTATAATCTTGCTCTGCTTTGACACCTGAAATTCCAATTGATTACCATTTCCAGAGCAGCTTAATTAGCAAGGCTGTTTTATTCGTTCATTCTTCAATAAAACACGTGCAGTACTAAATGCCTCTAAAATGTGTTTTTGTATACACAAACCCCCAAAGTTCTACATGACACGGTTGGCACAGGTGTTTCATAGAAAACATCTAGACTAAAGTAGTGGACAAATTTTAAGGAAAGGCTGTGCAGCTAAGAAGCAGAAAGGATGGTTTGTCCGAGGTTCAACTGCTTTCTTAAAACTGGTTTTCGTTGTAACAAACTTTAAATTTTCTTAGAAGACTAGCACAAGGAATTGACATAGTTTTAATATATTTTCCTAAAGTACTTTGGATAAGCACTGTTGTCAGGTAAGAAACAGAAAATTCCCCGAATCTTTCTTTATCCAAGGTAGCTTTAAGTTAGATCATCTGACTTTTTTTTTTTTCATTCTCAGCAAGCCATAATATTACCAATAATTTTGACATCCAAAAAGTGATTTGAAGTTTTGAACAACTGCTTTACATCTTTTCAGTCGGGGCAATTTACCTTTCAAGCA
Organism: Fregata magnificens; assembly: GCA_013389945.1. Lineage (NCBI taxonomy): Eukaryota > Metazoa > Chordata > Aves > Suliformes > Fregatidae > Fregata > Fregata magnificens. The sequence goes on along the minus strand of WAAD01003962.1, from coordinate 114,582 downwards.
CTGGTGACAATCGCCAGTGACATGCTAGCTAGCAAAGCAGTCTGTTCAGACCCGTATTTGGTTGTTGACTGAGATGTCACTGAAGACAGGCATGGCAAAATATTCAAAATATGACTGCACTAGGATCCCAACTCTCATTATTCTACCAACATTTGCCCTGTGATATACCCTGCTCTTCGTGCATCTGCATAATTTCTTCGCCTCACTTTCTCAAGAAATCCATTAAAAGGAGTATCGTGAATCTGCACAGATAGAGAAATCAGTCCGACTGCACCTATCTTGTGGTTGAGTGTCTTCGTTTCCCTTTAAGCCTTAATGTGAAAAAGAGCCTTTGTCAAAGTGGACAGAATGAAAATTCAATATGCACTTTCTCTTTAGCAGCTGAATGTTCAAGAAGAACCATTCATTCTCGGCATATGATGAAGGAAAATAGCATTTGGTAAGAAAAACATTTCAGTTTCAAGCTTCCAAATGACATTTATATTCTATGAAAGAAGGTTGAAGGGAGAAATTTATAAAGGAAACAGAGATACCCCTTGGTAATGGATCAGCACTGGAAATCACAATGCTAGCAATAGGAACAATTGCTGATTGATCCTGTCTGTAATGTTCTGGTCATGTTTTATGGCTACAGCTCTAATTTTTTCCTGTTGCTATAAATAGAAACGTTTTGCTAACAAGTGGAGTCACGTCCTATAATATTTGTAATGCAGGTGTTTCCACTGTGAGATTTTTGTGGGATATAATAGATTTAATTTAATTCAGCACCTGCTGATTTAATAATGACTAGATCAGGCCCATAACTTAACGCTCCTTTTTTGCAAATGTGCTGCTTACTAGTTGCAAAGACCTTGGCTTGAAATCAAACAATGAAAGCCCACCAAGGAAGAGAGAAAGCAGTCCGCTTGGGGAGTGTAACATTTATTAGATATTTCACACATGCTTAAAAAAGAGGCATAAACCATGTGGGAGCAGAGGATCCTTTGCTGATACAGAAGTAAGTGTACTCTGCTGGCTTCCTGAGTCAATACAGTAGTAGCAGAAAAGTGGTGCTTTGTACCAATACAATAAACCTAAGGGCACTCCTCTCCCACCTTGGAAAAAAAAAACCACACCAACCTTTTAGAAGTAAGAATGCAGGTTTGCAGTACAAGTATGTTCTTAAAAAGGGCTTGTGCTTTCTCGACGGTGTTAGAATTTGCGTGTTGTCACATCCTTGGAAAACCTTGCTATGCCAGAAGTCATCTGTCGCGTAGGCAAAGCTTGAAATCAGGCCTTGCATTCCCAATGTTAGCCTAAATAGAAAAAGGGAACCATTAAGAAAATTAAAATGGTACTTTAGACAGTGTATTCATGTTGCAGTTAATAATTTAATGCTTGCAATTATTTATGTTTTTCAAAGTATTCACTAGATAGCTTTTCCGTTCTGATGATAGACTAACAGAAAAACAGATTTGTGTTTTCTAGTAATTAAGCATGAAAGCATCTGCATAAATTAGCAAAGTTGTTTGAATACATACAGTGATGAAAATGGTAGAAATCTCGTGTTCTAGAATGTTTCACTATTCTAGAAATTTTAGATGTGCAAGAAACTGCTGTAACTTTTTCAGACTGAAGTTTTATTTCTTAATTAAAAAGTATTCTTGAAGAAAAACACAATAAAATATTTACCAGATAGCTTATAAATGTTATATGTTCACCCTCTTGATTTAATTACTGTAAATCCTTACAGATATTGAGGTCTTTGCTAAAGATGTAGTTGTATTCTTTATAGCTCAAATTGGTGATTGTGCTGTGAATTTGCATGATAGAAAGTGAGAAAGCAACTTCCATCTAGATAGTCTGATTAATTTCTGTAGAAAGAAATTTGGTCAGTGAATATAAGGGATTGTGTTTTCATCAGTCTTGTTATTTTGGACATAATTTGATAGCTTTTTGGTTTTTAATATATGCAGTATTGATTTTCAGGTTAGGTGCCAATTCTAAATTTAACAGTAATATTTTTTCAGGTTTTTAATGACGAGATCAAACTGTGTGTTTTAAAGTCTTCAAATACATATTTACATAGTGAAATATAGAGGCACTCTTATTACTGATGGTGTGAATTTCCTTACTGTGAAGGGGCTATTAAAGAAAAGTACTGCTGAAACAGAGAATGAAGGGTGAACTCCAGAGAGAAAAAAAGCATTCTGATGGCAAATTCTTATTCTTACAACTTTTTTAATGCAATTATTTAGATTGGAAAGTCAAAGGGAGGGATAACATTTCATCTTCTCATAGATAGCTAGTGCAGACGTCTAAAATTTTAATACAACGGAGTGATTTTTTGGGGCTGTCCCAGGAGCATACCTGATAACTTGGTTAGTCTTGTGTCTAAGTTGTTTGCTATTATTGTTTTTTTCACATTCTTAGGACACCTAGCACGCGAGGGTGTTTGGCTTTACACGTGATGGATTGATCTGTCCTAGTTTTTATCTTCGGACTGATCTGTCTTAGTATCTGTCCACAGCCTACCTCACATATTCCATTTATTCTAGTAGAAATTTTATTTATGGCGTAGCCCAGGGTAGCTTTACATGAAATCCTGGGCGTTTATGCAATAAAGAACTCATTTGTCAAATTGACATGATCAAATGTCAGATAGACATTTTAACAGAATGTGGTATATACTTCATGCTGGCAATGTAAAAACATCAAGTAACGGTAGTGAAATATTAAAATAAGAAAAAGTACCATTTATTGCAAGAACACCGTAAGCAGTCATGAACTGACATGACTTTGGGGCATTTGAGCAATTTAAACTTGTTTTGAAGAAGGAAAAAGTAGTTACTGCATTCACAGTTTTCTTCTTCAGGTAGGTGTCTTCATTTGTTCTCCTTAACAACTTATGAACAAACAGTAACCGAATCCTGCAGATACATATAGATTTGAATCCATTTAAGTCAGTGGCTTTACCCCAGTGCTTTTATGTTTCCCTATTTTCAGGGGTGGGTGCTTTTGTTAGCCTGGAGGGGACTAAAACAGAGCCCTTAAACATCAGAAAACAAGAGGGTTTATTTTATATATGCATATATGCATTTTACACAGACACAGACACACATACATATATAATGTAAAACTAGGAGATTGAAGAGGAGCAGAGTCTGAGGCACACCAGTCTCTCCAGTACGTTCTCTTGGCTAGCTTAGGGGCCTGTTTTTTCCCCACACATTGGAAAGGGGACCTAAGTGCCTAAAATGGAGTGGGTATGCCTCTGAGAAGCACTTAAGACATGCTTCATGTTGCTGTACACCTAGTGCGGCCGTTAGCAGCAAGTTAACACAAATTGGTGCCGAGTGGCCAAGATTTTTCCAAAGTGGCCACAATTTGGGGTTCTGCTTTTGAAGTAGCTTAAAGGGGCTTCATTTTCAAAAGCTGTTGAACACTTTTTGGAAAATTACATTGTTTTTCTAAGGTGAATTGAACTAAATGTGGAAAAAACAATTTTCAGTGTGAAAAGGCATGTGTCCGGTATATACTTGAGAGAGAATGTAAATACTTGTAAAAGCTTTTGAAATTCCCCCGTCTTTGCTCTCTCTGTTGTTTCTCAGATTCATTGAGATCTCTGTAACAGCGTCTATGCAGAATATCCTTCCTCTTCTCCAGCTCACTTATTTAATCATCCATAATCCAGATGCCTTTTTTCCATCACCTTTGTATTGTGACCAAGCTTGATTACTTCACATTGGTAAGCAAAGGTAGAATTCCTATGAAACAAGTCATGCATAAAATCAAATCTTGAATGTTTATCACTAAGCAGATTAATTAACAAGGTTATATCTGTTGTTAGACTTTCATTCAGGTTTCCTCTTTTCCTGTTTGTCCCTTTCTGTTTAGTTTTCCAGCATACCAGAAAGCTTCTGTGGTAGCCCAGAGGAACTCTCTGATTCCGATTTCCAGTAACGAAAAAGGAGATCTTTGAGACAATTGTCTAGAAAAAAACTTGCAGAAACAGTGCTCGAACTTTTCTGACAGGATAGTAAAATGTCACTGAAAATAGCTCTGCCAACATATTCTTCATTTGTCAGAGACATTACATATGCAGAAAGAACTGGAATGCTGAATTTGTGATACTGATATATGTGCTGTTTAACGAGACCAGGAGGTTTCTATTACAATAGTTTATGGTACCTCTGCTCCGATTTCTCCTCCCTGCAGCCCCGCAAACACCCCGATATGCTTGAGGAGGACTCAGATGAGTTTAGGACATGCATTCAGCAGATTGTGGTAATTTGTTTAGATTATTAATCATATGTGAAGGCCCTTATTTTCGGGCACAGAAGGAAATACGTTCTAGTACTTGTAATTTTTAACACAGAAACAAACTAGCTGGCATAAGCCTGGTTTCATAACTTAACTTATCTGTAAATACAAAAAAATGCCCTGAATTTGAATTTGCAAGGAACAGATGTCTTTCAGCAAGCTTCAGTGTAAATTCAGCAGGATTTCCAATTTAATCCAGGAAATGATGACACTGAAATTTATTGCAAGCAGAGGAATGACTTGTTCTTCATCGTAGTTATGCGGGCTACGCCTTTTCCACGAAGCAGTACAATGTGTTTTATCGTTTCCAGGGAGACAGTCACAATCCAGTAGGGGTTACTGTTGTTCTTAATAAAGCTCTCTAGATTTTGTAGTTTGAGCAATTTTTCTGATCAAAATCACAGAGATAGCAGATAGGATTTGACAAATGGCACTGAGTAACGTGAAATGATGTGACCTGTTTCAAACACACACAGATGATGCTGTGGTGCACCAGCTTAGAGTAGATGGTACTGGTGCTTTCACCAGCTCGAATCGTTTTAACTGGCAGGAGAAGACTCAAAATTGAGTATTAGTCACTGTAGAGAGCTATCCAAACTGTCCTTATCATTTAGCAATTGCTATAGAATATAGGATATCCAAAAGGTTTTGGATATAGGTGTGAAGCGCCACCTCCACCACAGCAATTCGAGGTTTGTTTGTATACGAGTTGTGTAATAGTTCACAGAAAACTGTATGTCTCCTCTGTGGTTTAGAAGGAAAGTTGGAGCAAACAACTGGTTAATGTAAATCAAAATAATAGGCAAAAATCTTATCTCTCAAAATAATAATAGTTACTGATCTCATTACTGATGAGAATTCAAGACATTTTGATCACAGAAATATATTGGCTTCACATATTTCTTCATTATTATCCTTTCAACACTGTTGTTATACATTAGACACTGTAAACACAGAAATTTGCAGAGGCAGTGTTCAGTGCAAAGAGACCAATGAATAGTATAGAAATGCTACTGAGGACCCTCCCAATCTAATTTTCCATTATTCTGCCATGCGAAGGGGAGAAGTAGAAAAGGGAAGATCTTTGACAGGACAAACATTTTAAGAAAGAAATGTGGTAGAGTCAAAAATCTCCTGTAATGACAGTCCTTTTTGCCCTCATGGAAGAATGATGTGGCAACGTTAGCGATGCTGAAGTAGAGGAAGGTATGGTTTCTTTCAGAAGTTTCAGGTTTATTCAGGGTTTTGCGTTGTTGGAGCCACAGCTAATTCACACATCAGCATTTAATCTAGGTCACCAGAAAATATCAATGCCAGAATGTGCTATACATTTTCTTCCCATAATTTTTACGCAGCACTCTGTACCTTCCAGTAATGCACGAAGCATTTGTTCTCTCCTTTCCTCCCAAGGGAAGCGTGTACACTGGCTGAGGGACAGCGTATGCACCATCTTGCCTTACGTTTCTGAGAGAAGTCATCAGCAAGGTAAAGCACCTTGTAGTGAAAGCAGAAGGTTGATTAGCTTTGTGATATCCCCTAATTCCTGGACGAATAAGTTCCTCCGGAAAGCCTGCTGCTTGGAGAGGGTTTTGTCTCCTGTGCAAAAAGCCTTTTGTCTGCTTCAGGGGAAAATGTTAGGTACATTCTTCTCCTCTTTAATTTAGTGCTAAATCTTCATCTTTCCAAAGGAATGTAATAGTCTTAAAATTTTCTTTTGCATCAGGAAGTAGAACTAAGCTGTGCGTAAATTTGGGAGCATGATGAAATCCATAGGAAAATTATTGTTTAGAACAGTGAAAAAATAAGGAGTAAAGATCCTACCAATTAAATAAGTTTTTAAACTACATCACAGTAAATAAACTCCCTCCATAAGCATCCTGCTTAAGATTACACTATAGCAGACATCCGCACTGCTCCTAATAACAGGAGCAACACTCCGAGGAAAAACCTCGGTGTTACAACATAGGCAGCTCTCAGGGCAAAGTATTTCAACAGCAAAATGAGGTTTGCACTGCTGTGTTGGGTCTGTTTTGTGAGTTTGCTACCATATTGATTTTTGCAAAAGGCCAGACCATATGCAAACCTCTCAAATGTGGGTGCCCTAATAGCCTGTCGGGTCCTCTCCCTCTCCCTCTCCCTCTCCCTCTCCCTATCCATCTCCTCTCCTCTCCCAAAAACAACTCTCCCAACCTGCCAAATCCTTATCTCAGGATGCAGAACTCTCTAACCTGAAACTGCCAGTCAGCTTCGTCTCCTCCTCATTTCATTGCAGGTACAGTTGTATTGCACACACAGGGTTTATTCCTGACTGTAATTTCAGTTTATCAGGGCAGATGGTACTGCCATAGCCTGAGTTACCCTGACTGAGCAGTGTCCCACCCTCCAGCTAAAAGGACATGAATTTCATCCTCTTACCTTCCTGGAGACACAATATTTGCACCTTAGGGTTGGTTTCAATGTCTTGTCTTTTAATGTCTTTTCTGCATCAGCCAAAATTTAGCATGTGCTGATCTGCAGTTTAAGTGCATGAGGAATATGAGGTAAACTGGAGATGTGCAGGCAACTTAGTCATCTTGTGAATTGCTCTTGCTCCCTTTAAAAGAAAAGGGGAAACACCCCCATATCCTTTTGTTCTTCATATCTTCACCTCATAATGACACAAATAAATAAAATTCACTTTATACATTTTCGATTTATATATCTACATGTGTGTATATACACACACATTTATATAATGCATTTTAAAATTTAAAAATTCTTACTGTTTTTATATATGTTTTAAAACACATGCTCCCTATATATAGGTGGGCCTGGACATGCAGTTCTTGCTGGAAACTAGTATTTCAGTTTTATCATCTCATGTGCAGGCTTTTAGAAATAATGCTAATTAAAACTTATTTATATTCTGGTCACTGGGTTTTTAGATAAAACAAATAAAGTCTAATGTTTTAGAACTAATCATTGCAGTAAAGTTTTGCAATAAACACTTTTGATAACAGGAATGATAGCGCAGGTTAGCATGGCAATTTTTAGCATCTATTAAGTCTTGTGAGTAGCTTTAGAATTCATAACTTGTAAAACAGTCAGACAGAAGCCTATCCTGGGTGAATAGTTTAGCACAAAATACTCCCTTGCCTCCACTTTGTTTTCATTGCTTCTTCAGCACGAGGATGCTGCCAATATTTTGACACTTTTTTCCTCCTTAAAATCTGTGTAGCTCTGTCTGACAGTATGCCTTCAGAGAAAAAGAACAAGGGACTGGGATATTCTTGAATTTTCTTGTCAAAACAACAACAGGATAATTACCAAGAGACAATACAATTTGGCAAAGGGAGAGTAGGTGTTTATGCTTTGTGAGAGGGTGTCGGTATGGTTAGTGCATTGTGTTGCATCCTGCTTCCGTAACATGACGGTGTCTCCATCTCCAAATGCAATCGGGGAGCGAGGGCACCTCTTTGAAAGGTGACTTAAGACCTGCTGCTGCTTTTGTCCTGGATTGCCCGTTTGCTGGGCTGTGAAGGAGAGAGGCCTCTGCGTTATGCCAACGCCTCGCAACTCTCAAGAGCCATCGGAGTGAAGGAGGCCGTGTCAGACGTCACGTCGTAGCTCTTTGGCCTTCCTTCCTCTGGGGCCACGGCACTGTCTGTGGGCTGGCAAGGGAACAATTTCAGATATTGGAGGGTCTCTCTACAGTGCCAGCAATCCATTTGTGGCCAGTTATCCTGGCTTTGTGGCTGTTTCGTACAGACAAAGTAGCATAAACCAGACAGGTTACAGGGAAGGACTAGAGCTCCATCCTTATTCGAAAATCACAAAAATGCCTGACTTGTGGTGTGACCTGGGGCACTCCAAAAAGGAGAATGAGAGCTTCAGAGGTATTTTCTTGAGCCCTGGGGATAAATCATTCTTGGCAGAGATAATTTAGATTTGCTCAGGGAGGCAGAGCTCTAGTGGTGACAAGGAAAATGTTTTACGGTGTAATTTTTACTAGGTACTCATGGGAGCTCACTTTAGCCCATCAATTTCCTGTTTCTTGGTGGCACAAAGTAGTAACACATAGGACTGCCTCTAAAAAAGGGAGGGAAAAGGCACCATACTTACCCTGATTTCCTTTGCAACTTTGTTTTTGCGAGTGGCTACTACTAAGTAGAACTTGTGAATACTGCAAAAAGGAGGAGTTTGTGGAGGTCAGATGATAACTTTATGACTCAACAATAAAGTATCATAAAGTAGGAATAGGTAGATGTTCTACATGCGTTAGGAACGTTTTTAGAAGCACGCTGTCATCTTTCATTGTGAACTCTTTGGGGTAGCGAGTAGCTTTGTTCTGTATTTCCACATTGGGTTGCTATCCTCTGGCAGGAGCATCCAAATGCTACTGCAACGTAAATAACAGTAGTGCTGTGCAGGCTGATATGCTGCACTTTCTTTGTTAGCTCCCCAATAACACTTACTGCTCTAACAGCACCAATGCTTTTGGAACAGTATAACAAATCCCCCAAATGCCTGAGCCTCCTCCTTCAATACTTAGCATGGAGTAAACAGCACCTTCTAGGCACAAAGTACTCAAGGTTATAATAGGGCTCTGCCAGGAAAGAGATTTTTATATGAGATAAGTGGAGACAGGCCTAAGACGACTTCTTCAGACAGCTAAATATTGCATGCTAAACTGGGGGAAAGCCCTCAGTTTAATGCAGAGATAACTGAGTTGGCTTTAAATGCATTGCTTTGTGTACGAGAAGTCTAGCTGTGGCAATACAGAACTCTTTGCAAGAGAATTTACTCTGCCAGAGAGGCTGCCTCTTTCAAGAGCAACAACAAAAAGATACTGTCTTTTTTGCCATAACAGTTCTTCAAGAAAATACTAAAAAACTAATGCAGGGCAGAACTCTGCCTGTACTCTGGTACAAACATAATAATAAAAAAAAATCCTATTTAGTGACCAAGAATGAGGTTGTGAAAGGACTGTGGTGAAAGAAGCTGAAAGCATCCCAGATGCTTTAGATTGTACCAGAAACAGGCTTTCTGCTGGAATCTATGCACCTTTGAACGTCACCAGCCACTACCCAAGGCTCCCTGTCAAAGGCCAGCCCAGCCGTGCCATCTTTCCTGGGGACAGTCAGGTGTGCCCAAGTCCCTCAGTCATCACAGCACCTGTGCTTATAGCGAACTCCCCGTGGAGGAGGACAGCAGTGAAGCAGATCGTGAGCTTTCTTTTAATAAATAAAATGATAAAAAGTTGTGTGGAAAAGACTTTGCAGAAACCTCTGAGGGATGGTCTGGCCCAGTAAGTCTTCAGGGCTGTGGCTAGTTTGCTTTGAAGTATTTGTATCAAAGTAACGTAAACACTGTAGTGCTTCTCTTTCATTTGTTTTCTTTCACATGCTTCCAAATGTGCTAATTTTATGCAAAGATGTCTGTTAGCTGTAACAAATATTTATCCTCTACAGGAGCTGAGCTCTTTTGAGTACACAGCAGCACTTGTAAGCAGGCGTCTAAGTGAGGCAGGTGTGCAGCTGCTGCATTCCTCCCTTTTTTTTTTCCAGCTGGTCACCTCACGTTACCCTCCTCAAAAGAGCTGAACTTCCCAAGGTCTGTTTCTGTGTATGGAACTGTAATAGGCTTCAGTGGGAGCTGCGCGTGAAGTATCTGAAGGTAGCTGAGAGCTCAGAAAGGTGTATTCAGTACTTAAAGCAGGTGATTTCTCTGAGTAAACTCTTCATATTTCTGGCCAGCAAAATAGGCTTGTCCTGAACTTCAGAGCAACACAAGCACAAAGTAATGGGTTGATTTTACAAGTAAAAGAGGCTTAACACACAGCAGCAGGAGGTAGAGGGTGGTTTTCCCAAGCCTTTTGTATTGTGTCTGGTAAATTTTGAATCCGCTTCAAAGGAAAACAGCTAGTCGTGCTTTCTTTGGACACTGCGCCTCAGTGATCTTGAAATAGCTCAAGTACATTCTGCTTATGATCATGTCGCATCAATAATACTTTTTAATTCGTGAGGGAGGAGGAAGGCTTGGAGAGAACAGGTGATTCACATTACTTTCTGTTCTGTGAGAGCAGATCGTAATTTGTCTCATAATTCTTCTGACTCATCACTAGAAAAGATGTTTAATACAATGAGCTGCTAAACCCAATTGTTAGTACTTTCTTAGTAAAATGAGATTAGTATACTCCTCTAGTGGTGTGATTTATGTCAGATTTTTAGATTTTCATATCACCCAAAGGCCCCAGTAAATCCTAAGGTTTATCTTGCACTACAGCTAAACATCCTTAAAAATTCCATCACTGAGGTAAATACAATTTGCTCGTATCAAATTATGACACAAATTTGCTTTCCATGCATGTGTTTCAAATTTATATGTCAGATATATATAATTACACACACACACACACACACACAGGCACACCTTTAGGAAAGACAAATAATTCCACGACATTGCGACTTAGAAGACAACTAAAGCAGTCTGGGGATTGTTTTGCCTATTGGCTCAGGAAGTAGGCAAACCGAAATTCAAGCGACTGTGACCCTCTGCTTGCGAAGTTGTTCTCTTGGAAAATTCATCCCTGTGACTCAAGTCTTGCCCCAAGGTCACTGCTATAGACACATTTTTTGCTGTTTTTGGAGGAAGGGCTGAACTCTTAAGCGGGAGGTCTGTGCCATGGGATCGTGCAGAGCACAGGCGGAGGGAGGAACGGTCAGAGAATGCTCACAGTTTTTTAAGGTCATGAGGACACCAACTTCCTAAATGCCTGAAGCCAAATGACTTTGCTTGGTCCATATGCAGATCTGCCAGTTAAAACCACAAAGTGAGGTAATGGTTGGACTGTGGTGGTGCTTAATCACAGACTGGCTCCATGTGCCCTCTGGCTTGTCCCTTCTGCAGAGTGTCTTCAGGTAAGATTTTTCTCTTCTTCCTCATGCAGAGATGGAAGCATTCGGGTCAGTCCAATAGCTCCACTGAGCTGCCAGATCATACACTCAGCAGTATGTGGATTTTGGTAATGGGAAGTCTTCACTGAGGACTGTCCCAGTGTTCCTGTAGTCCGTATGTGTACTTTATTGTTCTGCACTGTCAGAGCAGCCTCTCGGGGCATTCCCAGAGCAGAAGTCTAGTAAAAATAGCAATTTCAGTTTGAAAATAATGTACAAAAACTTGTCTTCAGTGGTGAAATAAGTGATGGACAGGAGCCATCAGTTCAACTTTCTTCTGGGCATACCACCCTATGGAAAAATTTGGTTTTGTGAGTACTGGCACAGATGCTGTTAAGAAGCCAATGACCACCTGGGTAGTCAGCATGGTTTTCACTATAATTATTTAGTAACACTTCAAGGTGTCCCTCTTCATGAAAATGACCACACCAGTTCCAAGTTGCTTGTTTCATCCAATGCAAAATTGTTTTTCCAAAACTATGTGAAACAGTTCATGTTTCATTAGAGTGTACCCTAATTGAGTTTTCACTGGTTGCATTTGCAAAGTACTTATTAAATGAAACTGTAAAAGCTGCTTCTTAATTTATACAAATATGAAACTGTTATTACTCATCTATATGTATTTATTTGTACAAGGTTTGTTCATGTGCTGGTTTTGGCTGGGGTAGAGTTAATTTTCTTCATAGTAGCTAGTATGGGGCTATGTTTTGGATTGTGCTGAAAACAGTGTTGATGATAACACAGGAATGCTTTTGTTACTGCTGAGCAGTGCTTACACAGAGTCAAGGCCTTTTCTGCTTCTCACACCACCCCACCGGCGAGTAGGCTGGGGGTGCACAAGAAGCTGGGAGGGGACACAGCTGGGACAGCTGACCCCAGCTGACCAAAGGGATATTCCATACCTTACGATGTCATGCTGAGCATATAGAGCTGGTGAGGGAAGAAGGAAGGGGGGGGACGTTCGGATTGATGGCGTTTGTCTTCCCAAGCAACTGTTACACATGATGGAGCCCTGCTTTCCTGGAGATGGCTGAGCACCTGCCTGCTGATGGGAAGTAGTGAACAAATTCCTTGTTTTGCTTTACTTGCATGCGCGGCTTTTGCTTTACCTATTAAACTGTCTTTATCTCAACCCATGAGTTTTCTCACTTTTACTCTTCTGACTCTCTCCCCCATCCCACTGGGGGTGAGTGAGCGAGCGGCTGCGTGGTGCTTAGTTGCCAGCTGGGGTTAGACCATGACAATTCATTAAACCAAATGTTATGATTAAAGAAATGATATTGTGAAATGCGATAAATTTCTCCGTCCCTTTTCATCAACAAGAGCTGCATATAGTCTGGCGACCGAAAGCTGTTTACACAAGTCAGAGCTCAATGTTTAATGCGGTAATACAACTACAATATGTAGTTCCACAACTCCTTTTAAGCTCCTGCATAATTAGCTTCCATGAATTAGTTAATGAATTAGCTTTCATTAATACCTCACCTCTACAGTTACAGAGGTCACCTTCAAATGCAGACAGAGGAGTTTCCAAGCAGTAATTCTAAGAGATGGGAACTGTCCTCATTAATAGCTGTAGATGTTAACTCTGAAGCCTAACAAAGACTATTAAAATTTGAACGGTGATATCAAATTACTTTTTAGCTGTCACTTGCAGAACAGTCAAAGTTCTCCCTACCATGATCACAGCTGTATCCAGGATGTATTTAAAACCATTCAGTTCCTTATTGACTGCCACGGGTTGCAAATATGGCTAAAATTTGTGCCAGCCTTCTACAATGTAGTTGTTTTTTTGATAATAAAAATATCAACACAGAACTTAACATGGCAAAAGTGAGAGGGAGTGGGATCTGGAGACTGTGCTGCACAGTTAGGGCTCACATGAGGTGGAGAGCTGCCTGTTGGGATCACATGGAGCCAGGCAAGGGCAGCCCTGGGTTTTCCGGAGGGAACTGTTTTAGGCTGACACAGAAGATGAGTTCTCTGCCACACGCGCCTCCACTTACATGGCGGGCATCATGCGTAAACCCAGAGCTTGGTACACTCGCTCGGAGTTCTCTTTTTGCTCGAGAAAGAGCTGTGGTGTGAGTCCCAGTGTAGCCAGAGGTAGAACATTAAAAAGAAAAAAAAGTGAAGAAAAATTAAAGAAATAATTTTCTTCTAATACCTGACCAATGCATAATGTGCTTGGCTATTTTGGTGTAAAACTACTAGGATTTTTGTGGCTGTAAAGAGAGAGGGTGAAAGACAGACCTTTAGGGAGAAGAAGAGGTTCACTAGTTTATAAAATTGTTGCTTTTAAAAATACAATAACCATAGAAAAAGACCCTTAGAATGGAAATGGGAGTTCTCTGTAAAGACTCTTCATGCTGATCAGCAGCGACAAGATGTAAAAAAAAATGCTGGTGACAGAAAGATCACTTCATTTGCAAATATAATAGTCTCTAAGAGAGGTGTCTGTACAGCCAAAGACATTACTCTTCTTGCCACTCATTACTGCGTGGTTAGTGTAAGGGACGTTATGATCATGCAGGCAGTAAATGAGGAAGCAGGTAACTAACCTACAGCACTTTGAGAGTTGCGTATTGAAGACTTGGCCTCCTGGGGAAACAGCATAATACCCTGAGATGGAATATAAAACATTTATAACCTCCCTTTTAAAAGGCTTCCAGAGGGGAATTTTCAGCTTTTCCATTTTGTTGCAGAATGCTTCGCTGGAAGAAATACACTGTGAAGAAAGGGGCAAGCAGAGAAAGTTAGCAGTAGTTATCATGCTTTAGGGCTTTTTGTTAGCAACTTTCTTGGTCATTTCTACAAACTAAAATATTTCAAAGCAACAAAATATGTAGAAACAGTCATTCCCATTTAAAACAGGAATGGAAGATATATTGCTAAAAATATTTTTAAAACTTCATCATATGCAGCTGTCTCTGAGTTTCAAACTGAGCAGTGCAACCACCAGACAGACAAAGCCCCGTGTTTCAAGTGTAAAGCCTAGTGACATATAAACAGTTAGAACATCTGATATAGCTTTGTAGCCAAGAAAGGATCTGGTTTCATTTATTTTCCAGTAAAACCTGTATTTAAACAGTTAAATAACATACACAGTGCATGAATTTCCTCACTCTGTACTGAAATCTGTGACACATGACAGGACGTCCACTTTATTTAATTTTGTTAGGAAAAGTTAATCAAATCTAGTTAACATAGTGTAAAAGTAAAAAAAAAGCCTAATAGAAAATGGAATTATTTTCATTTAGTTCCACCTCTTAGTCCAGCATCCTGAGGAGAGAATTTTGTATCCCATCCCAATTTATGCTGAGTTTTACCATCTGAAGACATGTATTTAAAAGGAATAGTTTTAAAAGAGAAATCCAATTTTAATTACATTTTAATTCTCCCACAGAGGTGCTGCATTTTATTGATTTGATTAGCCAATGGCCGTTCCTCTTGTGTACTCACAAATGCAAATTTTCTAGTGTCATCGGGCAATTCCAGTTATGCATATATATATGCATATATGCATATATGCATATATCCAGTATGTATGTAGATACATACATTGAACAGAGCATAAACCAAAAATCCTTCCTCTCCCTCTAGCCTGCGCTCGTTCTTTCTAAGAACAAGTTATCATTACCCTGAGCCATGTTTGCGCATCCGACCTCCCCAGAGAGGAGAAGGGTCACAACAAGGAGATGTTCTAACTGCCACTTGTCTCCGTTCCATACCAGAAATCATTTTTAATGAGCATGTTCACTCGTTTCAGGGCAATCCCCACCACATCACGTCGCTCTGAGCCAGAACACCTGGGAGTCTTCAGTAAGGTTGTGTGCATTGTGAGCAGACCAAAAATAAGCCTGTGAAAGATCCCATGATAAATTGCTAGCTGGTGTGAGTCACCTTTGAAACATGAACTGGTGTGCTTTGTTATTCTGTTTGCAGCATTTGTATGAGAAAGTTCAGTAAACTTGGCCATAAAAATTTATGATCGGTTTGAATGTGTACAAAAGAAGCGAGTTCATGTGTTTCCTGATGCAGATAGTGATGGAAACTAAGAGCAAGTAGTACTCCAAGTACAAAAACCTACAGAACTTTATTTAGTGTGACCTGTCACTGTCCCCCTACACATTTCTAACAAGGCAGTGGCATTGGCCAGTGCACTGCACGGTGAACTGCTTCAGCTTAAAAAAATAGCATAGAGGATATTTCTTAAATTCATGAACACAAACTATAGTACTAGGTGCTGCTGGGAATTTAAGTCAGAAAAATCTCAACAAAAAGTTAGAAAGATTTGATTCTGCTCTCCCTATAATGTAGGCTGAAGATCCACAGTTCCCCATCCACCCTTCAATTCTGGGTCATTTTACATCCAGAAATCCACCTTTAGTTTCCACCCACGAGTTTGCAGATCCCAGCGCAGGGTTGGTCCAGACAGAGTAGCATCAGGAATACCCAGTCCCAGTCCAGAGGAGCCCTACTGCCAGTGTCGCAATGGAGACTGGCTGGTGCTGGTACAACAACGGGAGATTTCCTGTACAATATTAGACTAGCTCTTTTGGTATCACACAGAGCGAATCAGCCTGCTTGGAACTCAGACTGGCAAGGGATGTCAAGGATAACAAGAAGGGCTTCTTCAGATACATCAGCACTAAAAGGAAGACTGGGGAAAGTGTGGGCCCGCTGCTGAACGAGGCAGGTGTCCTGGTGACGCAGGATGCGGAGAAGGCAGAGTTACTGAATGCCGCCTTTGCTTCAGTCTTTACTGCTAAGGCTTGCCCTCAGGCATCCCAGCCACCAGAGGCGAGAGAGAAAATCTGGAGAAAGGAGGACTTCCCCTTGGTTGAGGAGGATTGGGTTAGAGATCATCTAGGCAAACTGGATCTTCATAAATCCACGGGCCCCAATGGGATGCACCCACGAGTGCTGAGGGAGCTGGCGGATGCTGTTGCCAAGCCACTCTCCATCATCTTTGAAAGGTCATGGAGGACAGGAGAGGTGCCCGAGGACTGGAAGAAAGCCAATGTCACTCCAGTCTTCAAAAAGGGCAAGAAGGAGGACCTGGGGAACTATAGGCCAGTCAGCCTCACCTCCATCCCCGGAAAGGTGATGGAACAGTTCATCCTGGAGGTCATCTCCAGGCATGCAGAGGAAAAGAAGGTTATCAGAAGCAGTCAACATGGATT
>WAAD01003962.1:86697-97791 GCA_013389945.1 Fregata magnificens | reverse complement strand
GTGCATCAAAAGGAGTGTGGCCAGCAGGTCGAGGGAGGTTATCCTCCCCCTCTACTTGGCCCTGGTGAGGCCACATCTGGAGTACTGTGTCCAGTTCTGGGCTCCCCAGTTCAAGAAGGACAGGGAAGTGCTGGAGCGAGTCCAGTGGAGAGCCACAAAGATGACCAGGGGACTGGAGCACCTCTCTCATGAGGAAAGGCTGAGAGACCTGGGTCTGTTCAGCCTAGAGAAGAGAAGACTGAGGGGGGGACTCTTATCAATGCTTACAGATATCTGAAGGGTGGGTGTTAAGAGGATGGGGCCAGACTCATTTCAGTGGTGCCCAACGACAGGACAAGGGGCAATGGGCACAAATTGGAACACAGGAAGTTCCAGCTGAACATGAGAAAAAACTTCTTTACTGTGAGGGTGACAGGAACAGGCTGCCCAGAGAGGTTGTGGAGTCTCCTTCTCTAGAAATATTCAAAACCTGCCTGGACGCAGTCCTGTGTACCCTGCTCTAGGTGAACCTGCTCAAGCAGGGGGGTTGGACAAGATGATCTTCAGAGATCCCTTCCAACCCCAACCATTCTGAGATTCTGTGAGGAGAGCCTGCTGCTGGAGCATAAGGCCCATATATTGTGTTTCTCAGGAAAAATGAAAAAAATAAAGGAATTCATCATTCCTGTGAAGCAATGTCTGTTTTATCATCACCTCTTACAATGAAGCCAATGCAGTAGTCTTCAGAAACAGGGTAGACTGTCCCTCCTGATGACGTAGCTCATTTCCTAGCAGTAACAGAAATGCCCTGGGAAAGATTTGCTGCACAGTGACTGAGCAGGATGTGGTACAGGAAACCTTAATATTAGGCAGTGCTTCTACTCCGTCTCAGACTACACAAATCTAGCAGAGATGCAAACAAGCATGATTTTACCCTGCCTATGCTTCTAACTGAAGAAATGGAGTTTGGAGACCTCACATTTCTTCTCCAGAGTCTCCAAACTTGGATGTGATACTGCAGTCCCTTTCAATAAAAATGGCATGGCAGTAGAGGAATTTCAGAACAGCTTAGGGCATCCCTGGTCATCACTTACTGCATGATTTTTTTGTTCGGTAATGCGTTCCCTCCCACTGGTTATTTTGAATGTGTTCCAATATTAATCTGTTTTATGTAAGGTAAAGTATTATATTCCTTCAAAAGAACTAAGACCAGTAGCAAAGCTTGTCTGGTTTGTTACTGGGGAGAGAGAAATCACAAACTCAGATTCATAATGAGAAATTTATTGCTACCTGATAACGGCTCACTGTCTCCTCAATTAGTCTGAGGATCACAATCTAGCTACCCTGTTCCTTTGGTCCTATGAACAACCTATCGATTCAAAGACTAACTGTTTCAAATGAGATATCAAAGGAAAGATAAAGCAGCCATAGGGTAAAAATTACAATATAACTAATACAAGTCTGAAAAAGCAAGAGTAAAAAAAAAACCAGACTTCTCTGGGAATTCAATAATATGGATTAAAAAACTTCATCCTTCTAAGCTTGAAGATACGATTGCATCTACAATAATTTTCTACAATCTTGAAGTCCTTAATGTATTAAATTTTGGGGTGGAGATGTTAAAGGAGGGTAGATCCAAGGAAATTCTTCACGCTGCTCTTGGAATTTGAGAGAGAACATCTGAACTCCTCTGGGAGCCTAACGTTCTGCAATAAATGTAACTGCTCTATTATTAATCAAAAGAGCATATACTCTCATACGTGGTAAGCAACAGCTGAGGAAGCGACCAGAAGACTGTTTTCTGGGAAGCCTGGAGAGTGCTGCTCAGAATTTCATTGTTTGAACTGTCTGAGGTAGATACAGCTGCTCTGATTCAGTAGCCTTAGGACAATGCACTCAACTCCAAGTGCTTTCCTGCACTCATGTGGGCTATATTCTCTATCCTCCATGCTCAGAGATGGGTGACGTGTAGCAAATACCACCCTCTCTCATTTTTTCGCCAGAGTGGCATTTGGAACAAGCAGCCTGCTCCACAATGCCAGGAGGCATTGCACCGAGGCAAGGCACAGCTAATGGACCACGCTGAGCAGGGCTATGCTTCCCAGCACGTTCCTCCAACCCCGCTGCAGATGACTGGTGTGTGAGCTGTCAGCCCAGCAAGGTGAGCTCCTGCCAGTTGGCTGGCCTGTGGTGTCTTGCCAGAGCACCTGCAAGAAGGCAGCAAGAGCCAGAAACCGCTGCTTCACCCAGATCTGTTGATGGGTGGGATGTTACCCAAAGGGAAGCTTCCAGCCTTGAATCTGGTTCCTTGATTCTTTTTACCCTCCTTTGAGCACCCTCCAGCTCTAACTGGGAAGTGCTACCTAGAGAGCTGGGGGCCTGGCTGCTGTGTTAAAGAAAATGTCAACTCCTGAACGCAATGCCTCTTTCTGCAGGTATTACGAAATGTATAAAATCAATACCGTGGTCCTGAAAAACATTTCAACATTTTACCTATGTTTCAAAGATGGGAATAGGAGTACTGGGGTTTGTACTGATATGCAAGAAAAGGGAAGAAATGTGGGATAACAGCATCCAGATCGGTCTCCAGAAGGTAGGGCAGCAGTTAATTTTACTTGCCTTGAGAATTTGAGGAGGCATAAGGTCTTGTTGTTTCTAACATCTAAAGAAACAGAGGGGAGAGACCAGAGCAGACATGCCAAAGAAACCATAATATCCATATGAGGAACTGCACACATTGCTGGTGATGTGCATAACTAATCTCTTACAAGTAAGTGGTGGGAAAGAGGTGACCGGAGGCACCATAGCTTATATTATTCTCTTTCTAGAAGGTAATTGTCTGTAATACCAGAAGAAACGTATCACAGGAAGTAATGGTGAAAAGCTGTTCAGTTGTCTGATTAATTATTTTAATAATGCACAACCTTAGGTAGATTATTCTGAGAATCCAGCACAACTGCCTATAAATTGCCCTTTGGCAGTCAAAAAATGAAGAGACAATTTCTACTCTGTTTGTATCAGTCTTTTTGCAGTGATTTTGCCTGCCTTTCTGTGCCGGCAGTGCACCGAGAAGGGAGGTGGGAGCTAATATTTCTTCAACCATTTGTGGCATCTTTGTTATCCACTGGCTATTCTAGACTTCCCATCATATCAACAGGGATGGAGACCTTCAGAGGGCAGCTCTGAGCATCTGAACTATTGCTCTCTGTGGCTACATCTCCACTGCTCAAGGCTTTTGTCCAAGACAGCAGTGCTTGTTCTCAGGCCAAACCAGGGTAGGGTGTAGCTGGTGCCCTAACTGCTTGGGACTGGCTCCTGCTAGAGCAGAATGACCATACCCACGCTGCACGCTCATTTTACCAAGTCTCCTCTGGGTGCCCCTCTAGCACCGAGACCTAACAGTTGCTTTTGAATGAAAGCACCTGAAATATTGCGACACCAGGCCCTGTGGCCACTGGTCCAAGCACAAGCAGTAGATGCAAGGCCTGGCCATCTGTGTATTAAGCAGGGAAGTAGGCAGACGGAGTGATCAGCAATTGCTCTCTGTATAATGCAGTAACAGGAGAAGAGCTGAGGAGCAAGCAGGTGCTGCTCATGTCTCAGACCCCTATTTTAGAACAGCACCACAGTGCCCAGCTTTGTTAAATACAGCCTTACTGCAAACGTGGTAGCTCTTCATCATGTAAATGTGGAATAGTGCTTCTGCTACTAGTTGAAGTACAGCCTCCTCGTGAAAACATCCAGCCTATGCTTGTGGCTATATATGTATATATATACACACACATCTTTATATCTCTGTATCTATAGATATAGATATACATCTCTAATGTGGAATTACATTTTCTTTGCTTCCGTCCTGTCTGGTTGTCCTTTAGTCCTGCACTACAATGCTTTCCACATAGCAACTGGAAGGTCTGTGCTGCAGTGCACGGGAAAGGTGTGTGTATAATATGGTGTCAATGGTACGTGTTACACTGCCAAGGTGTGGAAAGGGGATCGGCCAGTGTTCCCAGAGCTTGCTGGGATGATGTTACAAGACTGTCATGAATGAAGGGAGCCAAACTCGGTGTGATTTACACCCAAATGCTCTGGCGTGGAGTAGACTGTGGGATGAAATGATCTGTTCACGGATTTTCTTTGAGAGACAACTAACTGGTTTGCTTCAGAAATGAGCTCAGAATTTAAAAAAAAAGACACACACACACACACACTCTTCAAAAAAAACCCCCAACAAACAAAAAACCTAGTTTATATGCAGTGTGGTTGCAAGGGCCCAGGAATTAACTGCGGAGCTAAGTGATTTAACAGCTCAGCATTCCTCACATGCCTCTCCATCTTCAGCCCCCTTTGAAGTGGAGATGTGGTCCCACAGAGTGACTGATTGAGGAGGGCGGGTTTTGGGAAGAGAAACCCCAGCTACAGCAGCTTCTGACTCTGAATGCCACCATTTGTTTCAGTGCTTAACAAACGACATACACATGACATACATACACTAAAAATGATCGATGGTCTCAGTAAGGCAGGGAAGCCTGAAATGCAAGCCTTGCGTCCTTCAATGCGGAGAAGCAGCACAGGTTCACTCTGCTTCTGGAAGGGGAGGAAGGGGAAGGAGCAGTGCTTCCGGTACTAAAATCATGAAGTGCACTGTCCCAGAGCAGCAGACACCCGTACCATGTCCCAGGACGTGCTGGCTCTGAGTCCCAGTGTACAGTAGAGAGCGTGAAGAGCTCGAGAGCTTCAGAGAGATTTGGGAAGGGATGCAAGGTCCCTGGGGCCATGAGGATATGAGGCGCCCTGATGCCATGTCTGTTGGAGAGTTGGGTGCCCTCCCTAGGCTTCCCCACCAATTGTATGCAAAACCCATCACTGCTGGCTGTTCACTACTGTGATACACAGCTAAGTGCACAACTCTGCCCCTCGCCCACGCTCCAGCCTCTGCCCACTGCAGCAGAGGTAGGAGTTCACCCAATGCCAGGGCTGACCACTGTGCCTACAGCTGCCTGCCAGGAAGGAAGGCTTGTGATGTGTGAATCTTCAGTGAAGCTACGTTTTTCTCCACCTCTGGGTCAGGCATGTGAGCTCCAAAAAGGGGAGATGCTCTCCTTCCCTGTTTTCTTATCAAGTAGGTTTTCTGCCCAGTGTGTGAGCTGTTTTCGAACACTACTTTAAGCCCTTCACTGCCTCACTATATGTAGCCGAAGGTTTCCTCCTGCAGCCAAGCAAGGAGGTAGTTACTTAGTTCTGCTTCCGGGACAAGGGTTGTTGCTTCCTTCTCTGTATTCCTAATTTAGGCAAAGGTAGAGCTTTTGATTGCCTCAAACCATTTTCTTCTTTCTCATAGCCAGTAAGAAAGAGATTTTTTCCCTTCTCCAATGT
Organism: Fregata magnificens; assembly: GCA_013389945.1. Classification (NCBI taxonomy): domain Eukaryota; kingdom Metazoa; phylum Chordata; class Aves; order Suliformes; family Fregatidae; genus Fregata; species Fregata magnificens. The sequence continues at coordinate 92,436 of WAAD01003962.1, read as the reverse complement.
TCTTACATGTTTGTGACAGCTTGAGTCCCAGGTTACAGTCTTCCAAATACACAGTAGAAAGGAAAATCACCCTCTTGAAGAAATTGCCTACTTTGCACCAGAAGGTCAACATTTTAACACTAAGCTATGCAGCATCTACTTACAGTTTGCAAATTTAATTCACCAAATAATTCACCAAAGCATGTGTATGGTTTTTGGGTTTGGTTTGGGGTTTTTTTAGGAACAAAAAACACATGATTTCATTGCAAAATCAAATACAAGGATAAAAAAAAATTGACAAAAAATAGCATTCTAATTCAGGTTAACATCCACATACAAAGTATATACAGATTCAATTAAACTTTTTTTTTCCTTTGACCAAAAAAGATGGTGATTCATCTGTTATTTTGTTTATTTTTTAAGGTAATAGAAGTAAAAGCTATCTTCAAAGAAATGAGGTAATGTCCACCAACAATTTACTTTCAAGGGCTATAATATTTAAAGGTAATCATCCACTGGACCGTTTATTAGCCCTGACAGAGTGTATACAGTGTCAGATATCATTGAAAGACCTGGAGGATTAAGGCACCAACCCTGAAAACTCTGACACGCTTGCCAGTCAAACTAGTCTCCAGGATATAGTTAAACCAGGTCATAATCCTTTGCTTGAAGTAAATGCATTTAAGTCTGTTCATGCTTTGGATCATTGTCTCTCTGGCTGCAGGGAAAGTGTGAGACTTAGCACTGGAGAAAGAGTCTTATATAAACATAATATACCCTTTTTCTTCTTGATACATCATATAACAGATAAGTGATAGTCTGTATCATTTGTCTATAAAACTGTGATTATATACTCTGTAAAGTATTGTAAAAACTAGAAGCAAAAAAAAAATATTAGACTGACGGGCTCTTTCACTGAGTTTAGGAATTTCAGTAAGCAGATATCTCTCAGCAATTTTTTAAATCCTTCAGTGACGTGCAGCAAAGAAAAAACTTGCTTCAGATATTTGAATCATATTTGCTTATATAAAAAAACCCAACTTTTGTTCCTTGTGTTCTGGTTTAAAGAGCATCATAAAATCAGATCATGCTGCTATAGCATCACGAGGGATTTTATTCATTTAATAACTATGATGTCCGTGATTTTTTATGCATCCAAGGAAGAAAAAAACCCAACTCACCAACAGTGTTTTTTCCCTAATTCAACATCTTTTCATATTGGGCTAACCGATAATATATTATGATTAGAAGCAATGCTGCTAAAGGAGGAGAAAAACGAAAGACTGAGTATTACATCTGATCCATGCGTCCAAGCCAATGTTGCTGCCTCATGTAGCAAATACTATTTTATTGGCATTTTCCGCCCCTTTCTCTGATTTGCCATATTGAACCACGCACTAGCTGACAAGTGTACATTAGTCACATTTAACATCCTTTGTCCTGGAACAGCAAACAGGACAATAATTGTGTTTGGAGAAGAACCCTGTTACTGACTGCGCTCGGCCAATGACTCCTTCAAGCTGCCCGTGCCGTGGTGTCCATCTGCTTCCCGAGGGGAGCAAAGAGCCCAGCAGCAGCAGCACCACCCCTGACCCAATACGCCGACCTGTCTGTGCCCAACACCTGAACAGAAATGACCCAGCCTGGAGGAGGAGAGCTGTCACACATCTCCTACCCAGCTGGTGTTTCACGAGCTGCCCCACTGCACCCCATGGAGCCATCTCGCTGCCACCTCCACCATGGGACAGCTTTATCTTCCCTTCACAGCCACCGGGTCCCCATTGCCTCCATGGAGGGCGAGAAGTTCGGGCAGCTCCTGCCAGCAGCACGACAGCCACTTTATTGCCGCATCAACGCTATAAACTGCTGGAGCAGAGCCACAGAAACTTCTTCTAAATGAAAAAGGAAACGTCTCTGAGCAAAATGGGAAGAACCAGTTGTGTTGTTTGCTGCAGCAGTGTGTGTAGTGCAAACCGTGGCCCGCAGTGATGCACTGTGCAGGTAGAGCAAGCCTGAATGCCTCTAGCTCAGGCGCAAAGCCAGCTGGACTTTTCTTGCTTAGGCTATGCTTAGCTTAAACTCATCCATTTCATGATTAAAATGTGCCTATTTAGTCCTAGAAAATCCCTCTACCCTGGAAGCAAGATCTCAGTAAGGTTTTCTTCTTGGTGATTTTCACACTCTTCCCAGAGTAAAGAATCTGATTTCTCTTTTTCCTCTGGATCTAATTTACATTTATCTTAGAGCTACAAATTCTCGTATGCAGTAAGTATTCTTTGCTTCCTCACAAACTACAGTTTCCGTGGGCTCTGCCAGAGCTGAAAGAAACTATAGATAGTATCTGAAATTTGAGAAGTGAAAAGAGAGTAAGGGAACATTTGTTTTTATTCTTTTTTTTGTAGAAAATCAATAATGTCAGATTATGACAGAAAGACCAGTATTAAGAACTAATAAAACCCAGCCAGTTATTACCTGACAGCTGCTGAAGACGATTAATGTGCCAGGTATCTTCTCATCATATTTTAAATAAACAAGCCTATTAATCAAATATAAAGAAACTTTTGCATACTATAACTGATGCAAGTTTTATTGTGTTGCCATCAAGACCAGAAATGCCTTAAAATTCAGTGAAAAAAAAATGCTGAAAATTAATACAACCCCATAAGTTTTACCACGAATTTTGAAGTAGCATTTAGCACTATCCAAAACTGGCAGATTCGTGTATTGCAGCACTTCAGAGGTCCTGTTTCCAGAGGCAGTCTCCCAGGTGGATTCTCAGCTGTCTAATAATGCAGCTGAGCATTACAGCCTTTTCCTCAGTGCAGAAACTAATTTGGGTGTTTCATGGGGGGAAAAGGAGCCAGGGAGTAGTTTGTAGGCTTGTAATACCTTTGAGATCTCTACCCTTTTGGTTAAATATAGCTGAAATTAGCTGACATATGAGCAATTATAAAGCAAGAAGTAAAAAACAGATCATGTAAGAAGCCCAACTTCCTTTGGAAAGTAAACTATAAAGGCAGAATGGACCAATTCAGCTTTTTTGCCTCCCTTATACACTTAGGAAAGCAAACTCACACTAACCAACCAAAACCAGAAAAAGCAGCTAGGATGGCTGGTAGAGGGTGGCAGGAAAAAGAAGTACACAGATGATGTAAAATTTACAAAACATTAGCCCTTGCTGTCACTCTTTAACCCCAGCAGTTTAAGCCAAATAGCATTATTTTCAATGACAGAAGAGGATGACAGGACAGAAGAGGAATTCCTTCAGTAAAGGCAAAGTTTGAAAGGCCAAGACATTGCTGCTGTGCTTCTATGTCAGAAGGAAAAACTTCAATAGAAAAACAAGGAGTCAAATTTATCTTTGGTGCAGCTCTCAGGTAATTCCACCCACCCCAAAAGAATTATATCCCTTGGCCAGGGATGTTTTCTGATTTTTGGTAAAAGCGCAGAATACAGACACCTTCTCTATCTCTGCCTCTGGGTTCTTGCACTAGGAGCCCAATTTAGCCACCAGCTTGAGACCGTGCCTAATTGCACTCAATGTTAGTCGTATTTTCAAGCCTTTTGCTGAGACTGGACCTCCGTGTGTTTCAATTTTTGGTGAGGTGGCCGTCGTGCTGGTAGTGGATAGAAAATTACTATGTAGACTTAACAGCTGTTTTCAAACATGTTTCCAAATTTGTAGCTTGGTTCACATGTCGAGCCATTATCAGATTGCTGTGCCGAGCAGAATCAGTACAGCGTGCTTTAAATATCTAGACTGAGACAGCTACAGAAAGTGATCAGCAAAAGGCATGAAGCAGATGTATAGTAGCTATAGAAACCGCAGCTTACACAAAACAAATAAGCATGGACCATTACCTACAATTTGGTTCACGTTCCTTCAACTGCGTCATAACATCTGTTGTAAGGAACCTTGTAGGGAATGCTGAGAAAATATTTTGAACACAAATACTGCTGAACGAAGAATAAAGCCATTTTAGACTTAATGGCGCTAAAAGGGTATTTAAATGTACTAATAAAGAAACTAATGAGGGATGCTGTTCGTGCCAAAGCAAAACACTAGAGAAAATTAGCTACAGCAACCTGCCTGTGGAGCAACACACGTTGGCACAGGCCATAGCAAGACAGTGTCGTAATTGCTTTAAGCATCAATTAAAAAAACCCAAGCTGTTTAGAAGTTTGCACTGTTTTTATTACTTGATGGCATACAACTGTCACTCTTGAAGATTTTGGTTTTCCCCCGAAAATCTGACTCTCACTTCAAAAGTAGATTTGAAATAAGAAGATTTGAAATGAGGATTGGATTTCAGCCGACAGCAGCACCCATAACCTTCTTTGCCTCTTTCTGGGTCTCCAAGGGTCCACCAAGAAAATATCTGTCTTGTTTCAAGAAAGAAAAATTGAAAAAAACATACGAAGGAGATGTAAAAGCAGACACCAGAAGTAATGATGCATAACGTATCTATCCTAAGGCACAGATGAAATTCCCACTTGTGGCTCACCTCTTCAGGATCTCTTTGCTTTAATTGTGGACTGATGCCCTGGAGAGCACTCTGATGACAGGAAGGTGTTTTCAGACTCTAAGCCAAGATGCTGAGTTTGAAAGGTGAGATAAATGCATGAGAAAGCAAAGAGAAAAGTGATTTGGGAGCCAATACTGTGGGTGATTGTGAGGCTTTGTCCACAGACAGGGCCACAGCCTTTCTGAAGAATGAGCGAGAGGTGGGAATAACCACTGGTCAGCAGCGACACTGAGCCCCTAGTCTGAAAAATGCTCTAATTACTCCCTGAAAAAGCATGTTGCACCTGTATTTGGTAAAGAGGTTTGGCTGACTCTGTGCCGTTAACTGCAGTCAACCTGCTGTTAGCATCTGTGCCCAGCTTTGAAGAAGATCCTTTATAGAGGATTGAAAAGGAAAGCTAGGAGGGATGAGCAGCCATATACACTCTAAATCCTGGAGTCTTCATGCATCAACCAGCAAAACAAGAAATGAATATCAGGGGATTAACTAGTTTCATATCAAAATATGTCAGGTAGATAGCTCTACTGCATCATCTCTTGCAAATCCCATACCAAGTCATCCCTTGAAGACAATCATCAAATCTCAAGTGTTTATTCAAAGGGCGATGTCAGGTTCTAGACTATGCTGTTTTAGTTTGTAATACTGTCAGGTTTATGATGGATAATACTAATTTTCATTGCATTGTTTAGGAGTTTACTCTGGTAATACCCAGTTAAAATGTCTTATGATAGCATCCAGAGGCTCCATTGCACGAGGTGATGTACAAATATATAGAAAAGAGACAGTCCTTGTCCCTGAGATGTTGCCGTTTTAATAGAATCATAGAATCATAGAATCATTAAGGTTGGAAAAGACCTCTAAGATCATCAAGTCCAACCATCAACTAACACCATCATGACTCCTAAACTAGGCCCTGGAGTGCCACGTCTATACATTTTTTGAACACCTCCAGGGTTGACGACTCCGCCACCTCTCTGGGCAGCCTGTTCCAATGCCTAACCACTCTTTCAGTAAAGAAATTCTTCCTGATGTCCAATCTAAACCTCCCCTGATGCAACTTGAGGCCATTTCTTCTCATCCTATCGCTAGTTTCTTGTGAGAAGAGTCCAACACCTGCTTCACTACAACCTCCTTTCAGGTAGCTGTAGAGAGCAATAAGGTCTCCCCTCAGCCTCCTCTTATCCAAGGTAAACAGCCCCAGTTCCCTCAGCTGTTCCTCGTAAGACTTGTTTTC
>WAAD01003962.1:0-86491 GCA_013389945.1 Fregata magnificens | reverse complement strand
AATCCCCTCATCCAGATCATTGATGAAGACGTTGAACAAAACTGGCCCCAGAACTGAGCCCTGGGGAACACCGCTCATGACTGGCCGCCAACTGGATTTCACTCCATTCACCACCACTCTCTGGGCTCAGCCATCCAGCCAGTTTTCTACCCAGCAAAGTGTATGCCCATCCAAGCCGTGAGCTGCCACCTTGTCCAAGAGAATGCCGTGGGAGACCGTGTCAAAGGCCTTACTAAAGTCCAGGTAGACAACATCCACAGCCTTGCCCTCATCTACTAGGCGGGTCACCCGGTCATAGAAGGAGATCAGGTTGGTCAGGCAGGACCTGCCTTTCATGAAGCCATGCTGGCTGGGCCTGATCCCCTGGTTGTCCCGCACCTGCCCGGTGAGCTCACTCAAGATGAGCCGCTCCATGATCTTCCCCGGCACCGAGGTCAGGCTGACTGGCCTGTAGTTCCCCTAGATGAGAGTAAAGGACTGTAGAAAGGAAGGGCTGCTGACCATGTTTTACAGATAAAAACCTGACATATAGGGAGATCAAGACTTCAAAACACAGAATCTACAAGTGCACTTAAATGAGTATTCCTGCTCTTTCTAGCTCCAGAAAGTATGCCCTCGGTCTGTCAATAGCCCATAATACTAAACTAAGAAGAATTAGAATTTTCCAGGATTTGAGACTAGCACATCTTTCCAATGGCTGTGGCAAAGTTTAGGTATTCACAGATCATTTCACAAGAATACTGGGAAGAGAGGTAGGAATGACCACTCAGTATAATGCTCTGCCAGTATGCAAGATGCTAAGAAAAGAAATTATTTATCTATCTATCTCCTTCAAGGAGCATGGGACCTCTTTTTCCTAGAATCATCACCTGTAACAGTTGTTACAAACCTATCTTTTTGTCCAGTGGGGTATTCTGCAATGACAGCCTCAAATATGGCATCTAAAGATTTGATTGGTATGTGGAAAGCAGGCATATGTGAGGTTAGAAACTTGGCATGTGGGGCATTTTCTTTTCCCTAAGAATTATTGAATAATATTCCTCAAGTAAGTCACTCAATGCATTTAATGATATTTTTTCCCATACATTATTCATTTTTTCATTACTTTCACACCTTATAGAAAGAAATTTTTCCCCAAAAGTTTAAATAGAATATTTGCAATTTTGTTTGTTTCATTATTCATTGAGCTCTAGCTTGCACTTTCTTTTTCATAAACACAGTTCGTCAAAAACAAGCTTTTGAGAAGAAGAAGGTGGGCAGTGATATAACAGACACAGAATGGAACTAAAGAAGAAAATCCCACAGATTTTAGTGTTTTACCACCTGGAAGGTAGGACTCAGAAGGGGAAGGACATGAGTTTCTCTCTGAACAAATGTTGAGTGTGCAGTGGAAGGCAATGATGTAGAACGCTCCCAGGCCTGCCACTAGAGAGGTGAAAATAACCCTTTTCCATGAGAGGGAGTTATATGTGCCTCTGTGACAGAGCAGGACACGCTGAACTATGCAGGCTTGCTAATCCTTTTAAAATTATTTGGTATTGGTTTTGTACCAGCTGGTATTCATTTCTGGTGAGTGGCTGGAAAAGATCACTTGTGCATTGTGAAGAACTGGGAGGCATCTGAGTACAGCCTGTCGCCAAAATTTAACGAGGTGATCCAGTCTGTGCATGTGCTTGTAACACGTCACAACAATGATAATGAAAAGTATATGTATTATCCTTTTTTTTTTTTCTTCCCTTGATAGATGTAGGAGTTAAAAATGGGATAGATAAGCTAATAGGAGGAAGAGGGAGGAAAGTTAATAGTTCATCCCATGTTTCTCATTCTGTAAGTAACAAGGTGTCATTTTCAAGATGTCTTGTCTCCAGTTATCTGAATGCATACACTGAATCACTCACCTGCTGGGAATTTAACAAGCGAAATCCAAGTTTAAACTGCGGCTCTAAGCCCAATTTCCATATTTTCCCAAGGATGGGCTGTCAGCTCTTAGTTTATATAGTACCTTTCACATTACAAGTGTTGCATTAGGCCTAATGCATCTTCCTTGTCTGAAACCTGTCTAATTGGTGTTGACTGGAAAGTTCCACATGAAAATCTGTGATGAGCAAGTTAGAGGGAAATGATGTTAAAAACAAACAGATAATTGCTTAAACTATATTTTATATTATTTATTATGGAACATTAAAAATGTGCCAGGAGACAAAATGGTGATCGTTGCCTCGCTAGTCCTGTACAGGAGCCTCCAGAGTAGGAATCACAGGGTCGTTGTCCCACCCCCCTGCTGAAGCAGAATCACCTAGAACAGGTTGCACAGGACTATGTCCAGTCAGGTTTTGAGTATCTCCAAGGATGCAGACTCCACAACCTCTCTGGGCAACCTATTCCAGTGTTTGACCATCGTCACAGTAAAAAAAAAGGTTTTTCTTGCATTTAAACAGAATTTTCTGTATTTCAGTTTGTGCCCATTATCTGTCCTGTCACTGTACACCACTGAAAAAAGCCTGGCTCCATCATTTTACCACCTTCCATCAGGTATTTATATACATTGTTAAGATCCCCCTGAGCCTTCTCTTCTCCAGGCTGAACAGGCCCAGATCTCTCAGCCTCTTTTTGCATGTCAGATGCTCCAGGCCCTTCATCATCTTCATGGCCCTTCTCTGGACTCTCTCCAGTATGTCCATGTCTCTCTTGTACTGGGGAGCCCAGAACTGGAGCCAGGTCTCCAGATGTATTTCACTAGTAATGAAGAGAAGGGAAGGATCACCTCCCTTCACCTGTTGGAAATGCTTCTCCTAATGCAACCCAGCAGGCTGTTGGCCATCCTTGCTGTGAGGATGCATTGCTGACTCATGGTCAACTGGTTGTACACAAGGACCACCAGGTCTTTTTACGCCAAGCTGCCTTCCAGCCAGTTGGCCTGAAGCCTGTATTAGTACACTGGGTTATTCCTCCCCAGGGGCAGGACTTTGCATTTGCCCTTGTTGAACTTCATGAGATTCTTCTCAGCTCATTTCTCCAGCCTGTTAAGGTCCCTCCGAACGGCAGCACAACTCCAAACTAAGAGGCAGTTTCTCAAGGCATCAAGCCTGTAACTCCTACTTAGCTTTTGAGTGAGAGCTAAAGGCTTAAGTACCTTGGTGGATCTGGTGTCAACTTCCTGCAGTATTTTCCCAAACAGGTTGAGGGGGAAACCATCCCAGTCACTTGAAGATGCTCCTGGGATGTGGGAGATCAAGGCCCAAGATCCTACTCTGCTTCACTCATAAGAATTGGCTTTAAGCTTTGGTGTAGGCTCCTGCGGGAGCTGTTTCAGTTCATGTAACCTATTGTCACAGGTCTGCTTTATCCCAAATGAACAAATCAGTCAGTTTCCACTAATTCTTCTACAGCTTTATCAATATCCTTTTAACTTCCATTTTTTTCTCAGAAGAGCCATGAGCATGGCAGTTTACACCCTTTAGACACAGTCTGACTTTGTAGAAGATTCTTGGTTGAGGCAGGTGATCTTTCCAACATTTATGTTTTGTGCCTACCTAGAAATGAGAGAGCACTACTGAGTGTATATTCACCTGGGGGTAGAGCCTCTCGAAGTTCTTCTATACCTGCTCTTTATTCCTTATTTAGCCTATACTTCAGCCACCAGAAGTAGGTGCAATCAAAATAACTTTTTTTAATCATATAAAGAGGATCAGATAAGTACTAAAAAAGCCAAAATTCCTCAGTGTGTGCAACATAGAAAGGATCTATCTAATTAAAAAAAAAATCTGTTTTTCTCCTCAGAGGGTGACATTTTCTCAGGAAAACATCATCTAGCATGCCAGCTGGGTTAGAGATACTATCCATTATCACTAGTATGCAATATTTTTGTCCTCGTACCTGACATTGAGTCTGGCAGAGGAAAAAAATGGTTAATGGGCAGAGAGAGACTAATTCTAGTTAAAAAAATTGCCTGTAAAAAATCAAATAAAAAAGGGGAACAAATTTTCATTTTCATGACAATAGTTCTTTAAAAAATACAACCATGTAAAAATGTGGAAGTGAATATGAAATACCTAAAATAAATTAGTTGGCCCCACGTAGTTCTGTATGCCAGTTAGTCCTGTGTAGGGAACTTTAAAGTTGGCATATTTATACACAGTGGTAATTATTTCTTATTAGTTCAAATACAAGTTACATTTAAATCAGTTATCTAGATTTTCTAGGCTCTACTTTATAATCCTTTACTCCAAGAACCTCAGGGAACACGGAGCTTAATTGACATTGCTTTAGAAGCAGACTTCATAGTGGTGTGCATTATCTGTACTTTAACATCTTTAACAATCATTTTGCAGAGAAATCTGCAAAAGTTGGTCTACCAAAAAGGATTTCCACAATGTAAAGTTGTTCTTCGTGTAGCCTACTGCAGACTTCCATATCTTTGACTTCATTGTCATTGTCTGCATTCTTAATACTTTACATATTATTAGAGCAGCTAGTAACTCAGTGCAATTGTAACAATTAATTTAGAGTTGATTCAAATGAGTTTACAAAGGGAATCACAGACTCCTGTTGCCTCCACTTCTGTTTTTTAAACTAGAAGTTAGCAGCACTGCAAATTTGAGGCCTGGTCTAATCAATTGCTCCATGCTGTTACCTTCATACGTCCTGCTGATGACAATAACATAGGCACGGATACTCAGGAAAATACATGAAAAGGAAGAATAAATTTTAGCTCAGACTTTTCAGTCTACTATAAATGGTAGAAGAATGAAGCTTCTGAAATCCATTTGTATATTTCTAGGAAATTTTGTAATATTTAATGGTGTATGAGAAATGCTATTACTCAAAGAAAAACAATATTAAAAAAGTACTTGTCTGTGGAAAGAAGTAGAATTACTTTCTGGAGATACAGACACTCAGTATATCATCCTGAACTCATCTTGAGTTCACTCTGTTCTGCTTTTCACTAACTTGCATATTTCCCATGGAAGATTTATGGTTTAAATACATTCACAGGCCAGAAAAGTTAAGCCAGTGTGTTCTATAACACATACCTTACGTGTTTTCAGACTGGTTTCCCAGGGGAATGCAGCTTATGTGATCTTGCTGTCTCTGTCCATCCATCTATCATGTGCTGACTACCAGCCCATCTGACAGAAAGGTAAGATATCAATGACAAATAATTTCCTAAAAGTTTCATGAAAGCCTGTGGCTGGGCAGATGAGAGAGATCTAAATTAATGTCCTGCACTGAGGGAAAGGTTGCAGCATGAGTCTAACAGCAATTGCCAGCAACCTGGTCACAACAATTTTGTCATGTGCATTGGCTGGCTGATGGGTCAGCACATGTGCAACTCCGACCCATGCACAGTCCCTTGCCTAGCCACAGAGAAAGGGACACGACAAAGACATAGGCATATCATTAGCGTGGGATGATGGGCCATTCAGGGTCCCCTTTGTGCCCAAAGGAAGAGGGAAAATGGAAGGAGAAGCTGGGCAATGACCCGAGGGGACAGCTGGTGGATTATCATGGCAGGGGATAGGGAAGGTGCCAGGTTATTGTTGTGAAGAAATGAATCAATGCAGAAAACAAATCCCTATGATGGCATCTGCATAGTTCCACTAATGCAGATCCTGGTTCCAAGGCAATTTGTTTGCTTGGAATAATAATGGGAATTATTCTTGTGTTTGCTGTTTTAATATGACATTCTTGAGTGTGTCAAGGCATTAGAGGCAGAATCCAAAACTATTGGGTCTATTAGCATGAATTTTGCTGAAGGACTTGAAATGCTGAGACTGGAACCAATATTAGATTCAAGCCTCTTGAGGGGAAGTAGAGCCACACTTGAAAATGTATTTTATATGCACTATTTATTTATTTATTATACAGTAGTTTCCCAGACACATTTCCTCCCACAGTCACTGTTGAAAAAAATCAAAAAACAAACAACAAAATTACATTTAGTATTTTACAGAAAAAGAAATGGGAGCAAGATCTGTAGATAGTGTATCGTTCTGGAACCTTAGTGACTGAAAAGATCTAATACTCCTATTAACAACAGCAAATAAAGAGTGATTGATTATATTACGCCGAATAACTTGTGTTCTGCTAAAGTATATTTTCCATCCAGTCAAAATTGAAGTTATCTAAAAATTAAGAATCTGCTACCAACCCTGGTAATTTGTTTCTCATTGATTACAAATAATGAATGTTCTTAATTTCTCATTTGTACTTAACAAGCCTGAGCTTACAGCCATTAGTTCTTTTTACGCCTTTGTCTGTTAGGATGCCTTTTAGGGCCTGTATTTTGTCTTCTCAAAGTACACTGTAATCATGTCACTTCCAAGTTTTCTTTTGATAAACTAAACAGATTGAGTCTGTAACTACAACTGTCTTGCTCTTAAATCATTTCCTGGCCCTCTTCTGATCAGCCTCCAACTTTTCAACATCCTGCAAGCAAACTACAAGCAGCAAAGATGGGATCCATCTCACCAGACAGCAAACCTCTAAAAGGTTTCCTTTATAATCACTTTCTGTTAGCAGATAATTCACCTCGACCTAGCTTGCATATCTATTTCTGGATGAGACAAATCTCTTCTAAGCTAGTGCTGATGAACCCCAGTCTGTTATTCCAATATTGGGCTCACCAGTACAGTGTACTGAGGTAAAACTACATCCTACTTCGACTCACAACTTCTTTGCTTGCATAGCCAAAGGCTGCCTTAATCCTTTCTGCTCCAGCACCGCTCTGGAATTTCAGGCTGAATTGTCTGTTCACTCTGACCCCTAAATCCTCTTCAGACTTGTGTATTCAGGATTCAGTACCCGACCCTACGACTTTTCTTAGGTCGAATTATCAAGTTAGTTACGGCCATCTGAAGGGTTTTCAAGAGATTCAACTCTGTTGTGGCACTGAGCTACGGAACAGGTGTACGTGCCACTCACAAAAACAGATGCAAAATAAACAGATTGCTGCGACAAAGTCTGGGTCCAAAAGTAGCTAAAGACAGGTTATTCCCAAACATGAGGTAGTATGAGCTCTCCAATACGCCATGCTTCGTCCTTTCATTTCCTTCACAGCTTCCAACTGCTTCATTCCTTGAATAAAGACTAAGAGAATTAACCTGTTCTTATTGCTGCCTCCATCCAGCTCTGGAGCAAAGTATTAATATTTCATCTTAGCTCTATAAGCTAATATTTTTAAACAGCTTCTGCAGCTCTTGTGGGACTTGCCAAAACCAGAACACTCCCAAGTGGAGGGACGACGAGTAGAATTTATCTGCCTACATCCCTTACTACACCTGTAACTCATATAGTCAGGTATCTATATTATTTCAGTTCCTCATATTTACTTGAATGAGTGTTGGCTTACAGCCATTTAAAAAAAAAATCCACTTTTCCTACTGCTATTTCTGTTAAAATACAGCCTGTCTCTCTTTTTCATAACCTAGGACTCAGCTGAAAGCCAGGATCTTGATTCTTTAGTCTGGTACACTCATGAGCACCGTCAGCCCATAGGCATTGAGCTGTGATACATCTCTTTACCTGAGTTAGGGATAAGAATAGACAAGGAATCACTTAGACTACACTTCTTAAGAAAATAAGTAGATATCCTTGCCCAAGTTTATGAGTTTTCCTTCGTTGTAGTGTGTGAAGAAGAGAAGGCTGTAAAATCAAGTCATCAAAAAAATATTCAAAAATACACAGTTTATATATATCACAAACATAGGTGTATATTGCTGCTTCTCATTGATCCAGTTAGTCATAAAGGTTTGCCTTTATTTGTCAGTCACTTGTGCTAAGCCAAGTTGTATTACCTGTTATATACACTTACGGTAAAATCAGACACAGATGGTAAACACAGGCAGGCACCTATTTCTATTGGGGGCCACTTATAAGAATTATCTCATTGACTTCAGCTTCCATAGTTAGATGTACTCTGCTGCAGAAGAAACCTCAGTGAGAGTGAAAATGCACATGAGATCTGGGAAGGTGAGAATCCATCTTTGCTGATGTTTGAAAAAAATACAAATGCATCAGGCCTGAAATAAGGCCGTATTATGAAGTACTTTGGTTTTAAGCACCTGGTAGCACTTGTGTAATAGCAAGTCTGTCAGCCTTTTCAATATGAAACTATAAACACTTGATAAAACAAGACCCAGGAGCTCAAATAGTGTACATAGTGTCAAGCTGGCAAGCCTGGATAGTTTTTCTCCTGTTGGGACAGTAAGTAAATAAAAGACTCCTTTTTTTTTTTCTTTTTGAATCACTCTAAAAGCAGTTGTCTTTCTATAAAAGAAGAATGGGGACATTTAATTTGTTTCCTTATGACAGGCAAACTAATCCTTAAAATTGCTAATTCTTTTTTTTTTTATTATATTTAATATATAACCACGGTGCTGTAGCTTAAATGAATCCTGTGCAACACACTTTTTTTGCTTGTGAGTTTTCCTCTTTTATTTAATGTTCTTAAATGCTTTAAAACATGTTTTTTTCTCTCTCTCCTTGAGATATTATTTGGTATCTGAAAAACATCGGTCATTTCAAACCCTTGCCTGCTGTCGGCTCTCCTGGTGCTCATGTCCCCCCCTGTTCCACACCATGTTGCTGCCTAGTGCCCAAGGTACCCTCATGCCTTAGCCTTAGTAATGCTGAGGCCCTGCTAGACGCAATAGTGTATGTGCAGAAGCTTAACAACCAATAAATGTACAACATTTGCATCTGATTAGCACACTCCAGTCAGCACTAATAACATCACTAACAGAAACAACCAGTAGGGATTTGGGGCAGGTCCTGATGAAAAATATGTAGTTCTAGGGAAAAAGCATGGCAAAAATCATCCTCCTCCTCTTTGCCATCTTCATCCTTGACACCGACTGCACTGGAGACAGTCTCCATGGCGGACAATCATCTTGGGGCCTCACCACTGCTCTTCATGGCCAGGCACTGGGGAGTTTTTCCTGTTCCTTTTCTCTCCCCCTTCTGTTTTTTTAGCTTTCCCAAAATTTAATTTGTACCTTTAAAATCAACATATCCCATCAGCTACAGATGCCACTAATTAATCATTGTGCATGTGGACCAGCCTCAGCATCCTCCATGCAACTATCTCTCCCGGTATCCTGTCTTTGACAGCAGACATTAGTGAATGTCAAAAGAAGAGTGTAACAACGAGATAAGCCTCCAGCAATATTTCTCCAGAATACCCTCCTAAGCCCAATAATTTGTGGTTTAGGAACTTCCCTGAGCCTGAAATTCTCAAGTGGTATGTTTGTAATTAGGAGTCCTTGTTGGATTTTTCTGTCACAAATGTGTACCATTGCTTTTTAGGCCCATGCAACCTTTTAACATCTCCAACACACTTTGGCAAAGATTTCCACGTCCCTCTGCACTGTGTGTACGACTCCTGATTCATTTGAACCTGTAATTTTCTGGCTCCAGCTGGTGCCCCTTGTTCTTGTATTAGAAGGCACCATAAACAATAGTTTCCAGCCTTCTCCATGCCACTCCATGCTCGGCATGACCTTTTGGCTGTTTCTCTTCCAGGCTGCAAAGCCTCAGCCATGCAAGGCTGAAGGTGCACAGCTTGTGGAAGAAGAGTGGGAGTGGGGGAGTTCTGATCAAGTCACACCATTAATGGACATGTTTCTGAAGGGCTGGGAGATTCTACAAACAGAACAAGGCTCAGCATTTTAGGCTAGGATTTGAAACATGCAGTCTACCCCAGCACAGTGCAGGACCATACAAAACAACATGATGCACACCACTGTGCACAGGACAGTGAGCAGATGTACGTGGACATTCATGTAAATGCACATGGTGGGATTTAAATGTTCATCATCTCCTTTCCCAGCTTATTGAGAAACTCAGTTTCATTTCCAAGACTGAAGAACAAGGCCCTAGAAATTAAATTTGCTTAGCAAAGACCGCTATAAGTTGCTTCCAGCTCAGAGGATCAATCAGCTAAAAATTCTGAGAGCACAAACAGTATTCTTCCAAATATATAAATTGCTCATGTCTGACTTGCAAGACAGGCACAATATCAAGAGCACTGGTGTGAGCATCTGCACATGTAAATTCTCGACATGTATCTATAAAGGAGACAACGTACACAGAAGTCTGTCATTTTGATGAGGGGACCTTGCCTAGATAGGAAAGGAGGATTGCCTGTGTCAGAAGACTGTCACTTGCACACAGCTCCAAATTGAAAAGTGTGCTATATTTCCATCTGTAGTCACATAAAGAACTCTAAACAAGCCAAACACTCCAGAAAGAGAGAAAGGTCTTCCTTTTGAAAATGAAAAAAAGATTTTTTAAAAAATAATTATAAATAGACAGTAAAATGTAATTGTTGTCATGGCATAGTGGCTGAACAATGTAAGGTGATTAACTTACATTATAACATCTCATAATTGCATCTCAAACATTGTAAGGGTGAGACTTGAACAGCAGATGAGTTAAAATACAAGTTTTGCTTCTAATTTAGCTTTTGTTGGTTTAAGCCTGCCTTGTAGCAGCCCTTAAATCTATATTTTCTGGTTTAATTAACAAAAGATGCAATACAGAACCTTCTACATCATGGCATGGAAATTAGTATTGCAAACTGCAGTTATAAGTAGTTTTGTTAAGTTTGTACCACATCTCATGAATAAAAATAGCACACACTGCATACTGAGCTCTGCAAATTGGCAAAAGAGTAGAAACAGGCAAAAGAACATTTACTGTTGCTTAGTCTTGTCAAAGCAAAATAGATTAGAGCCGTGTACAAAGAGGGTCAACAGATACTCAGCATCCAATGGCTCTCAGAATCAGGCCCTTACACTTTTGCTGAGTTGGTAGATATTTTAATCAAGTGGATTTACACACTGATGAGCAGCTGAATATAAACATTCTCTCTCTTAGTCTCAATTGTGCAGTAAACAGATCCTGGGACCATGCATGTATTTAAAAAGTAGTGCACTAAGCAGATCCCACAAGCAACAACCAAATGGAAAATGTTCAGTTAAGATATGCAGCACTGACTTTTGCTACGTGATGGACTAACGCTTCCATGTCCACCCACTTCCTACATTGTCTCAGATCTTTAGCCGGCCCCATTTCTCAATCTGAACTATGTATCCAGACCATCAAAGAAGACATCTCATCCTATATGTCTTAACTGATGTGCAAACCAGCTAGCACCAAGCTACAAATCAACCTCATCTTTCATCTTTCCTTTGTGGACTTCCCAAATGCAGACAGACAGCTGGAGGACGGATGGCAAAACTGAAAGTGTATCTCACTGTGAGAGTCATCGCTCGGGTAACAGGTTCCTACCTGGAATGAGCACCCAATGGTCAGAAGCACCCTGTCTTTTCCTTCCTGGGTGGGGGAGAATGTAGTGCTGTTCACAGGTCCGAGGTTTTGTCCTTTCAACAAATGGAGGTTACAGCAGTTTGAGAACCACAGCGTAGAAAACAGAAGAGCCATCACAAAAACCTGAGAGCCAACAGTTTATATGAGCAATTGCTTAAGTCACTGAGATGCTCTTTGTATACATTTCTAATGCACTCATTACCATAATAGAACCAAAACAATTTCTTTTCTTCCTTTCTTTTTACTATTACAGTAATAATTTATTTAAAATAGGAGCTACATCAGCCAATCTCATATAAGATATTACCCCTGCTTACAAATGTTACCTATTTGGGCAAGCAAGATCTGCAATTTAGAAAAGATTGATCTTCAGAGGATGACAGCTCCAATCACAACATTACTACATACAGAAAAACACAACCCAGCTATTTTCTGCAATGAGAAGCTGTACCCTATAGCAGATCAGCTCAACATGCGTTAACTGAAAATCCAGAGTAAACATTTTCTAAGGTTTCCAGCAGGATGAACACTTCGAACCAGTACTGCATGTCCAGATTGCCTCTTTCCGACTTTGTGCAGGAAAACTATTTTCCTACCAAGATGAGATACATGCCTAGTGAAAAAGGAAGGATATACTTCATCTTTAAAATATAGCTGAGCTAGGGGGAGGATTCCAGTGCTGTCTTGCACACCGTTCCCACAATTACCAAGGGAAATCAGGCCTAGCTTAAAATATCATAAAAGCAGTCCACAACTGATTGTTAAAATACGCTCAGACAGACAGAGTGGGAAGGCATTTCAAGTGAGTTACCTTACGAGTCTCTCCTCTGCTCAGTCTACTCAATATTTTCATTTACATAGAGCTGTAAGATGGTTAATGACAAGCTATAGGGGTGGAAAAAGCTGTGGAAGATCAGACCAAATTTTAAAATGATCTGGTGATGTAGCTGTCCAATATCAACAACATTAATTTAGCCTGTCTTTGCCTCAAATGCAATGCGAAGGATTTATTCCTGGCAAGCTATTACAGAACAAATCAATGGGGATAACAATCAGCTAGACAGCTGTGTGTTGGTGAAAGAGCCAGGTTTATAGGGGTCACAAAACTGGTACGGATGCAGCAATCTAGTGCTGCAGAAGGAAGACAACTTCCATTTTGGGAAGCATTACAGAAATGGGGTGTGCAATATTTCTTCTGTCACGTGGAGTGCTGGTGAAGTGTTACATGGAGCTCTGCATCCAGACCTGGATTCTGCGCTTGAAGATAACTCAGAGAAAATACAAGGAAACGTGAGCAGTAAGAGCAGTAAGAGGTCTGGAAAAGAAAATCTACAGAGGAAAAAAAAAAATCAAAAAGACTAGCGTTGTTCAGCTTGGAAAGTGAGGACTGAGAAAGAAATGGAAGTCTTCCATCATCAAAAAGATTGTTGTAAGTTGTTCTTGCTAACCTCATCGTATTTAGGGCAGATACTAGGGAAGACTTCTTAGTGGTGAAGGTAGAGAGACTGTAGTATGGTGACCCTGGGAGATTATGGAATCTCCATCAGTGTAGGATGCTTAGGTTATATCAATATTAGCAATTCAGCAATACTAGAGCATTGGCTTGGGCACTCAGTCATCCTCCCTGCAAAACCATCAACTGGTTCTGGATCCATCAGCACTCCCCAAACAGTTCCCAGGCATGGGCTGGCAGTTCACATGGGCCAGGGACCATTTCCAACAGGCAGGCTCAATGGGAGCATCCTTCACAGCAAAGTAGGAGAGCTTCAAAGTATATTTCCCTGGGCCATTTGGTCTCAGGATCAGAGAACTGTGCTAGGCACATTTAATGTATTAGTATTGCAGTCCACCAGTAAAAGTCTGTAGGCAGGTAAACCTACCTCCACAGCAGGAGGGGTTAGGAAATACTGTAATGCCTTATCTAGCCCTACATGCTTGCAGTCCTGTGTTACATTTACTAATCATCTTTGCTGGAACATGCAGAAAGCTTTGGGCTACAGTAAAATCCCAATTAAATCCATTCTCCAGGATCCTTATAAAGAGGCAGCGAGGCTGACCTTAAAACAAACAACACAAATTAAAAAAAAAAGCTTTTTTCCTCTTCCCTGAGTGGTTTGTCTTGTAGATAACTCAGTAGAAATAGAAAAAGCAGTCTAATATAAATCAAGTCCAACATCTCAGCTGGAGATAAACAACTTTTATCAACTAGAAGATGCAGAACTCAATTTATTGTTATGTGGCATCGCAGGAACAAGCATTAGCAAACAGTGCAAGTGTATTGCCCTTCCATCATTTAGGAGTTCAGAGGGGGCTGCAGGCTCCACGCTGCAGCATGGCTCTCAAACAGCCTCTCTCCACCAGCTGTGAGCCTAACTTTACCACACTTTATAAACAAGTAAAATGTCTATAATACAGTTACTGCTCCAACTGTGCCGTGATTGATAGCAGCTTAGCTGCAGTAGCAAGGAGCTCAGCATGGGCTACAGATCCTCCCAAAAGGGGTGGCTTACTCAGTCTGCATAAGCACAGTGTTGCCCCAGCTGGATTCCTGCTGTTGTGCGAGGCAGTTAACATAATCCTAATTTGGATAGGTCTTTGCTGCAACTCCAGTGTAGATACAGCCAAAGAAGCGTCTTAGATGGCTAACTAAGCTGTTGGAAAACAGTCTCTGTGATTCCTACAAGGCTTTGGTCATGAAGGTTCAGCATAGAGAGGCATCTTTCATATATACACCAGGAAATATTTCAGCATGAAGTCAAGGTTTCATTGGAAACTCCTCACTACCTCCACCCTTCCCACATAGACCAAAGTCCTGCTTCATTTCTCCCATCACGTCTTGGCATCCTATTTTTCTGGGAGATAGTAGAAAGCGTGAAAAGATGTAGCCACTGAGGTGCCAGGAAGGTGTCACCAGGTGACCCAGAAAGTGGACGATAGGGTTATGAATCTGCCCACTAATAATGAGAAAAAAAAAATCTTCAACTTGCTGTGAGAAAAGAAGCAGAACACTGAGTGGCAAGGGCCAGCACATCAAAATGGGAAAATCTTGTGGAAAGTGAGTATTTTCCTGTTGTGAACTTCCCTCCCCTGCTCCTTGCCATATTCATAGTGAGGCTCAGTTCAGGCACGTTCAATTAAGATATCTAGTTTGACTGATAAAAAAGTACAGATGGAGGCACTAGCTTTAGTGGAGGAAAAAACAGATCATGAAGAGCCCCAAATTCTTGAAATCTAGCAGTAGCAGGAGAGTAATAAAGATAGTTCAGTAAAATGTATTTTCTGAACCCAGGATACAGTTTAAAAATAAAGAGGAAAGAATTGGACTTACTCAGAGCAAGGTAGCTTTAAAATAAATCTAGGTATTCAATCCTGCTTCTGAGGAGGAAGATGACTTTGAGGAATGCTTGAATGACCTTACCCGGTGTCAAGCCTCAGTCTATTCCCTTGCAATCCCACACCATTTGGTCTAAGTCACCTGAGAGAAAAAAGCTGGTGGGTGTATAATTTTTTTCCTATTCCTCCTGGGCGGTCTGCTGCATAGCTTGAAATCTGTATTTTTGTAGCAAATAATGAAATAAATTGACCCCCTCGAGCCCCAGCATATAGGAGGAACATTCAGTACACTGCAGGACTGTAAGTCACCTCTGAGTCATCACATCTAGACCTCTGCTATCTCCAGCAATCAAGCCACATAAACTGATCCATAAATCTATCTCGTTCTATATTAAAAATGCTGTGGATGTTTGCCCGATTTCTAAGCCTTTTCAAGCTCTATTCTATTCTGAAGGACAGAAGCTTTCTTCAAACTTGCATCTTAAATTTATTCACAGACAGCTGTACCCTTCGGTTTTGTGGCATGGAGACCCTTTGTCTTAGCTCTTCACTCTGTACAGCACTAACCCCCACCTCCAGTCTGCATGAAAACAGCCTTTCTAGCCCCATCCAAACTTTGCTTTGCCAGAGCGAGCAAGCCAAGCTCTTTCCAGTCTCCCCCAAGATGACAGAAAGTCTCTGACCCTCTGAGTGACCTTCCTCTGCACCTACGGCAGCTGGAATCCTCTTTTTGGCTTTTGTGTTTTTTTAGACTGGGTGAGCAGAGTTGCAATGAGTTTTCCAGACAAACTGTAACAGCAGCTGGTACAATGGGTTAATACTTGCTTATCTGCAGTACAAATATTTAATCTGGTAGGTTTTAGCCTTGTCTTTGCTTTCTTCATTACAACATCTCATTGAGTGTGACTGACCATCACATGCATGTTTCTTCTTCTCTCCTTTCCTAATGATAAATCTCAGGTTTATAATGGTAGTTATTGCTATTAGTCCCTATTAAATTTTCTCCCACTTCTGTAATTCCAGTCTAAAGGTTCAGCCAAGTTCTTTTATTTGATATTCAAACCCTCGTTTGCAGTGCTGGTACGGCTAATGTTTTCATTAGCAGCAGTTTTCATTACTATACGATTTCCTTTTCCCGCTGAATTCATTGATAAAAACACTACATACTCAAACTTAACCATATATGATGTATTTTTAAATCCAAGATACACTGTTGTATTTTCATGTTTAAAAACAGATATCCTAGATAGTTACAGTACAAACCAGCATACCTTAAACTGTCTTATTCAATTTTTCACTTGCCCCCGTATCTGATTATTTTAATAAATATCTTGCTTTCTGATACATGCAGGCTTTGAGAATGACAGCAACATGTGAACCTTCATTTTGAAAAAAAAAAAAGGATGTGCAGTAACTTCACAAACCTTCCTACCCTAGATTGATTTGGGGATATTTTTAGTCTGTCGTATTGAACTGTTCAGTAGCAACAGAGTTACTGTTTTATTGGGGTTTTATTTATAAATGTAGGACCAACCATAGCCTTTATCATAAGCAAGCTGTTATCTTGATAAAAAAATGAGTTGAAGCTTGCTTATGGTCTGAGCTTTGTGTTTATGCCTGAGGTTAGGTACCTAGACCCATGTTTAGATCTCTCAAGTGTGGCCTGAAGCACTGTATAACTCTGTTAACTG
The DNA here is from genome assembly GCA_013389945.1 of Fregata magnificens. Taxonomy (NCBI): domain Eukaryota; kingdom Metazoa; phylum Chordata; class Aves; order Suliformes; family Fregatidae; genus Fregata; species Fregata magnificens. Next base: position 70,136 of record WAAD01003962.1, on the reverse strand, counting down.
TATAACACTGTTGATTTGACTGCAGGTCCCAGTTATGAGGTTTCCCGTCCTTTCAAAGGACAGGAAGATTTCATTTTGGCGAGACCTGAAGATTGCTGGTGTTTCCTTGCTCTGTGGGTCCTTGAAAAACATTTTCTCTCTCTCTACTTTTCATTCTTTTTTGGAAACACGTTAGGCAAGAGCGCAAATTGCAAAACATTTTCTCACTCTTTACTTTTCATTCTCTTTTGGAGACGGGTTAGGCAAGAGGGTGACGGCGTTTTGATGCCCAGTGCTGTGATGACAGGCAGACAGCCGTGGGCTGTTCTGAGGCTGGATGATTCATGTCCACTGAACAGAAAAAGGCTAGACACAGCACATTGCCCTCAAAATTAAACCTCCATTGGCAGCCCCCAAACTGGTGCAGAATGCGAAACACCAAAGTGTTTGCTCATGGCTCTGCCTTCTCTGAGGTCATAAAGGTTTGCCTGATTATTTTGGATTAGCTTCAGCTTAGTGTGTAACAGCTGAGATGTGCTAGGCTTTGAGAGCTCCGTATTTTAAAACACCTCCCTGCTCTGTCCCCAGAAAAACCTCCAAGATATCCTTTTTCAGGCAGGACTGTAAACATGTAGACCTCATCCCATAAGATTAGTTTCCAGCCAAACCAGAAGCTAGCCTGGGACTTCTGAGCTAACAAGAAGCCTCCATGAGTTTCTTATGCTAACTCACCCCTTCTGTTTTGAGCAGCATTTTAATATTGAGCTCAGCCAGAGCCAGGTGGGTGGTGGGAACAGCAACATGTTCTTTCCGCTCTTTGCTTCAAGGTGCCCCGAATCTGCTGACTAGAAATTTCCTTGTGAGGTACTTTGGGTTTCACTCTAAAGTAGAAGCAGCAAAGTTTAGGAACATGTAGAAAGTAAAAGTGGCAGCAGAATTCAATGGACTGAATTTGGAAGTAAACTTGATATCAACTATTGTGTCCATCACTGAAGCGGTGTCCAGAGCCAGGTGGAGCCAAAAGGGAAAACAGTGTAAATGGCAGGAAAAGGAAAAGAGAGGCTGGAAGAGATACACAGTGAAACCCTGGAAGATTAATGCTCTTCATTATGAAGAGATAAGTGACTTTCAAATGAAGAGTCTCCACAGCCATAATCCAAGTCCACCTTTAGCCTCCTCTGTCCTTGCTCGATTAAGCTAACAATCATGAGCAACCGGACAGCAAGCCAGTAGGAATCCTCCTGCAATGCCCTGCAATAAAATTGGTCAAACAGTTTTGGAAATAAGTACCACAAACAATGCACCAGGTGCAGCATGGTAACACTGCAAATGGTGTGCACATTGTGATAGCAGATGCAAGGAGCAAGGACTGCCCCCGGGTGCTCATTAACTCAGCAGAGCCTGGAGAACTGGAAAAGCCCGAAGACCTCTGGGAGCTGTGCATTGCAGCCATATGAAGGACAGAAGGAAACAAAGGACAGGAAAACCTTACATGCCCTTTCACATTATGATTGTCCTGCACAGGCTGAGCTGAGCACACCACATCTAAGTCTCAGCATTAAAAAAGAACAAGGGTAGGAAGAGTTAGGGGAAGGTTGCGTTTCTCAGTAAAAAGAGAAAAAAGTCACAGAAATTAGAAGCTGACAAGAAGACTCTCTGCAGTGCGGTTTGAAGTATATTTTTCAATATCTAACATGTCCAAATGTTGACAAACTACTATCAGCCATGGGTAGCGTTCTCAGGTTGTGTTGCTCAGAGCCTAATTTTCACCAGCAAATTTCACCTCTGTTAGCTGCTTTCAGTGGTGTCTGCACTGGGAGGAATAAAAAGCTCTGCAGAGAAGCATTATTTTAGCTTTCTGCTATTCTCACAGGAATATCCTTTTTCTTTTTCAATTGCAAAATACATAGATTTATGAATCTTTTAACTAAAACTAGCTTTAGAAAAGAGGGAAATGTATACACACACACAGACAAGTATGTATATATTTTATTTGTCTTGGTTTGGGGTTTTCAATCTTGCATATAAGGATATATTACGGCTGACTAATAGACTAAAACTCAGAATATTGAACAGACATAATTCTGTCTGTATGTCAAAGGTATGAACCTGTAAACTTAATTACACACACAGTGTAGGTTTACACAAGCAGTGAAAGACTAACAAAACAATAACATGCTGAAAACCCCAAAATTTCTCCAGCAAAATCATGATGTCAGACTTTCTCAGTGTGCATATTTGTGTGCCACATCTTGTTCACCTTTATTCAGGCTGAATTTATAACTGCTTGCTTACAAAGTAATGCAAATACCAAATGAATTAGAGGATCAGGATTTTACCTTATGATTCTACGGTGTAATGACAAATCTAAAACTAAAAGGACACTACCTGGTGCTTTTCTTTTTTTGTTTTGGGGTTTTTTTGGCTTCTCCCTGGTCTGCCAAGCTGTGAACTGCAATGCCATGTATTTGGTGCCGCTGCAATGCCCTCTTGGATGGCATCCCACTGCCTGGTCCCCGATGCATCCCGTTCTGCCCTGGCTCTGACCTGTAATGATGCAGCTCAGCTCAGAGCCACGTCGCTGGTCCCTCAGCACTGCGGCCCCTTTGCTTTCGAATCAGAGCTGATGCACTACTGCTATGTCTAAAAAGCAAAGTATGCGCATCTCACATGCTGTCGCTTCTCTTCCCAACTTCCCACCACCTCTGGGGCTGGGCAAGGGCTGGAGTTTTCCTGGGCACCGGTGGAACACCAGCACAGGAGACCACGGTCTTGGCTGAGCTTCTGTGTGCTGCTGTAATACAAATACTGGCAAGTGATATACTCAAAAGCTATGCTAACAGCTCTGGTTTCTTCACTGGCTAGTTAGGCTTGATGCTTTGCTACAAAACAAGCACATGTCATTTATGTATGCTATGTAGTACACAGACCTATAAAAAACACACCGGTTACTGGCAGGCCCTGGGGATTCACTGTTTTAGCAGGCAAGTAGGATCCAATCCAGAACTAAAACTCAGGAAAGAGAATGAAATCAAAGTCACGTAGCCATGGGTCACCTTGCGGGAGAGGTTTGGACATGAGAGCAACTAAGATGTATCAGGAGCTTATAATAAATATTTATCCAGTGTTGCAGAAATGCCAGGTGTCTTATGATGAGCAAAGTATGTCAAATAGCAGCTTCTGAGGAGCTAACCTCCAAACAGCTTAAACCAGAACAACACTAACTCTGGAGCTGAGATACAGCACCTGTCTCCCTGAAGTGGAAGTTAGCACATTGGGCAAGATAAGTCCTTGTATTAGAATCTCACGTGTATGCTAGAAAATAATTGGATTTACCATACCAGTGCCTTGCTCAGCACCCTCTGGAAAGCTAGGCTTTGAATCCAGAGCACCAAGCCAGGAACAAGGTCAGCTTCATGAAGAGACTGGGTTGCACTCGTTTTTGTTCAGCATTTTCCAGGTGAAGATTTAATGCAGATTCATATAAGAGAAGACACAGAGAAACAAAATGTCTCTGAACCATGCTGGAGATTTACCTCTCCTTAAATCCTCTCTCCTCTGTCCTTAGGTAAACTGAATTTAATGCTTCCTCCCAAGCAAAGCAATCTGTTATGAAGACATTAAGAGTCTAAATAACCATCTTTTTTTTTTTTTTTTTAAGAAGGAAGATTATAAAAAATCTTCCATCAGAACAAGCAGAAATGCTATCAAACCTATCAATTCATCAGCATGCTGACCAGTTAAAGGGAACCCAGCCCAAGAAGTAGATACTTTGGAAACACATGGGTAATGGTACCCAGGAACTAGTTTTCCCTTATGGTTTTATGGCATGCCATAGCAAACTAAAACTAAGTTAAAAAGCTGTAGAGATTTTGTTGATAGACGTTTTGATAGGATTTAAAGCTGACTGTAGCTCACCCATGAGTCTGCAGGTTTTAGTCTTTTTTTTTTTTTAAATACACAAAATTTAGCTCAGTTTAAACTATTTTATTCCCTTTTTTTCACGTGTTTCATCTGCAGAGTGATAAAAAACCAGCTTTTTTTGTATATGCCATCAGTGATGTGCAAGTGTGATACACTGCTGTGCTACTGCCCTGAGATAACGTGCTGCTAACTGAGTACCTCTGTGTCACTGTCATACATCGTTACTCACCACCAACAGAATCACCTCAGCTGAAGCAACTGTGCCTAATAGTAAATTTGTCTGTATTCTTGTATAATTTCAATAACATACAACCAGTTTTTCATAACCTCCTTACACTACTGCAAAGAGCCATTTACTGACTTGGTAAATGTATTCTAGAGCCTTAGAGGAAATAACATTATCTACTTTAAATAGCAGTTGGGTCTTAATGCCCCAGAGAAGATGTCTTTGCATAACAGACGTATACCTTTTTCAGTAAAATTAGTTCAGCTATATTATTTTCTCTATGCTGGGTACAGCTTTCCCATCACTTTGTCACCATGGTGAGTAGATGTGATGCTATCCAGCTTTTCCACCTCAGGTATGTCTAGGCTTCACCGTGAGGTAAACTATGAGAATAAGTGGAAAAGATGGGTAGTTCATCCATTCACTCACCAGGGAGAGTCTGTGGTGCAGTGTGGCCAGATCCCATATCAATTCAGCTAGTGGCCATTTCATTAGTCACATTCATAAGAAACTCATGAGAATGTACTGATGTCTTTACATGACTTAGCTCAGGTGTTTGTAAGTCATGGAGGCCATCTTCTTAGACCACGAGTGGGTTCTATATCTCACTTAGGTCTCAAAAAGTTAGTTGTCAAACTCTCAGCTATTTACTCTGCCTCCCGTTATAGGCAGCTGGGACAAGTAGGCACATCCTGGGACAAATTAATCTCATCTGGAGGTAGGCAGTTAAAGTAGGTCAGAGACAGTGCATGTGTGGGTTGCTCTCTAACGAGTGTAGTGGAAGCCTAGAGCAATCAGTGGAGAATTAGACAACTAAACCTTAAATATCTGTGCTGAGATGGAAATAAACTTGCCCAATATTTCTCTGTCAACGATAAATAGCTGCTACAAGGAAAGTTGTGCTCTTGGTCATAGTTTCATGACTTGGCTTGTAAAACATGCCCTGCTCCAGGGTCTCCTATCTCCCCAGACACTCCTCAGAGTGTTATGGTGTGTAAGTAGGGCAGCACTCCTGTTAACGTTATACCACTCCAGTGATAAACCTTTTGTTTCTGCAAAAACAATGTCCAAATGCTACTTCTCTAGCATCTGTTTGGCCCTGATAGCATGAGCATGGCTTGCAGTATAATATTTGTCCTGTTTAAATAGATCCATTAATTTATTCCCTGTGCAGGAAACCTTTGTACAGATTCACTGCTGGAAGAAAATAATAGTTGCGTAGAGGACAAATGCTTCTAAAAGGGCAGCTTGTTTCCATCCACATGCTGCCTGCAATACCTGTGCTTCTTTTCTATTTTCTAACATAAGCATTATATAAAGTAAATGTAAACTGTGAGGATTAATGGGACTTTTTGGTGTTGTTTTTGTAATATTTTTCCAAACGAGACTGTGTTTTTATGTTTGGTAAATTAATTTAAGTGGAAGGATGAGACAGAAACATTTCTGAGTCTCAAAGGATCAACATGTAAGAGACAAATAATTTTACACTGGTTTCTGTATCTAACTGCTCCATATGTTTGGATACAGTGATCCTAATTATGGTTTTGTCTTTATTTCCCACCCTTGAAGACAATGGCAAACGCCGTTATTGTAGCTAAGTACAAGAACTTGGTTACTACAGTATCGGTGCTCTACTCAACATTTTTCAAGATATGAAGCAGCAACATGTAGCCCGTCCACTAAGGAAAACTTGATATTGTAATTATTAATCTTCTGTCTTATTTTCACCTTACAGTACATTAAAAGATCAGCTGCATTTTCTTGTTTGCAAAATAAATTCTGAGAACATGTATGGTTTTTGACCGCAGCTTGAAACTTCTTCTTTTGAAGATCTCAATCAGAGTTAAAAGAGTCAATCATTTATGGAAATATTTGGGAAAAAATACAGATTTATTTGTATTAGTGAGCTCTCTGCAAGTTGCAAAAATTATTTTAATCTAACGCACTTTCAAATATGTCTACCCTGTGGATTATATGTGTTTTTATGTCCCACTTTCTTTGTTTAAGCATTTTATACACATGGTCATGGTCAGTTAATGCTTGTAGAGCACTTGGAATATATCAGCTGATATATATTTGATTGCTATTACATTAAAATCATATTAAATACATTGGCAAATGTTCCTTAGATCAGTACTTACTGTGACACTGTAGATTTCTAAACTGATTTAAAAAATAAAAAAAAAAAGAGTACCTCTGGTCAATTGCAAAGAAATCAGAGCTCAAGCAGTTACATTTTTATTGTTTGCCATTGGTGAAAAATCCTCTTTCAGCACCTGCAGGCAACATGCGCCACTGAAGAAAAAGTAAATCTTACGTCTAAAATGCTTGAACAGATTAATGAAACAAAAAAAGAAAACAGAAAATTATTCCGTGTATCCTGTCTTCATGTATGTATCTACAGAGTACCTGTAACAGCACAGGATAGAACATTTTTGGATGGAGAAATGATTACAAAAATAAAGGACCTTATTAATAGCTGTCTTTCCCTTGATCATCACTCATAGCTCAGTTAATCTTTATATTCGTCTAAGTTAGACTGAAAGCCCTTTCACACAGGAAACAAATTTCTGTTATGTTTTATAAATTCCTGCTATACAGATTTACATAATACCACAGTGTGCAGGTTTTCACTGTGGTCTTTAGTTTGATCTTGGCCAATAGGATAGTCCAAACCATTTTGAAAAGTTAAATATTCAAGAACAGTTTTGCTCCTGAGCCTAGTGGCAAGGGAGCACAGCTTGCTGTCTTCAGTTCAAGAGGACCAGCTAGCCATTTTCTCTTATATTAAGTGAATTGTGGGCATATCGCAGACATGAAGACTGCACACAGCAGTTATCACCAATTCCCTGCTGTGTGTCAGTATACATTTCTAGATTTTGCTCAGTCAACAACATTACTCCCTCAGGTTGTTGTTTTTTAAGCTGAGATTTGAAAAGCCTGTGTTGAATTGGCAAAATTTGGCAGCCTTAGCTAACTTGGCAGCTTGAGCACCCTTACCTGAAAGTTTGAAGCTAGATGTCACTTTTTCTTTATTTTTTTATTTTAAATATATTAATATCAAGTTCTTGCTTTAAAAAGACAACGTTAACATTCTTCTGTCTCGTGATATCAGTGGCAATATCTCAGTAAAATAAATTTTACAATGTATTTGAAGAATTTCTCTCGACTTTTCTGATAATTTAAATATCAGTCCAAACCTAGTAAATCACACTTTACACTATGTTAGACACCAGCTAAGTGGCACATTAACAAGACTGGATAAGATTAGGTTTTCTGTGATACCTTTATGGTATTACTGAGGATATGTTATGGTAGTACAGATATGAAGGAGACCAGATGTTCACCTGACCCTTATAGACAAGAAAGTATTCCTCACAGAAATGCAATTGGTAAATATTATTCTATAATAAGGATCAATTTGGACCTAAGTATTTTTCCCATATATTGCTCCTTTTAAAATGGAAGAGTGTGAAATTGCTGAAATAATTTATCATGCAAAAGGCAATATGGTTTTTGTGTTGTTTTATTTATTGTGTTCCCTGGGTGTAAAAAAAGACTTAGATTTGAAAGATCATCTTGATATATATCACAACCTGTTTTGAAATTCATGAGTGCAGTAGTTTTCATGCCCATGAAATTAAGACTAGATACCGAAGTGCCCGGACTTCACTGGAAAGTGAGAATCAATGCTCACTTTCTTCAATCTACTTTTCTATGTTCATGTCTTGTAAAGATATCTCCACAGAGCAGGACTGGGATTCTGTGTCAACAGCCAGAGCAAGGGGATTGCAAATAGACCCCGAATAGGCACATAATTACAGGCAAGCTCTATCTTTGACCTCTCTGCTTCACTCCATGTCCAAATTTCAAGCTCCTGATTATCAGAGCAGAAGCCTGGAACCCCTGGCCAGCCAGGAACCTTATTAACCAACTTGTCTCCACCATGGTCCATCCTATGGCCAAGTTCTCTCTTGTGGCATTTCCCTGTGACTCTGACAAGCTGGGACTCTCCTCCCCTCTCCCTGTGCTGAGGCAGGCCATGGTTTTGATTCCACATCAGCAAAGGTGTCTTTCCAGGAGGTCTTTGTCTGAATACTTCACTTACTTAACCACCATTGATAGCCATTGAGTTTAAACACAAAAACCAAAGCTAAGGCTGATATAAGATTTTCTTGGCAATACAATACCCAAATCCATGGATAGATACCTCCAAACTTCTCCCCACATAAAACCATCCATAATGTTGTTCTAACAACACCCACAGTTCACAGTTCACACCTTCTAGAGAAACCCCAATACCAGTAAAGCCTTATCATTATTGTCTAAATAAATTCTTCCTCTATGGCAGAAAAGTTTTTCACATCTCTTCTGCACATTGTCTTTAAATCATCCAGACCTTCCTCCACCTTCCCAGTCTGATCTTAAACTTAAAATGATTGATGGTGTTGTTCTGATGACAAATACTACAGTAATGAGCCAGGGCATGGATATTTTTCAAGTTGAAAACCAGAAAAGAATCATTAGATCCATGATAAATCAATGATTTGAACAAAACCACAATCATGAATGAAAAGAAAGAAACAGAAGACAGTCCATCAATCTTAGTGACTGACAGCAGAAGTAGGATATAGGTACAAACTATGTATTTTATTTTTTTTCTATTTTGTTACCTTATGAGAATGCGGTGTGCTTAAGCAATGTGTCATTATCTTTCAGTGATACATTGTAGCAAACCATCATGCAGGAGAGGAATCCATCAGCAAACAGGAGATGGGAAATAGCAACTAGTGAATATATTCTCAATGTTTCAGATCAAATGTGATCGAAAACTCATGCGAGTAACAGACCTGGCCAAATATGGATATTTGTTCGTATTTGAAGCAGCTCTTGTCCACCTCAACAATCATTCTTATTTGTGAGCCTTCACAAAAGCAAGTGTTTGTCTGAACAAATATTTGGAGTATGGTTGGTCTTCACACCAATACTTTTCTTCACGCATGAGCAACAGTAATGTTTGTTATTTGCTATTCAACAGCTGCACTTCTGTTTAGACTGTTCCAATTCTCTGATTGGGGGGCAAAAGCAGATTCTGGACAATACAGGTGATCAGAGATGATGGTGAAGACACATAGATTGCATCATTGATCACTTGTGTCCTTTAGGGAAAGGGGCACGAGGAACATTTCCTGAGAATGGAAATAGAATTAGATTTTTCTGTCAGTCATAAAACCTGTGATATAAAGTTAGGTTAATAAAATGAAGGACAGATCAGCAGCTGAAGGATAAATGAGTAACTCATGCACGCCTATTACACTGCTGTCAAGTTCTTACACCAAGAGAGGGTTATATTGGATTTTCAAAGGCAAATGAGCTTCTTGCTCTCTGCAGCCAAGGCTAATGTTCTGTCTCGCAGGACTATTGGCCAGGGTTGGATATTGAGCTCTCAGTCTCATAAAGGAGACCTCCACCACTTGAGCTGAGGAACTAGCTTCCTTGGTTACCAATGACAGCAGGTGCACTAAAGGCTCTAGCAGAAATTCAGTGCTGATTCTTGCTGGGGCAATTGAAGCTGATATGGCTCCCAGGTGTTCTGCCCTCCCTCCAGCAAACCTTTCTGCTCTGTTACAGCTGGAGGACAGGGTATACATCCTCAGTTCAGTCACCAGAGCTTACAGCCTGGTAGTTTAGCATGGACTACTTCTTTAAATGTTTCAGCTAAGGTATCAGACTGAAGCGGGACACCTGAGGCTTGAGTGCATGTGCCCTTCTACCCTGGCCACAAGAGGAACAGTCTGCAGCCAAGGGGCACAGTAGGTGACAGCTGCTGTAATAGCTTATCTCTACCATGGCTTACTTCAGCAGGGGACGTGACAACCTCTGCTCTCAACTTACTTCTTGCTCCTTTTGATTCCCCAGTGCCTAGGGTCATGGAATTAGGTGAAGTAATCACAAATGCTTCCCCTGTAAACCAGAGTATGAAGAAGGTGACAGGACATACTAGTTGAGCAAAGGATAGCTAAAAGTTCCCAGTTTGATACAGTCAGTCTCACAATATATTTGAGCAGCCATCTGCAATATGGAACAGGTATATTGATGCAACAGGCAGAACACGTAATATTAATGCCCCTGAAAAGAACAGGCAAGGACTGACAGGGAATGCAGCAAACAGTGCTGGTCATTCCTGCACCAGAAAGAGAATCTCAGCCCAGGAAAGGCACAAAGAGCAGCTACTGCAGTATGAGAAACCGGGGAAAGTCTTCATACGAGAAGACCCTAAAACTGCTTGTCTTGCTTGCACTAGAAGAATGAAGGCTGAGAGAACAGGAGGCTGCTGCATATAAATACATGGGTGTAAACATAAAGGAGGCAAGAGGGCTGTTGAGGTGAAAGAACAAGTATAAATTGATCACAAAGAAATGGAACCTGAAAATTAAAAGGTTGTAGGGAACTACAAGCACTTTAGATGTCAACAGTGTGCTCAGTCTCTCTATCTGGTACATCAGGTGGCACGCTGTCGCTTGTGCTGCAGATATCAGTGTGCAGCTGGGCACTGGAGGCAGTTCTGGGGTCCAGAATCAACCTGGTTATCTTTAGGCTTCTGGAAAAGCTCAGAAGCTTATAACATGTGTCAGCAATGCCGTATCACCGAGGGATGTCTGTTCTTGTAAGGTCCTTTTAAAACAACTTTTACAGCCCTGCTCTTTGGCCAACGCTGTATGCCAGACTCACAGGAACCCAGCAGTTGCCTCATAACATTTGCTAGTGCACTGAGAAGTTTAAGAATATGGTGAAGAACTAAACAATGGGATGGCAAATTTGGCTCTGACATTATTGCTGAACTAGGATCCCCCAATAGGTGTCAATGTAATCACCCCAGACTTTCATCAACGACAAAAGAACAAAATTCTGCAGGTGTACAGTTGCAATCATTCCTATTACTGTCATGCAAGAACTATATGCAAGTGTCAAGTAACAAATACACCATGTGCCAAATTATGGTCTCTGTAGCACTTCAGTGACTCCGTGGACAACCCCAGGGTACAACAAAACAGTGTTTGTTCTTGATTTAGGTCTTGAATAAGAAGTTATTGATAGCTACCAAAAGGGAATTAAAATTTCATTTTGGTCCTTCAGTCTTAGCAATTCCTCACAAAGAGCATTTTGGAAAAGTCTGCTTGTCTTATAGCTATTCCTTTATGAAGGATTTGATTCCAGTTTTTAGGTTATCCCATGTGTCTATAGGTAGGAGCCACTTGGCATCTGTGCTCTGCGGGATTCATCTGTTATTTTCATGGCCTACTTTTCAAATGCAAGCATGAAACTTGAAAAGGGCTGAATTTTCTGGTAATAGGCTTAGTTTTCCCAAATGGTATTATGATAGATAGAAATTTTTGATGGAGTTAACAATACTTTATTGAGCGCAGACGTTGAAATTTACATTTTCACTTATAGAAAGATTTAATGAAGAACTGTAGTTTAAAGAGGGAGGAAGCTTGCTGTACTGAACTTTTAAGTAACTAAGATACGGTAATCCAATAAAATTATGCTCCAGAATTGGCCATACGAAGAACTGAATTTGATATATTAATAAACCACAATATTAATACATTGGGGTGATACATTAATATACTCCACAACCTCAGAAAAATAGTCTGCCATGAAATATTAGATATATATATAGATATATAAAATTAGATATATTAGTATGTTTAAAGTGGCTATTTGTAAAGATAACAAAATATGGCAGAATTACATAGCTTATTTGACAGCACTGTGTTTTGCAAGATCATTCTTCAAGGCAATTCTCTGTTGTTAATTCTGAACCAGTCTCAGAGCCAGAAGGTCCGAGCTGTGTTTCTGACTCCACAACTGTCCTTGACAGGAAACCATGTTGTTTTACTTCTCATGAATATCTCTTTGTAAGTGGCCATCTTTCCCCCACTCTCAAAGAAATGCTGCCAGCCTTATTCCATGAATATACTACTCTTGATCTCTACATACATGATTATTGGCTTTTTCAGAGACATCAGAAAGAAACAAGTGAATTGCTGCAGAATGGCAAAATGATTTAAAGAGAGATGGCAGAGCCATAAAATCAGGCTTAACCCGTAGTTGGATAGCTTTGATATTGCTGTTATCCAGGCAAAATGCTGTTCAATAAGCCTCCTGCCTGAGCAGTAGCTTGTAGGGCTGTGTACTAAGAAAAGCAGTAAAAACTCTTTGAAAATATTATTTAGGCACTGAATCTTTTAAAACTGCCTTTCTGGGCAGCGAGGTAATACTGTACTGTTAAGTTGCATTATTCCTTTGCTTTAAAAAGAAAGTAGGAAGTCAGAAGTAATCCCAAGACTGCAGGTGACTTTTTCAACTGGCACCTGCACTAAATTCTTTCCAAGTCTCTTACCAGATGTGCAAAGGTAAGCAGTGTCTCAGGAGAGAACAGTTGTAAGAGTTCATTTATTAATTTATAGAANAAAAAAAAAAAAAAAAAAAAAAAAAGTTATCTATTTTTCACATCTTTTTTAGAAGCGTGTGGGTTCAGTATTACCATGCAATGTATTGCGAGTCTCTGCACGGTAGTTCCATACACTGAGTGCCAGTGAAATTAAGACTAGGTTCTGCTGTATCTGTTTGTAAAGGGAATGCACATTTGACATCATTTAAAATTATTTCCCAATTATATTTGCCAGTATGTTTACCATCATATTTCCTTTTTTAATCACAAAGGAACACTTGCAATCTGAGAGCTAGACCCTCAGCTGAGCTAGCCACTCAGTGGTAAATATTGGCAAGTGCTGACAGTTGAAGTGCCACTGCTGGAGCAGTTATTTGACCAACAGAGGTGAAACCCAACGCCTTGTACGTGGTGCTATAGCTCAGGGACCTTTCAATTATTTTAATCCCTGTGTGTCAGGGCTGCTTTGGAAGCAGTTCGCTCTGGTTTGGTCTCACAGGTACACCTGCACACCTGCTATAACTGGCCTTGAGCATATTCTGCAGCCCACCTCTGCTCTCCAATATCCTTGAGGCATATCTCCTTTGCTTGGCTCAGCAAAAGGCTTCTCCCCTTCTTCACACATCAGCCATTTCAGCAGTCCTCACTAGGTCCCCATTCCTCAACTTATTCCCCTCCTCTTGAGGATCTTCTCCCAAAGTAGAAGATATTGAAACACCAGTGATGCTGTGTGTGTGTCACCTTGCTTAAGATCTCTGCCTTCTGGGTTTTCCCCTCTGAAAACTGAGCCTCTCATACTCTTTTGAAGGTTAATTAATATTTGTGTAGTACTTTGTCCTTAACTAGCACAATGAGAGTGCCAAGTAGTATTAAACAGTGAGCAATCCTGCTCTGGTGAAGCACAAAGTGAACGTCTGTTAGATCTTTTCCAGATATGAAATGTTAAGTCTCTCTTTTATCTAGTGAATGCAACAGAAGTGCCCTCTTAAAACTCCTGTTTCTCCTAGGAAAAAACCCAAACGTCTCAGCTAGCTACCAGCACTACCAGCACCGAGACCAGGAAGGGTCTCCAAATAAAGCTCCTTCATCCTTCCCCTCACAGCCGGTTGGTAAGGGAAGTAGAGCAAGTGCTTCTTGAGCCCGACCCCAGGTTGTGTGGTGGCACAGTGGACTCAACATTCACGGAGCTGGGACTGAAACTCCTGCCTGGAGCAAGCAGTGCTGGGTGTGAAACGCACTGGGGACTGAGCTGGGGTTTGCCTGGGACATATCCCACAGCCCAAGTAGCTGCCCCAAGGAGACCTCCCAAATTATATGTCCCTCACAATGCTTCCACTACCTCCCCAGCAGAGAAACCGTGTGTTCCTCATGTTAGAGCCAACTCAGAACAGCTTCATTTATGTGCTGTCTGTTTCTGCAGGTACCTGACTTCAACTCCCTGCCCAGCGGCCACCCAATCCTGCAGGCGTCTGACATGTGCAAATGCAACATTGCCGTTTACCTGTTTCCCCAAGCACCTCTGCAGTTGGTGCCAGAATGACTTCAGCTTTATCTAACATCAGCTTGGCGCTGGCAAAGGGGCAAGCAGCCCCTCACCAGGTCCTTCCTTTGTGATTGGTTTCAGCATCCAAATCCATGGGTGGTTGGAGGACTATGAATCTTTATTAGGGAGTGCTACAGCACTGCAGCCTGCTGTAAGGGAATTACACTCCCAAAAGGAGCATGAGTTCAGGCTTGCCTCTTCCTTCCACATTTCCTACTTATTAGCTTTGGCACTCTGCTCCGAGTGGGCTGGCCTCTCTCCATCCCGTTATGAGCAGCCTTGTTTTTCCCCTGAATTTCATAGAAACCCAGGGCACCTGGGGTGGTGGAAAAGCCGAATGACACTGTGCTGCCATAAAACATTGCTGTGGTTGAGCTAGAATATTTTCTGCTTCTGTGCTAGCATTTGCACAGCTAGCCTGTATCATACCCTCATCCACAGCCCATTTGGATAACCCACCCCCGGAGCCGTGCAATGCCTGGGAGGTGAGCAGGGTTAGAAGACCTTGTGCTGCGGTACCTCAGCTTGCAGCTGTGCAGCTTTGTTCAGCCTGGTAGTACCTTGTAGGCAGCAGTAGGAAACTGTAGACACATGTTAGTGGCTGGCTGGCTACCACAGCCACCGAGCATCTGTGGTGGGTTGACCCTGGCTGGACGCCAGGTGCTACCAAGCCGCTCTATCACTCCTCTCCTCAGCATGACAGGGCAGGGGGAGAAAATGAGATGGGGAAAAAACCTCGTGGGTCAAGATAAAGGCAGTTTAACAAAAGCAAAAACAAAGGCCGCACTACTTCCCATCGGCAGGCGATGTCCAGCCACTTCCCGGGAAGCAGGGCTTCAGTATGCGTAGCAGTTGCTCCCGAAAACAAACGTCGTAAAAAACGAATGCCCCCACCTCCTCCTCCTTTCTCCTATCTTTTATTGCTGAGCGGATGTCACATGGTATGGAACATCCCTTTGGTCACTTTGGGTCAGCTGTCCTGGCTATGTCCCCTCCCAAGATCTTGCCCACCCCCAGCCTACTGGTGAGGAGGGAGATGTTGGACAGACAGCCTTGATGCTGTGTGAGCGCTGCTCAGCAGTAGCTAAAACACTGTTGTGTTGTCAACACCTTTCTAGCTACCAATACAAAGCACAGCACTATGAGGGCTGCTATGGGGAAAATCAACTCCATCTCAGCCAGACCCAATACAGCATCAAAGGATTTTTTCCCAGGAAGGCAGCACCGATGGTGGCAGTTGTGTTTGCTCAAATGCTTGAAGAAAGCTGGCACTAGTTTAGGACAGAAGCCCAGAGAGAATCTTTTTAATGAGTTGTAACTTGTGATATTTCTGATCCATGGATGAAAGAACGTCCTTTGCAGGGAGTAACTGTTACCAATTTTTTTCCAAGAGAGGTGTTTGTTACACTAGAGCCTGTCAAAAACCCAGGACCTTCCAACCTCTGCAGCTTTGCAGCCTCATTATCAAGGGGAGATTTGCTGAAGTGCCTCCTCAAGAACTGAGGCACTCCAGCCTACAGTTCTCCCAAGAATTATATTCAATCATCTCTGCCCTTCTTTCAGTTTTAAACTTGGCTGTTGGCCTGGAGTACTTCTTCCTTCTCCTTCTCACATTTTCTAAATCCTCAGTCCAAACAGATTTAAGCAAACCTTATGCTATGAAGGAAAAGCAACTGACTCCAAATCAACTTTGAGGTCACCATGCGGCCAGCTATGTACAGAGCTGTCTGTCAGAGGTGGTGTAAGGGCTTTGCATGATCCCTTTTACTTCATGAACTCTATCGTGTAGCCTTGGGGCTTGCCAAGGCTGGTGCTTTGTATACTTTTGTGGCACTGATACTTGCAGCTGGAGGCTGTCAGCTCAGAGGTTTAACGGGAGCGCAGGGTCACAGCACGGTCTTGGCTGCGATCCTGTAGCAGGGATAGTCCCAAGGGACCTGGCCCCACGGGCAGGATAAGCTGTCCCGTTCTTGCCCTGCACCTGTCTCTCTGCCTTTGAGTACATGGGAGGCCTCTCAAGCCATCAGAAGTGCAGCCATGCTGGTACAGGCCTGTATGTTTGCTTAGTGGGTGAAATAACATCATTACCTTATCTCCTCTCATTTTCAAGCTTCTCAGATACCAATATCTGCTGAAGATGGTATTATGCTTGCTGTTCCTCCTTTGCTATTCTTTCCCAGTAAGAACTGCAAAAAATCCTTTTTGTGTACATTTTTTGCCAATTGTTACACAGTGTCAATCATCCCTAACACACATCTGTCTTTTCTTTCATTCCTTCACCTTCATCTGCACTCCCAGGAGAGCTGTATGTATTCGACGGACAACCAGTAGAGCAGCACACAACAAAGCAGCCGTACACAGCATATGGACCACCAGAAAAAGTAAGAGAATAGATTTATTTTCACCTCTACTTTTAAATAAGAATTTGCTGAGAATAAATGAGCGTTCATTTAGCTGCACTGCCAAGAAGATGTAAAACATCTGCAATGCATCCAGTCTTTATCTGTTTTACCAAGGGGGAACATCCATTTCTGATTCTAGGTGATAACGAACTTAGCCCTTGACCAGGTTTATCCTGAGTCATTTGCTAGTTTCTGTTGTTTGCGTACAAATAGTGAACAGCACTTGACTCCAAGGACACATGACAGTTCTCTTCAAAATAAACTTTTGTGTCTGTCCTTTCCTTTACAGCACCTTTTCCTAGGATTTACCCTTTTTCCCCAAATCAGACATCTGCACTGAACATTTTTGAGCTCTTGGTATTTTTGATGACCCACATTCTAGTGTAGTACAGGGACACTTACTAATCCAGAGACTTTTCTAATGGCAAACAATTATTATTTTATCCTACACATACACACACACACATACAAGAAAATATATTGAAAAGAATGACTGTCCCAACGGATCCACAGACTGCATGGACAAGCAGCCAGTAGAAAAACAAACAAACAAACAAACAAACAAAACCAGAGTAAGTTCTTGGTCTATAATATACTTTCATTTGTAAATGTTGACATCATTGACTATGTTTCAACTATTCTGCCTGGTAGAATAGGATCTGGCAAGAGCCTTTCTCTGAGTTACAGCAGAGTCTGACCCTGTTCACTTACTATGAAAACTGAGAACTGATGCTTTGCCTACTTTATGGTGCTCTAGATAAAAAATTTTGGCCACTGAATAAAAACATTCCTTGTGTTTACGTAAGTTCATATTTGACTATGCACACAGAAGCCTGAACCTGATGGAGCTCTTCATATACAGAACAGTTAAGAGTCTTTCATGGGCTAGAATAAATCTGCATGTAAACAAAGACTCAGCTCCCAATTGAAAAAAGGAGAGCTGTAGAAATCCTGCTTTTAACGGTAATTTTATTCTCATTTGTTAAAAGTCACTGAGACTGGAAGAGGGCACATTCATCTGGAAATCATCTTGCTGGCAATCTCTACTATAAAGATGAAAAACAGTGTGATTTACATTAAATTTCATTCCCTGTTGAACAGCAAGATGTATTCTTCGGACTTTGCTGCAGGAGCCTGATGGACACCTAATGCAGCACTGACCTCAATTCATCTATTTTCCACCTCCACTTCCTTTTCAGTGAAGCGTGACCTGCGTTAAACTGTGCTACCTATACAATGCCTTGTATGGGGCTCTTTTCCTATATGTTACCACATAACGTAATCCATAGTCGAGCATGCATAAGTAATTTCATTGCAATCACCAATGATGATACCAAGATTTTGTGCCAGATACAAAAAGGCTTTTTTTCAGAATCAGCTGAGACATTTCTGGTAATGAATGGTGGTACTGATACCCTGACCTCCCATTTCTAGGCTTGTAGTTTATGGCACATTGACCTTCTAAGGGAATTGTTAAATGCCGTCAGGCAGCTGTTCCTGCTCTCGTATAAGAAATGGCCACTCTCTTTACTTTCTTGTTGTCATGGGAGTGGAAATTTCTTTTATTCTGTCTGGATTTATGTCCCCTCCCCTCACACCAATCTCTCTGAAAGTGCCTGACTTTAACATCCATATAATGATGTCAACAGGGAATCCACAAGGTCAGAAAAAAGCCTCCAGTCTCCATGGGGAAAGCAGGATTCATTTTAGGACATATTTGTCTGTTTTATGGAAAAACAGATTTGACTGATAACATCTTTTCCTTGGTCATGGAACCAAAGTGCACGCTGAAGGAGGGGGCAGAGAAAAGCGAAACAAATATCGATTTCAACACTAAGGCATTCAGCTGGGTGAACTGAGCAGGCAGCAAGAACTTGTGTCCAGGGAGCGAGCAGTATCATCCATCCTTTAACATCATCCTGAACTACAGAACAACCTTTTTTGCCCAGCTGAGGCCAAGGGAAGAAACCAGGTGGGTTTCCTCCCTCTTGCAGTCCTGGGCTGCGGGCCCCTCTCGGTGTGCGGTGGCTTTGCATCCTCCCCTCTCCTGCCACCTCTACCAGCACCTCACCTCCTGCTGTCTGAAAAGCTGCCGTGGCTGAGCAGAGACTGCTTGGTGCCAGCCTGCCAGGCACTCACAACCAGCATGGAGCAACATGTTAAATTATGATGTCATTGGTCCAGAGTCACCCTCCACGCACTCGGCACCGCTCACTGTAGCTATGGCTGGAGCAGTGCATGGGAAAACTCAGGGTAGACTCAGTGACCACACTCTCACCTGAAATCCCCTGATCACTTTTGCCAATGAGTGAACATTACTTACAAACCTACAAAATGTCAGTATAGCGGTCACGGGGGAAAGAGCATGAGACAGCCAGCAGTCTCTCTGAATTACCTTGTTTTTTAGGAGTTTTTCAGACCGTGATTCAGTCATCAAGTTTCTTTCTTGGTTGAAAGTTAAGCTTATGTAATGAAGACTGGATGAATTGGGGCTCCAGGACACCCAGCATCACCACCACTGAATCCCTAACCCACTGTCGAGGTTTAACCCCAGCCGACAACTAAACACCACCCAGCCACTCGCTCACTCCCCCCCGGTGGGATGGGGGAGAGAATCAGAAGAGTAAAAGTGAGAAATCTCATGGGTTGAGATAAAGACAGTTTAATAGGTAAAGCAAAAGCTGCGCGCAAGCAAAGCAAAACAAGGAATTCATTCACTACTTCCCATCGGCAGGCAGGTGTTCAGCCATCTCCAGGAAAGCAGGGCTCCATCACGCATAATGATTACTTGGGAAGACTAAACGCCATCACTCCAAACGTCCCCCCCCTTCCTTCTTCTTCCCCAGCTTTATATGCTGAGCATGATGCCATACGGTGTGGGATATCCCTTTGGTCAGTGGGGGTCAGCTGTCCCAGCCCCCTCCCAGCTTCTTGTGCACCTGGCAGAGCATGGGAAGCTGAAAACGTCCTTGACTAGTGCAAGCACTACTTAGCAACAACTAAAACATCCCTGTGTTATCATCAACACTGTTTTCAGCACAAATCCAAAACATAGCCCAGTACCAGCTACTGTGAAGAAAATTAACTCTATCCCAGCCAAAACCCGCACACCCACTGATAGGAAATCAACTGAAATCAATCAAAAATATGAACATTTCACTGTTGAAATGTAGACAGTACACCACACAGCATACTTAACAACGTGTATTCTCTGAAGTTAAAGGCTCTAAAAATATCTGTTGAAACAAAAGAGTGTTGTGCAATATGTATAAGCACACCTTTATTTTCAGGTCCTGGATAATTATTTAGGATTGAATACATAGCATAGGAGGGCGCAGAAAGGAAACCAGCTGCCTCCAAGAAGAAATTCTTCAAACACATTTAAAAATTTATTTTACTGAGATACTGTCACTGATATCACAAGACAGAGAAATGTTAACATTTTCTTTGTCTTTTTAAATTAAGAACTTGGTATTAATATGCTTTAAATTTAAAAATAAAGAAAAAGTCACATCTAGCTTCAGACTTTCAGTTAAAAATGCTCAAGCTGCCAAGTTAGCTAAGGCTGCCAAACTTTGCCAGATCAACACAGACTTTTTGAATCTGCCTCACCCTCCAAACAAAAGGGAAGTGGTCAGAGAGCTCGTTAGCTGAGAAAAACTTTTAGGGGAGGAAAAATAATTTTCCAATATTAGCATTTCCTCAGGCTGATAGGGAGATTATTTTTAAGTATTTTAGCACTGGGAATTGTTGAAAGGTAACTTTTATGAGTGCTTTTCCTACACAAAAATCAAAGACAGATATTACTCTTTGGCAAGTTCTTAAAACAAAATGGGATTATGGCACATAAACATTAGGCAAACATCTCCTTTAAAATTGCTTTTGAAGAAAAGACGAACTTCTTTATCCTTTCTTCCTGCAGCACCTCAGCTCTGATCACGAACAGAGTTGCATCTTTATCAGAGAGGGGAGGGGTTATGAATGATTACTTGGAATTTTCCAGAAATAAAGTTTTATCAGATTGATTAGAGACTGGTACAATAATTTCTGTTATCACCCTACATACTGAACTTCCAGGCCAAAAATCCTGCAGAAGTAAGGTTATGATCAAAATCAGAGGTTAAATCTGTGCCAGCTTTTTTATCGTTTCAGAATTACTTTGTTCCTCAGCTGGAAGGATGAGTTCTTTCTATTTTGTTTTTTGTTTAATAAAAGCATCCAGGAGAGAAACAAGGTGTTTCGTCCAACATTTCTTACCCCTGCAGAACCGACCTTGCTGTTTCTGCTTTACAGATGAGTAAAATCAAGCAGCTCTTCCTCTGCAGCATGTCAGAAAACTCCTGGCACATAGTGAAGATCTTTGTACCCTTCATGGCAGTAATGCCACACCATGGTCAGCCTCTGAGGTTGTTAGAAAAATTATAGTTTCTCCTTGCTCTTCCCCTGACTTTTGGCCTCTGCTTTGTTTTTCATTCCACTTTGCATTTTTGCCATTACCACGAGAAACCCCACTGACTGAAAAATTGTGTCAACAGGGTGTAGACTATTGCAACGTCTGTTAACAAGCCAGGACATATATATAATAAATGTGTTTATGCTCACAAGTGGTGTAGATTGTAAAAAAATTTAATGTTCAACTTTTCTGTTGGATAATCTAATGCAAGAGCTATTTTTACATAAAGGAGTTGAAAGCCAAATTCTCTTTTTCATTGTTATTGGTAAAAAAACCCTTTGCAATGTAATTGAAGTCAGTGGTGTAGCTTCAGTTTTATACACTGATGAAACAGAGCACAGCTGATTGCAATCATTCAAGCTCCATCTATAAATATATCTCCACCAATTTCTTTAAACTTTGTCTAAACATTTAGTCCATATATTTACCCCATTGAAGTTAGTTGCAGCCTCCAGCAGGGCTGGGCCTTCCATTTCTTCTTCCATAACTTCTTCTTCCCTCTCTAGTGTCCTCCCACACCTTTCTCCATTGGGTGATCTCAAGGAAAATCTCTGACTTACTTTTTTCTCTCTTCTATGACCACATTTTTCCTTATATATAGTCGTAGCAGATTATCAAGTGGTATAGAGTGATGACTAAAAGTTCCTCGGCTTCTGAAAAGAAATCACTTTTCTTCATCACAGCATCCAAGGATGTGTCCTTTGAACCATTTCTGGGAAAGTGCCTTAGGCACCAACAGCAAACAGACGAGTAAGCAGCAAAAATCACAGCATCACTTCCAAACCTTTGGTAAGAAATGATTCATGCCCATCTAAAGCTCACTTGTTACCACCTGTCTCCCTGATGGGGCTTTTCTACCGTGTTATGTGTGATATAAAAGCTTGAATCAATATAAAGACTCTACTGCTGAGCTACTTTAAAACTGCTTTTTCTGTTCATGTCTCTTGACACGATACTGGCACACAGCAATGAGAAGAGCACAACATCTATCCTACGTGACAGAAATTACACCTTTATTGTCACAGTAGCTCCTGCATGGCATACATTACACATCTACTTATTTAGGCTCAGCCCTGAGTTTGTATGCAAGCCCGGAGCCACCACTTGCTCACACAACCTCCACTCTGGCTTGTATTTCAGCCTACCCTTACAGGCTATATGGACCCAACCAGCTCGAGCTGGCTCTGCCTCAGCCCCCAGCAAGCTTCACAAGCTCCTCCGTGCCTTGATGCTTCAGACCAGCAAATTCTCACTGGCATCCCCCTGCCAACTCCCATCGGTATCAGGGTGCAAAGCTGCTCTCCTGTTTCTAGCACTGTGTCAGATATTTTGAAGATCTTCTGCCTACAACCCCAAGGTGAGTGAAGGATTACTCAACAACTGACATGATTTTGCAAAGGGAAAAAAATATTCCAGGTGTCAGACAGCAGAGCTGAAATCTGGCTGAGAAACATATTTAACAAGGTAGCTGAATAGTGAAAAAAGAGGAAAAAAAAGCCAACATAAAGCAGCTCAAGAACCTATATCCATCTTGATGGCAGCAAGTCATTTTTATGAGCGCTCTTGTGAGGTCTTTGGCGTCCAGGCCACTGAGGAACCCCTGGTGGCTCACAGTCTCCTGCCTTCTCCCAGTCTCCGGAGAAAAATCCCAGCACCAAGTGCTGCTGCCTCACAGTCTAGGGATCCTGAGAAAAAACTTTCTGGCCTGATATCCAGCCTGTGAAGGTCCAGGGCTCTTTAAACCCACCTTGACAGACTCCATGAAGGAAACCCCCTGACTGGCCCTGCCACAACCAGGAGCTAAGCCACGCTGAGGAGGCATCTGTGTTGCTGCTGAGCCAACCAGCATGGTTGGCTACAGCCAGACTCAGTAGATGCCTCCGTGATTCTTTCCAGTTCCCCCATGTGTAGTAGCAACACCTGTCTCCAGGAAAGTCTGGCACCCAGCTCTGATGGGTACAATTTCTAAAGAAGCTGTAGAAATCCTAGGAGCCCGAGTCTTGGTGATACTATTTGTAGTGGCTCAGTGCATATGCTGCAGAAGCTGGCACCTTCCTGTGCCTCCCTCCTCCCCTCCCCTCCACGCACGCCTTGCAGGTCCACCTCGGCTCCATCCTTCTCTCCAAGCGCCAACCCTAGGAGACATTCCCAGGCCTGCTAGCACTCTAGCCCCAAAAGAGGTCAGTTCCTAGTGTTGGCCACCAGTCCCAGTTTCCCTAATCTATGCACAGTTGTCTGCCAAAGCAGGATCTGCAACGGGCTCTTGCAAAGCCAGTAACTAGCTATCATTTGGGGTTTGAGGAGAGCTGTGTGTGAATGTGCTTCTACTCACTCTCCAGGGTAGCAAAGGCTGGTCATGTTCCCACACATCAAGAACCAGGCACTAGGAGAGCCACAGGCAGCCTGACTCAAACAAATCTTTCTGCTAGTCTCTCTGGGCTTTTCAAACCCTCTGGCCCCCACTGTTTGCTCACAGCCCAGCAGACTCAGAGCCGCAAGATGAACTTAGGTGCTCTCTGAATTGAATCTCGGCCAAGAGGAACTCCAGGTGGTCCCAGACCAACCTGGCTGGTGGCTGAGTGATTAAAAGTACTACATTAATGATCTGGCCCCTCTCCTGGATCTCTCTATGCCATAGCATCACATGAAATGGGTCTTTTGCAAATGTGGCCAGAACAGAATTCATACTCTCAAATACCTGCTCTCGTTTCCAGGGAGGGACCTGAATAAGCAGGAGTTTCTCGACTCTCTCATCGCTCAGTACAGACTGGAAATAGATACAGCAGGGATATACCATTAACAGGTTGTCTCGTGCAGCAGAGTCTGATCAGCACCTCTCCCTGCCTCCATCCCTTGCTTGATGCTACTGCCTTCCACTCATTTCTCC
Source organism: Fregata magnificens (assembly GCA_013389945.1). Lineage (NCBI taxonomy): Eukaryota > Metazoa > Chordata > Aves > Suliformes > Fregatidae > Fregata > Fregata magnificens. The sequence continues at coordinate 46,264 of WAAD01003962.1, read as the reverse complement.
AGCCGCTTTACTAACAGCCAGCACAAGGACTGAATAGCTAAGCTGGACAAGGAGGAGCTCCACCACGGAAGACTCCTCTCCTGAGAATTCCCACAGGGAGATGAGAGAGCACTGGTACTCTCCTGCAGGGAGTTTCTTCTCTAACACCAATCCCCAGAAGAAGCTTCTTGACTCAGCCCCCCATTTTATTAATTAGTTAATTGGGCAGTGCAACTTAGTGAAAATATACCCTGCTACCCTCTGCATGCTCTGGAGCAGTACTCTGAGAAACACTGTGGTGATCATTGCAAGAGTGTCCGGCCTTTAAGAGCTGCCAAGCTGGCGGTAGCACAGTGCCGTGCTGTTCACCAACTCACCTGTGGGTAGCTTTATTCATAGGTAGCATGTAAAGATAATACAGTACATTCATATAAGGACACAGGAGAGCGCAACAGTGAAGCAAGGTGACAAAAATATAAAACAAGGAAACACATTGCCAAAATTAAAGACATAAAAAAATGTAACAACATTCCTTAGTTGTTTCAGTATCTTAGCTGTGTTGGGAGGCTCACTAACTAGTTTTTACAGCTCATCCCAGGCAAATGCCTCTCAGAGAGTCTTTTAGAGCAACAACCTTTTTTCTTGTGTTAAGCAGGTGCTCTGGGCAAGTCGCATCTTCCCTTGCATACAGTGGAGCAACCCTCCAGCCTTTGTCTTCCTGCAGGTGTGCCAATCATCTCTTGTGATGGTGCTCTGCAACAGTATGTGGTACTAAGGATGGGGATCAGCCATTTCTTTCTTAAATTATGTTAATATACATTTTGGTGTGTACTTGAATTAACACATTTCTGGTTTTCTTGTTTTAAGTTCTTTAAAACCAAATTCACTACAAAGTTTATTAATTAAATGCAGCTCTTCATAATATAACCAAAATTAGCCTACTCTTAACACCTAGTAGCTTAAAGACAATACTTATGAGTGATAAAACTGAGATATAGAGTTTGAATTAGCTGACAGCCCATGTCTCCCATTAGCTCTAAAGAAAACTTTACAGGCTGCTACCTCTAGGTCGTCTAAGGCTGAAGAAACCATATTGGCTTGATGTTCTCAGCTATGCTTCTCTGTCCCATACAGACATAGGATGTGTCTGATGGGATCTCTTATTTTGGTTAAAGTGTTTTTAAGGGTTCAATTTTCTATCCTAAATTGGTGTGTCCCCTTTGAGGGAAGGTGAGATGCTAGGCAGCAAAAGCCATCCTCAAGCCAGAGTGCCACAGACCATGTGGTTGTATGGTTGCACTGAAGGCCTCAATGAACACAGAGAGCATTGAAAGTGGTCTTTGCACTCCAGCACTACAACCACCGCTGATGGCCAGCATGGTGGCGGTATGCAGCGTGGCTGTGCTGGCTGTTCAGCATGGTCAAGAAGACTATGTTTGTGTGTTTACCTGTGGGTGCACAAGGCAGCATGCCCTGGTTGTTTGGCCACAGCTGCACAGAGGTTGCTGTGGATCCTGCCTGCCTAGTGCATCTGCATTTTCTTTGCTTGAACCCAGGGCTTTGGGAAGGGAAAGGGGGGAGATGGTATCCCTGCAGGTCTGGCTTTTCTGTGGAAAATTGGAAACTTGTCCCACAGCTGGAGCTGGATACTCAGAAGCTCTCCAAACACATGGCAGCAGAGGGGTAGTTTGGGGTGCAGATCAGGCAGGATAGTTGAGATATACGTTGCTAGATTGCTAGTACGATGTGCATGAGTCAAGTGGACTGTGCAAGCTAGAAAGCGCTGTTGAGGGAGGCTGCAAACACACCTGGAACAGCTTGCAGGTCTCTGTCAGCAGAGCCCAGCACAGACCAATATGGATGCACATCCTGGTGTATTGTCCGGCAGCATGGACACTATATAAGACCTAGTTAAATAAACTGCATACTTATGTCTTATTGACTTCAACAGGTCCTAAACATGTTTTTCAAGGTAGTGCCATGTCCACACGCTTCACTGAGTGGAGAGTCAGTGCAGATGTGGAGGAGTGAACATCCACACGTGGGCTGAGTGGGTTAAAAGTTGATAAATCTATAACAGTTTTCCTCTGAGCCAGAATCCAAGTTGGGGTTGTCCAACAGGGTCTTCATCTAAAGCTATTTCTTCAGTGATCAACTCCTTTGTAACAGTGGCATTTAATTTATAAAACAGAAAAAGGGGTGAGAACCCCAAACAAGGGGTGGGAAGCTCGTATCTAAGGCTAACATACCTCAAAATTTGGTGGTTTTCTTCTTCTCTTAAATTACCACTCAAGTCCTGTATTAGACATATATGTACTGGGATAGTGGAGAAGTCAGTAGATATCAGTGAACTCCTTAAGACCAGCACATTTGGCCCAGCCTATTCAATGCTCCTGAGCAGGCAGGCTGGGCCAAATGCCTTTTTCTTTTATTCCACAAAGTCCTTAGCTAGGGCTGCTTTTCCTTCCTCATTAGGTCTCTTCTCAGAGTGTGTGCAACGAGGTGGTTTGGGCAGTCTCCATCCTGAGAACAGCAGGTCGAGGCTGTGCGATGAGTGTCACACCACACAGACAGGGCTCGCAGTATGAACCACTGTGCTGGCACCTGGCAGGCTTTGTAAGTGTGGTTGCACAGGGTGGGCAGGAGCAGAGAGGTGATGCAGGACGGTCAGCAGCGCAGTTCCTTGTACTCTCCTGCAGACACCACCTCATCACTGCTGATGATGGATCACCCTGAGGTGCAGCTATTGTTTGTCTGTGATGTGCTGACAGTGACTGCTCCGTTGCAGGACAGCAAGGAGAGCCATGGAGACTGGGACCAGTGTTTTCTCCTGCTGCAAACCAGCCGTGTGGCCCTGGGCACTAACCCCTCAGCCCTTCACCTGGAGGGTCTGAGAGAGCCCTTATTTCTCCCGTTGACCTAATATGGCCAGAGCAGCCCGCAGGAGCAAGTTTGACATGGCATGGCCACACAAAGGTCTCATTTTCCCTAACCATCCCAGTACCAGCTTGTGGATCAGAGGATTTTGGTCTCCCCAGCAGCTGAGCAGGCAAGGTTTACACACAGCTTTCCCTTACAGCTGTGTTTTATGCTCTGCTGCAGCAAAGTCACCAAACGAGTCCCCAGATAGCTACTGTGCCTTATTCCCAGGGCTGTTCATTCCTGCCATTGTTCACTTTGATGGTCCCAACACACAAAGACACAAACGACTAGAAACCTTTGTGTCAGATCCAGTGCCATCAGGAGCTTTCCACGCATTTTAGAAAAATGCAGTTGATATAGAGAGTTCCCCACTGCTACAGACAAATAGGAGCACCTGAGTGACAGCCCAAGGGAGCAGTGCCTCTCCCTGCCACAAACCACGTTTTGTGCTGCCCACATACATGTGAGCTAAAGGTCTGCTTCTCGCTGACGGAGGTTGACCACCTGCACATTTTTTTTTCCTGGTTACCGCAAGTAGTAGTGAACAGTGTCGACTTATCCTGCCACATGGGTCTGTAGGCAGAATGCTGCAGACTTACTTTTAAGTTTTTTAAGGGTGGTGCAGGGAGCCAAAGGGCAGGGGGGAGTAGAGGCAATAGTAGGAATGCAGGCTACTTTTATTTCTGCTTCAAAATGATTACACCAAGCAGCAAAGCAAAAAGGGGTCTGAATGACTGCTACTTACATGGGAACATGACAAGATCTTGAAACCCGTCATAGAAGGGGTTTCCAGTAGTATTTGGCAGTGATTTGTCAATAGGCAATGCCTTGTACATCGTGAGGGTGGCTGACATGTACAGCGGAGGAGGAAGAGAAAAAAAACAGATTCAGAGTATGACTGTGATACCTGTAATGAGATCACCAAGGGATGGCAGAGACGAGGATCGGGCTTGTCAGCAGAAACTGGGACAACTATGTGCTCCTGAGTGTGGAGCGTGAACTAGGAACCTGGCTGCAAGAAGGCAGGTGTTGAGGACAGGGTGATACTTTTAACACTTCACTTTTTGCTCTTGAAGCCACAAAAAAGTAGAGCTTAATTACACAGCAGCTGTGAAGGCTTAAAAAGTATCTGCGAAACCAAGAAGAAAAAACTTTAAATAACTCCTCTGTAGATTTGCTTCCACCAGTTCCCATATGGTAGGAGGACTATTTGAGGAGATCTTCCAGCTCTCTCCCATGATTATTCCATAATGTAGAATATGAATATTAGCTGGAGGAGGGTAGAGGAAGGATTTTCTTCTGGTTCCTATGTTTAAATCTCTTTTTTCCCTGACAGTTGTTCTTTTATCTTCAAAAAAAGGGTTTACTGAATTATGCAAGGTGGCTAATTAAAAATCATTCTACAGAAAATAAAGAACCTTAATAGCATCTAGAACTGTTAAGAAAACAACTTCTAAAAAAAAAACTTTGAAAACTTTTTTTAACAAGGAACCCATAAAGAGGGTTTGTGTGCAAAATTAATAGACTCATGTGGAGATTATAAATTCCACAGGGACTCACAGCTACCGCTGGAAGGAGGAAAATTGGGCCTAGGATACAGCACATACACCCCCCTTCCTTTGCTCCACTTGTGAGTTTTCCTATATTAAGGTTATTTTGAAATCCATAACCAAACAGAACAAAAAAACCAAAACAAAACCAATAACCCTAATAAAAATCTTCCCTCTACAGTGACAATAGAAGTTATGTAAGAGACTTGAATAATGTAACTCTTAAATGGGAGAATCAAAAATGTCAGGCTGTTACCATTAGAAGAAGAAATAAGTAGTGAATGTGAATTTAAAGATTTTTCTGAAAGTGTCAGCAAATCTAATGATGAGAACCATGCAGCTCATACTCATAAGGCTTAGAAATTGTCCCAGCACCAGTCCTAAGTCTGCTGGCAAGTGGTGACCACAGCTGCTCTTTAGCCACCAGTCATGAACTCCAGAAAAAAAAAAAATCACAGAGATCTCCTGTTTGAATTTGGAGACCAAGTCCAGGAAATACCTTCAAAGCAGTGCTCAGAAATCACAATACAAGCTGTTTTCTGCCTTTATCCAGTACAAGACAGGTTCCGCCAGCATACTGTGGACTTCTAGCACGGTCCATATCCTGCCTTCCTGCCTTCCACCTTCTTTTCGCCATTAGCAGGGATTTCCCTGACCCAGCGAGAGCTCCTGTACCCTACAAGCGGAAGCGAACTTTCTCATCCTGGCATCAGGGAGGAAAACCAGGTGGAAAATTCAGATATGCAGGACAACCTGTGCAATTTACATTTTCTGATCACTCTTACATAAAAAGGTGCTCGTGCAGAATTTCAAGCTGGGTTAAATTAATTTCACCTCTGAAGTTATGTGTGCTGTTGCTCTGGGGTTTCAGTCCCATTTTCTGGATTGTCTTAGTTTTGTTCAAGTGAAAACAATAGTTCTTTTGAGCGAAAGGACATTGTCAGTGAAGGGAACAATGTAAAATAACAGTTGGAAACACAGCAAAGAGCAATAGCACTGCGTCTTGGCTCGTGCATTAGATCAGGTGAGGTAAATTCACTGTACCGTTTGTGTTGCTCTTTTTAGTTGATTCCATCTCCAAAAAACAGCTGGTGCGCAGCAAGTTTTCAGTATTGAATCACTTTTTCTTCTCATGGTCATTAATAATTTTCCTAAAAAAGAAACAGACCCCTTAATGCCCCTGGTTGCTCCTTGCAGGATTTGCAGCTGGCATGGCACTGATGTCTTCCACCCGCCGCTGCCTTCCAGCACCGTCTGTGCTGGGAGCTGGGGGTCCTCGCACCTGCTTATGTGGCTCCTGCACTGCCAAAGCTTTAAAAAAAAAGTTAAAGGCAACATGATTTTAAATGTCAGTCCAAATCAGTTGGCTTCTGCTTGGTTCTCTTTTGGGAAGGGGAACAAGCTCAGGGGTATTCTTCATGGCCACCTTTCTGCAGTGCCCTGAATGTCCTCTCTGGGGCATTGTGCACCCAGGGAGGGTTTCACTGGCTTCAAGAGTTTGGGGGGAGCTGTGGAGGTCAGAGTCTGACACCAGGTCCCGATAGGTCAAATCATTAATAAAATTTGGGCAAAAGCATCACATGGAAAATGAAATCCACACAACTGAAGCATCCCATCATCATGAGACCACCCTGGAGGGAGGGTACCCTTCTCCAACATCCACTGGCAGAGCTGCCATTGCCACCAGAGACCAGCGGCAGGGGTGTACAGGCAGCGGTTGTTGTCTGGTGCTGGTGGTTGTTCATGTGGCTGCTGTGGAGCAGAAAGAAGGTGTCTTTATTCTTGCTAACACAGAGTGAAGTGTTTCAATAATAACTCTGAAATACAGATGCTGGCAGGGAGTGGCTCGTGTTGCTAAACATGCCCGTCTAATGCCATTTCGTGTGCCTTAGGGTATCTGAGCCCTCCTCGCAGGGCTGTCAGATACGACCTATGGGAAAGCAGTCACCCTTCTCGATCAGCCACTGGAAGTACTACAGAAAAGCAAGGGCAGCTCAAATGGCACTAGACATGCATGTTCAGGCACCTGAATCATTCCCAGATGATCTGAAGACGTGTCCTTCATTTGCTGTATTGTTCAAGCAATGTGCTCTGTAACAAAAATAGACACAGAGGACACATTAAGTTAAAAACTAACACCGAAGAACAATTTTCACCTGAGCACTACGTGGTTTCTGGACTAGGAAAAAAGTCACCTACTTCGCTGTCATTGTTAATACTCCTCATTACTACTGTTAGTCTTTCCAGCTCTACAGGCTCTTTCTCTGACTCTTGAGGCACTTTCAGGTTAGTTAATCCTGTCCTCTTGCAGAACAGGTAGCTATAATCTTACTCAGCATGTGGGTTACCAGCAACAATAAATGCAACGCCATTATCCCATGGAAATTATGGGGCAAACCCACAGAAGCAAATGCCATTTCTCTATTTCTCACACAGGCTTGAGGCAGGCACCTTCCCTTGTGCTAGCAAGTTCTTGGAAAGAAGAGTCAGCAGTGATGATTCCTCTCACCCTCTTCTTTTAGACAGATGCGGAAAGTCTCGGTGGAAAAACATAAACCCCCACATGGATTTTTTCAGGGCTGTCATATCAGTTTTTCCCCCCCAAGCTGAGTGGCAGCTTCACCAGTTCTTGCTTCACCAAAACCTTTCTGACTTCGTGTCCCCCTTCCAGAACGGGATTTTACAATATTAAGACATGCTCACAGTTGAGCGTGGTCCGGACACAGGGAAGCACTGTTACAGCCAATAGCCTGGGTTTCCTGGTGCTATAGGAAGGTGGAACTTACAGAGTCTCCCTCTGTTTTTTGTCTGCTTTGTGTAGCAGTGGGGTTTTTTGGAAGCCTCATCCAGAGGCTAATGGAGAGAGAGAGATATATATGTGTATAAAAAAATATATATATGGATATAATATGGAGAGATATATATAAAAGAGGCTAAATAATTAGTTATTTTTAAAAAAGAAACCTTGTTTGTATTCAGAGGTACTGCACGCAAGCTCCCTCCTGAATGGCTCTTTGTTATGGGTGTAGAGAAGCATTTAGGAAGGGCATCTGTGGCAGAGGATGCACAAGGCTCAACACTTCCAGTGTGGCAGCTGAAGTCACTGAAAGCAGAATGGGAAAAACATTAAAAGCTGCTCAGAGACCCAGTGTAAGCGCTGGGAGGTGAGGAAAGTCCTCCCTCTCACTTTTATAGCAGCTTCCATTGTGGTACAATGTATTGCAGGTCCTGTCTTTAGCAGGAAAAATACCTTCCAGCTTCCATCTAGTTCAGTGATGAACAGCAGGACATGCAAGTTATGGAGGTCTCCTAGTGAGAGGCACATCGATGCAGTTGAAGCTGCTGGTTCCTCTGAGGTGTCTGACAAAGGAAAGGAGTTGAAATGGTTGCTGCTACCAACACCCCACACTGCTGCTTTCCCTGAGGGGGGAAGATCCTAGCAGGAGAAGGTGAACTGGTGGGGTAGCTGTTTCTGAATAGCTGCCATTTACTGTGTGATATGTAAAAATGAAGATTAAAGGGTTTATGTTAAAATGCCGAGCTGTAAATGGAGGCACTCTGGAAAAAGATGGGTGATCTGTTCCCCTGCCCTTGCTGCCAGAGAGTTTGCGAAGAGTGGAGCTCAGGGCTGCTCCAGCCATCCCTGCTTAATCCCTGGCAGCAGAGGAGCTGGCACCTTCCGTGATGATTTTTCAGAGGCTCTGAGTTGTATGTGGAAAGTTCCCCATTCCCCAAGAAATTCCATATGAAAGGGACTCTGAAATGCCCCTTGTCACCCTGCCCCTCCTGCCCTTCCAGCAAACTGCTCCTAGTTCATTCCTCATTGCTCAAAGAGACTGAGAAACCCAAGCACAACACTTTCATTTCATTTCATTTCTTTCTTCATTAGACCCCTTTCTTCTCCTCTGCCCTTGGAAGACCTTCTGCATCCTCCCACTTTTCTTATGGAATATGGATTCCACATATTTTTTCACAGTATATATGAATCTGTCTTCAACACAATATTCTTGTCATGAAGAGGGAATGCTCCATCCAGATTGCCCCTCTCTAAACTTTTTCAGTCCTTTAGTGAGATGTGTGGCTATATCACCATGATCAGCAGCTCCAGGCACAAAACCTTTGGAAGCTTCAGACCAACGAAGCTTTGATTGTAGTCCTGGAGATTTCATGTGATGGACTCACTGCCTTCACAGTTCACGTGGTTCTCCTGATTCTGCAGTAAATATCCTCATGCCTCGGTTCTTTTCTACCAAATACAGTATCTGTGAAGCTGGGAGTTCGCAGGCTGGCAACTTTTGGTTTTTACCTTCTGCTTTTGAAAGATAACAGTAGGTCCCAGCAGATTCATCTTTCCCCCTTCACTTTAAAATGTAAATAATTAATTGAATGGAGAAAAAACCTTCACAGATACCTGTGGATGGAAGAAGAAACTCCTGGTTCTCAAAACATGTGTTCAACAGATGGTAGTAAAAATGCACTACTCTTTTTCTATTTGAGAAATAGTTTTTAATTCCTCATTTTTTATGGAATCAAACAAGGAGCCAATTTTCTACTGTTGTCAAGCATGTGCCATTAAAAATAATTGTGTCAAAGTAAGTCCTAATTAATTTGCCAATTCTACAGTGTTTTCAACATTCACAAAATTTTGTAACTTTTTCTCAAAGCTTTCAGGGTGGTCTAAATGGTGATCCAGTGTTAGCTATAGAGGCTCTTTGCAGAGAACCATTAGGTCTGCTGGCTCTTTCCTTAACGTTACAGTAGTAGAATAAAGACGTTTCATAATGGCACACCTGCATCTTCCAAACAGGGGTTTGCATCTCTTTTTTGACCACTGTGTATACATACTTATGTATATAGCTATACACATGTACATTCATATGAGAAAGCTACACCTATGCACAGAACTAACTCACAGTTCCTATCTCTTGTTATCTTTCACGGTCAGCATTGCCAGAAGTTGATCCCAGTAAAATCCACCTGAAACTTGGAGAGCAATGCCGGCTGTTGCAGTAAGAGCCCCATCACTGCCGTTCTCTGGGACCTACTTACTGACACAGAAGCTGCTCAAACAGTGGTGGCTGGAGAGTCAGAAAAGCAGCGTGCTCTCCCTGCTGCTCTCACCAGCCTACGTAAGGTAGGCTAAGAAATGTTAAGGTAAGGTAAGAAATCCCTTCTCTTCCCTGTTTCCATTAAAGCTGATCTGCAGTATTTAAACACCAAGCTCCTTGAAGAGGATGTATTTCTCATTATTTATTTACGCAAATACACAGAGACCTCGTTCTCAGTGGGAGCATATGCTCATCTAGCACTAGGATCCTGCTGATCAGACATATTCACACAAAATTCTCCCCAACACAGTGCCCACTATGTTCTCTGATTTTGTTCATAGAGCCTAAAGTTATTTCTAGTTTCAGAACAAACACCTCTCCTGCTCAACTTGCGTGACTTACCCAAGGCATCTCAGTAAAGGTGATCTTCCTGATGAGTTAACCAAGTTGTTACACACCAGGTAATCCAGGCAGGCTGTGCAGCAAATACTGATGTCTGCCATCGACATGGGCAATTTTGGTCTCCCACTAGAATTAGGCAGACCTTCCGGAGAGGGAAGAGCCATACCTGCTTACAGCAAAAAGAGAACCTGGCTCCATATGACGGCTTTATGCTGAACCACAGACAAGGGGCTTGTATAGCATGGTTCATGTCCACAGCGGCGTGTGCCTTAGCCCAACTGTAGGAAGACAGGTGTGTGCAAGCATAGAAAAGCCTTTTAAATGTATGTAAGCCTAGAAAAAAGATTGGACACAAAACAGGCCATATCTCAAGTATGCAAAACTTTTCTCCTGAAGCAGCCACTTATTCACCATAAGCTCGCGTCTCTCCTCCCACCGTTACAAGCAGACGTGGAAAGGTCCCTTGCCTCCAACCTCCCCTCCTCACCTCTGGTGTCCATTTTATTAAAGCAGACCGGTTCTCAGGTTGAGTATCACCAGAAATCCCTCACTAATAGAAACACAGGAGACATGCGCTTGTCACAGGGAGATGCTGGCTCCCTGCTGATAACTTTGTGGTGGCTCAGGCAATTCTCTCCGTATGTTTCCACTGAGATGGAATGATAAAACACCTCAGTGCCAAAGGGGTATAAACATTTGCAGTGATTACAGTACTTGCTTCACTTCCCTTAAGTTGTGCTGTCGGTAGTGCTTTTGGATGTGGTTTGTCCCACCCCTGTGGGGACAGTCACCAGCAGCGGGAGGCCCAGGCAGTGCCGGGGGCAGAAGGAGCAGACGAGAGGGGATGGAAGCACCTGGGGGAGATGCATCAGAGTAAGAGGAATAGCCAGGCAGAAATCACACAGGGTTTCTGCCAGTGTCCTCTCCATTCTGAAACTCTCCTTTGAAGGCTGGTGAATATAAGGGAAAGAAAGCGCCTTGTTCCACCTTTGTTTAATGTGAAACTGCAGATTGAAATCATTGTGTATGGCTGATGAGAAAATGATGAAAGAAACCTCAAGTCCTTTTTATAGGAAGCTTCTGCAATGCGGTGCGGAAGTTATCCACACATTTTACTGAACTGGTCCCTTAGAGGAAAGGCTGAATACTCATGAATGGTAAAAGAGAAAAGGGACTTTTTTTAATTACAATATTCAAATACTCCTTTCAGTATGTCTTGCAAAGAATCCGAAAAGATCAACTGTTTGTTACTGCAGCACAAGCAGTGAACGTTTTCATAGGTAGCATGATGGGGGGGATATTTAAAACATAAACGTGTCTAAGAGAAGGTTGCAGCTGGAAATTTCCAAATGGATGATTTTTTTCCTCCCCCCTTTCTCTCTTGTCTGTCTGCATCACGAGCAGCCTACATTCCTGTTTGCCTAATGCATCAGGGTGATGTCCTGCGAGGATTTTAGCTATTTCATCACTTTATACCTGTGGTTCAACAGTAACATTCCTAAGTCCTCAGGAGGCACTTTTCTCTTAACATTATATATCCCCTCGATTGCCTATACGTGGAGAGAGATTCATAACTAATGTAGTTGGTGTCACAAAATTCCACCAGCACAGCAGTCAATACGAAATGCGGCACTAATTACGAACAGCACCTATCTGCTCAAATTACTGTTGAAATGCTAACTTTGGGAAAAGACATTTTTATGCATAAGCTTTTCTGCAAAAGAAATATTACTGGAAGTGAAACAGCCAAACTTTCAGTTATGAGAATGAGCTCTGCTTTTGCCCTTGCTACTGCTGCTTTCAAGAAGGAAAAAAAATATATTTTCATACCAATTTCCCTCTGAAGTTAATAAAAAGGAAAAAACCAAGTGGCCATGACAATATTGAGAGAGAGAAAAAAATGTCTAGATCCTGTTATTTTACAGAGGTCATGTTGTTTGTTTTAGAAAACATAGAAATTTCTCAGATCACTTATAGGTGCAAAATGTAATGTAAAAAGGATTCTCATTTGCATTGCAGCAAGTGTTTTTGATGGGGTCTCTCTATTGTATGTGGTGTAGTGCACAGAAAACTTCTTTGGGATACAGAGATTTTCCAAACACATGTCACTAGGGACTGCTCTTAGGATAGTTCTGTGCCACTTGCTTCTACCAAAATCCATGCATGTTTTTTTGCATGTTCAAGAGGGTCTGGCTTTCATGGGCTCCTCCAGCCCTGAGGCTCCCTCAGCCTAATGAACAGCCACCCTGGGCAGTAGTTTGGGTTCGGGAGGAGGATGTGGTTTTATCACTTGTCAGTGTGAAGCTTGGCACAGAACGGTTCCCTGGGAACAAAACAACCGCAGAGAAGAGGACTCTTTTAAGGGATTTGGAGAGAATGGAGAAAGGATGCTGGTTGCACAAAAGGTGGTACAAAATAATGATCTCGATGGCCACAGCGTGATCCCAGACCCAAGCAAAATATTCCTTTCCCAGAATAAGTCAGTACCTTGCAACCTAAAGAGTGTATAAATTTTCTGGGAAAAAAAGAAAAAAAAAAAAAAGATTAAATGAAAGACCTCTCAGGTCCAGGGAAATTATTTTCATCATTTTTTCACTTCATAATGGACTGTTTGTTTTAGAGACTGCCACCATTTGTTTCAGCAAACTGTTGGCTAGGATTTATTTCTTCTCTTGCAAAAACCTCCCACCTGGAGTGGAGGAAGTGTTTTCAAATCATACTGCTGACCAGAATAGCTCCTTATTTCTCAGCATGTCATTTCTATCGTAGGTACACATTTTCCCGCTGCACTTGAGAACTATTCAGTATCAAAATCCATCATGAATTATACACTGAGATCTCACTAACAAAATGTTCTCACGTTTACTCATCCTACTGTTTACTTCTCAAAAAGCTAGTTAAATTGCTGTTCAATGCGGACAGACTTTTCAAAGGGACATGAATCCTGTGTTCACCTTCCAAAACCAGGCAGTCAGCTAAATCTGGGGGTTTTTTGTTCTCATGCTTCATGAATTTCCTGAACTGCACTTCTAGGTAACTGCTCATCTTTTGCTACAAGGGCCAGTAGCAAAGCAGGTAAGGTGATGCACTGTGGTGCCAAAGACACATATTCATCTTGCTCTGGACTCATGCTAAACCTGCTCCCTATTGATACAGCTTAAAATATGTACCTGGCCACAGGCACTGGAAAGCAAAAAGTGGTCAAATACTATGTAAACTTTATATCCATATGCTCTAAAAATGATGATCATTACAAAAAGCATGAAATGTCTACCAAGATCTTTAAGAAAAAAATATAGTCCCCAGAGAAAAAATGGTAGTTACTGGAAGCTGAAAGAAATCCCCTTTCACAACGCATGTAAATGAAATAATGATGGTTTTTAATATCACTTCTCCTTCGTTCACGTGCTATTCATTACCTGAGCAATCCAGGTTGAAAATGAAACCTTTACATTTGCAGTCATACAAGCAAAAAGCTGAGGCACCAAAAGCAAACTTCAATTAGCAGTTACCTGGCGGCTCAGTTAGCAGTTACCTTCAATTAGCATCACCTGGGCTATTATAGCCCAGTGACTCTCGTACAGCTCAGCAGTAGCTAGCTAGATTATTTGGCTCTACACTGTTATTATGAGAAATTGAAACAGTGCTAAAGTAATTATTCTTCTAGACACAAGAAAAATGAGTATTTTAACTAATGAAACATGGTAAGTGCTGAAGCCTCCATTAATATTATCAATGTTTTTAATTTGTTAGATGATGAAGCATTAAGGTTTCTATAGCAGCTGCTGATTTCAGCTCTTAGGGATAGTGACCTTTTAAATTTTATTGTTCAAGTGATTGTATTCGAAAATGTTATTCTTGGTAGGTTTTTATAAGTTTAAATAAAATTTTCTTTAAATTAGGCAAATAAATTCTTTGAACTTGACACACTTTGAAGAACCGAGTAACATCGGTGCCCCCGTAACTATTCCTGTTTCTATTTGCTGGCAGGAATTTTTTTGCCAGGGGATAAGGGTTAAACTTTGAGCAAACCTTAATTTGTTCAAGGCAGCATCCAGTCAGAGGTATGAGCATTCAAAGAAAGTAGTATTCAAGCAGCCGGTCCACAGATGGTCTGTAACTTTGAAAGCAGCTCTATTTGAGCTATTGCATATCTCCTTCTGGCTTCCTCGCTGCCAGAAAAGCAACTGTATATAAATAAAGCTTCAATGAATGATGTAGGGTTTTTTTTTTTCTCCTTTGACAGACCAATATTCAGTCAGAAATTTCTTACAAAGGATTCTGCATTTAGCAGCCAAATAATTCTAAAGAAAATGTTTCAGTCATCTCACCCAGAAGCCCTCACCAAAAGGTGAGTTGATTTTTGGCTGACTTAATCCTGTTAATCTACAGGTCACCTCTGTCATTTCATGATTTTTGAAGCCAGGAGAAGGAGCTGATTGGAAACATGTGGGGAAATGACCTTCCTTTTTCCCTCCCACTGGAAAGAAACATTGAAAACATTCTCCAATCCAGAACCCGAAGTGTGTAGCACAATGCATTTCCCCTCTCACAAAGTACAGAAAAGCCAGTCAACAGACTCAAAAAAATAATTTCTTTTGCTTTCTTCACCTTTTTACCATTTCACTCTCTCTAGTCCTTTTCTTTGTCCTCAAGGATGGAGGCAAAGCAGGAGGGCAAAAGATATGGAGCATCCACTGACTTTACCTGAAGGTGTTTCTCAAGCCACACCAGCACACTGGGGGATGCAGACCACTATCCACTCTGGCTGACGCGAATTTCCTTGTCTGTGTTCAGACTGATGCTGGCCGCTCAAGCCAACAACTAGAGAGCACATCACCTGGGAGCCCATTCAGAGCATGACTTGGAAAATTTGCCCTGGGAAGACTTTCATTCTTTGTGGCATAATGAGGAAATACCCACGTAGCAGCCAGGGCACAGTACCATGCACAGCCAGCCAGAGGACCCCTCCACTGCCTGGCCTGGGTGACAGAAATGGCATAGCTCTGCCAGAGCAATCCTCTGTCTCAGCTAAAATACTCACGTGCCAGTGTTCACAGAGAATGTCCCTACTCACAAAACTCAGAGGGTGACCCATGTCTCACATCAGTCCATGGTGACAGTCCAGAGTAGCTGACAAAAGACACAGTGAAGAGAGAATTACAGAATCAGAGTCTAATCAATGCCAGTGACCAGAGTGTAGTTGGAGATGGGATTTAACTCTCTGGTAGGATTAAAAATGTAATAATGCTAACTGTAGAGATATTTTCCACCCCTATTTCTCCTGAGATAAGGTATGACAAGATTTTTACAGAATCAGCAACACAATGCACCAATAACAATGTCATGTTAAATGGAGTAAGATTGGGTTAATTAGTAGATCAAAAGTAGCTGTCATTAGAGAAAGGCCATGCGACCAGCAGGGATGTTGTTAGAAGCTCAGATTTGTTCAGAACCTTTTCTGATGGTATAAAAGCCCCAATGGTCACAGAGTTTGCTGCAAAAACAGCAGCCCAAGCCCACCTCTTCCAAACCACTGGACTGTCCTTTCTCCCCAACCCATCCTACAATAGTGCTGATACCAGGTTGCTGAGCACAGCTGTTTCAGCTTCATATTTCAGTTTCTTCCTTCACTAAATATTTCTCTGTTTCTCGGTGCAATAATACATATCAGGGCCTTCAGTCATGGCTTTATCCTTCTGGGATCTGCCTGTCTGGCTTCTCCATGCCCTGGCCACAGCTGGCACCCCAGACACTGCTTTCCAGCATTGGCTCTCCAAAATCTACTGCTCCAGAATCTGTTTTAATCCCTTCTCTTCAACAAGCTGGACTTCTTCATCCTTGCCCAGCCACACACCTTCACTTAACATGGAATGTGTTCCTTTTTTCAGTCCAATTTATGTGGACAGCCAGTATTACACTGTCACAGTGGTCAGAGAGGACATGGGGTAGAGAAGTGTCCAACTGGTCAGCAGCTTGAATCCAAAATACTCAAATACTCCCCTATGCTATATTTAATTGGTTCTGTTTCATTTCTCTAGTACCTAAGTTTCCATCAGTAATAGTCTCAAGGTCTCTGCTACCTCAGTGGCTCAGCTAAAATAAACAGGGGTTCATGTTCTTTAGTCTTTAATATCTGTGCTTTAGGCTAGAGCAGGGTAGAGGGTTTTTTTTAATTACAAACCACGAGTGGTTGCACATCAGGGGTGTTTCTCTGTTCAGAAAAGTCACCTTTACCCAGCCAGTTACTAAAAATTTGATCCACAGTTTCACACAGCAGTGCCTGACATACTGCATAGCCCTGCTACGGATTTACTTGCAAAGACATCTCTAAAACTAATCCATGGTGTGTTTATTGTATCCCCAAGCTACATCTGAGAGCAGCCACATAAATGTAGGCCTTTCTTTTTCATTTATTTTTCTGGGAATTGACCAGTATACCCTGATCTGATCCATGGGTTATAGCACCCATATGCAGAAGTGGGAAATATATAGGCATGAAATACACTAAAATATTTCCATTTATATATGCTGTACATTGTTACCTCTCTTACACTGCATGGCAGAGTACAGTATGATGTCAAATGCAATAGGACTTTCCCCCCTCCCAGCATAGTACAGTTGTGGAGAGCTTAATCTCATGCTAACAGTACTGCTCCACCATTTAGAGTGCATGTGGACCCAAGAGCAGTGTGTTTCCTTGTCCTGTATAGGGCACAGCATTGGGTTTCCTGCCTTTTTAACTGATTGTTCATCAAATTATTGTGTTATTGCATCAGGAGCAGTAATGTAATCCTCCACCAGCAGGAGTAACACAGCTGTCTGGAGAGCTCCTGGACTGTATGATAAGAGCTGATATAAGCAGGACACCAGGATTTTGGTAGAGAGGTATAAGTGTGAGTATGATGCACCTATGAGCATTGACACAGTACTGCCTAAGCTGCCAAAAACCAGTCACATTACGAAGTGAAATCTGAGGTTCAGCCACTTGCACTTTTAACATTACATGGAAGAGATACCTGATATCCATATGAAACAGGTATGGTCACCACTGGCTGAGGTGCAGCAGGGAGGGCTGCAGTTAAGGAATGGTGAGGTGCAAATGTCATTAGAGTCGTGACTCAGGCCACCTTGGTGCAGAGTGGCTGCAATTTTATGTCTTATGCAATCACAGAGATTTGTCTGGCAACCCTGTCCCTGCTCCTTCCCCTGCCACACCAACATCAATGGCCTCCATCTCTTGAAATGTCTCTGCAATGAGCAAGGTCTGACCTTTCAGTCACTAGCCTGCTCGAACGTTATTGGCAACCATGAATATATCATCCCCAGGAGTCTTCCTTGTTTACTTTTAATGGTCAAATAACGTATTTAATTCGTTCTATGAATCAGAAGAGTGATTCCCTTTGTCTGTGGTGGTAGTGTGCATGTGACACGTATGACACTGTCCTTTTGAGACACGCAGTCTCTTCTAGAAACACATCTGCTATCATTTCAAACTCTTCATTCGTATTTATAACTCACCACATACTAATTAATCTCAACTTAATCCCATTTCCAGTACAGTAATCATAATCTTTGATTTTACACATGGAGGAAATCGAGGTAACTGTGCCCTGTTTCCACTACTCCCTACCCACATCATTATCTTTGCTTTCTCCCTTACGCGAGTCACAGAGAGATAGGAGAAGGAGAAAAGTGACCAAGACCAAAGCAACTATAAAGCCCCCTGAAGCCTGTCTTGCCTTTCGTGGGGACACATCCCACAGAGTCATTCATCTTAGCCTTTTCCACAAAGAGCAGCTGTAGTATTTCAGGAATCTCATTCCATTTACCCCTTCAGCCCCTCTGAGCTGCAGCAGGGGAGATTACCTTGGTATGCAGGCTGGCCCTTGTCCAGTGAAAAGAGAAATCTGATACATATTCGTTCATACCTCACAGAAATTAAATTTGCCAGACATCTTAATGAAAAGCAAATTTAGACATAGAAAGTAAACTGCAATTTTTTCTCACCTTAATTTTTTATTGAAGTGCACAACCACACAGCTTCTAGAAACCATTTGAAAGAAGTAAAGATAGATCCTTGGTTACTAATTTTAGCGGGATCATCATGATTTTAGTAGTCTGTCTCACCCACTCTCTGTCAGGAACACTAATTTCCCACTTAGCGCTCTCCCTGCTGATGGTTTGATTTATGGGAAAATTTGCAATTGTGAAAGACCTGGACATTTTTTCCACTCCAGGAGTGGATGTTGGGTGCCAGTACTTGAGGCTGGAGGACCGGCCAAACCCCAGCCTAATGCCACGGCCACCGACCTCAGTGCCACATTACAGCGATTCTCAGCTGTGAACCGCTGCCTGCTAAGGTTGCTCTGATTTACAAGCATGCATGGTTTTTCTAGGACAGGTAGTTATTCCCACTCATCTTCAACCTTAACTCCTTCAGCCCCATGGACTAAGAGCACTGCAGATTAACTTTGATTTTGCAGGGCAAATTTGTTCCCTCACAAGGTGAGAAGGTAAAAGTGAAATCTATTGGTGGTGAAGTAAGTGAGTTTCTCAAACAGGAGACCCGTTGGTTATTTGTGAAGCAGTGGGGATCTTGGTGGCTGTGAAAATAACTCAGTCACATTTAAATGGCACTTCACATTCAGGACAGAAGACCTTTTCCTTAACCTTGAGGGGTGATCATTCCAGGTCAGCGCTGAAATCGGTTGACAGTCTGTAAATAGGCTCTCCTGTGACCCAAACCATAGCTTCTTTCAGGATTAACATGATTCAGTGTTTGGCACTATCAGATTATACTCACAAACATTTATTTAATCCCTTCCTCTCTGTATTCTCATTGTGTGAATGGAAAGACAAATGTAAGGACATTGAAATATGATGTTTTAAGATCATGGATCTGGACCTGTGCCCTGTGTCACTTCAGCTTCTTTGCCTCTACATCACACGTAAGCGGTTCAGCTGCTCATATATCATATCTAGTCTTAAAGTCTAGGCTCACTGCTCCCCAACCTCTAATAGACCCTGTGAGAAATATAAGCACAACTTTACACTCCATCTCAGCTGTTTCCAAAACCCAAGAAACTGTTGCAATAAAGAGAGGAAAAATGAGTTTAAAAGGAGAAAATAAATTGAATCTGTCAAACCAAATAGCAAGTGGGCTGGCTGGTTAGGTAAATAATTTTTATTGGCTTTTTCCAACTAATCTGCCTGCAGGATTTATTGGTCTTTTACTGTATCCTCAAATAAAGCAGCTGACTCTAGTTCCAGTTTATGCTTTATCCATTAATAATTTTGTACATCCTAGAGAGCATTTATATTATTTATTAATTTTATCTAACCATAATTACAATCACTGTGGCTGTTTAATGAGAAGTTACTCCAGGCCAACTTGCTGGAATTCAAATTGCATTTTATCATTCTTATAGAGAGGGCTTTTGGAACATTTGGTTCCTAACCCAAGGGCTTCCCCTGGCCAGAAAACATTATGAAGATGGGATAACTAGAATGGGTTGTGCCCTGACCCCATGCAAAAGAGAAGCACTGCCATGTCTTGTTATTCTGTTAGCATAATTAAGTTAGAATATAACTACTCTAACTTGCACTGTTCAGATTTGCACTGACGTCCACACACGCTTCTCATCATGCCAGAACCAGGGCAATCGAGGAGAGAGGAGGCAGAAAGCCACTTCATATCTCTCACCTCTCTAGTTTCTGCAGTAATGCTGAGATCAAAGCTTCTGTTTTCGAGACTATAGATGCACTTGCTTCTCCACGGTCTATGGTAATGAGCCAACAAGTACATCTTTATGCAGCCCACTTCTGGGTTGCTCCATGGCTGTGAAAATGAGAAGCTTGAGTTAGTTACATAAAAAGATGACGTCTTTACTTTTCTCATAGTTTTACTATGTGCATTTGTCAGTTTGCCAAAGAGCAGACAGTATGTGGCTCTTGGACTTCAAAGTCATTCCTTCATACTGTAGTTTTGTCCTTGCAAAGCTCTGAGCACCTGCAAAGATCCAGCCACTCAGGAAATGGCACTGAATGAAATCTCCTCTGTTGTTCATGAATCCTATGCTTCATTATTTTGAAGTGGACAGGAGAAAGTTTTCTCCATCCACATATGCCACAGGAAGAGTTTCAGTGAGTCAACACTTTGCAGAATAGAAATGACACTGCTGAAGACTACAGGGCAGGGGCAAATCCATACGGTACTTTGGCTGCTTCTCCTTATTTCTTTATAAAAACTTACAAGTTGGCCAGCTTGTTAGGAAAGAAATCTGACCCAACTTATCTAAATGCAGAGAATCTGCTTCAAAGAAGATCTCAAGGCATCTGTACGTGCCAGGTTCAATGCTCCACGAATATATCTCAGAGAGGAAATTTTCCACTAATAAAAGTCATATTAATCTGTATAAGGTAACCAGATAGCATTAATACAAGATTATCTTACTCTATGGAAGTTAAATTCGTATATCCATTTGCTGTTTGTGAACAAGCTGACTTTCTGACCTTTGCCCATGCGAGGCCTTAATGATTTCTTATTTTTCAGTCAGCTGAGCTTCTACTTCTTTCCGCCTTTTTCACTTGAATAAGTCCAGCATCAGCCTAAGGTGTTTCTACTCCTTCAGCAGTAAGTTGTTCTCTATGTTGTGGCCCCAAGATATTTCTAATTACTCAGACATTTTCATGCATTAAGGCTTACAGAATGAATTAAGTTTGAATTAAAATTTAAATTCAAATTTTAAATTTAGACACTGAATTTTAAATTCAGGTCTACAATTCTGAATGTCCAAACCAGGGACCTGGCCACATCATGCATCCGGGCTTCCCTCCCACAAAACCTCTGGGGTGCCGGGAGGTGTCTGCTCAGCAGGGACGTGGAAACACTGCCTGCTCCCAGGCCAAGGGGCTCGTAGGTGCTCTGGGATCCCAGTGTTTCCACATAGCACTTCTCTGGGATCCTGGTGCTTCATCACGGCACTTGATTTCAGTAGCTAAGGGCTGACACCTCCTGAGACACATAGGTGAGGCAGTCAGGTATTTGGCAGAGCTTAAAAAGGTCTTTGAAAATAATTGGGTAGAGTGTGCAGATTTAGACATTTGGAGGAAGGTGGAGGAAAGTAACAGATGAGGCCAAGGAAAGAGAACAAATAAGGAAATAAATAGACATCATAAGTGAGCGAGCCATGGTGCCTGACCTGGCTGCTTGCGGGCAGATGCAAGATTTTGTCACTTGCTCTGAACTCCCGAGTGAGGTTCAGTGTGTCGGTGTAAGGCCCCGGGGATCGGCTCAGCAGTCCCACCTGTCCTCTGGGAGCGGGCAGTGACGCCGGCTGTATCCCAGTGCCGGCTGTGCCACAGCCCAAACCTGCAGGACAGACGGGGTGAGGTGGTCAGTGGAGGTACAAAGATTGGAAGACATTCCCTGCAGGGCAGCAACAGGCCAGGGAGCAGAAAGCAAAGCTTTCCCATCCCAAATACAACCCAGTTTATAGGATCCTGCAGTCTGTCATCTTTTACCCTCTATAAACCTCGAAATGGTTAGCTCGAGAGCAGGTGTACTGTCCTGGTAGGTGTATGTGTAGCTCGCTGCTACATGTCAGACAGCAAAAACACAAGTCCTGGAAACTTTTGTGTCTTAAGTTTACCTTACACTGCAAGAGTAGCTGACACCAGAGGGTTGATGGCCATCTATGGCTTCTGAGGGTTTGTGCACCCATCCATCGGAGGGGGCTGCGCTGGGCCAGGTGGGTCTCTGGGGCTGCTCAGGACTGCGGTTCAGGCACAACCGCAGGCCAGCAAAATCACAGGACAGAAAGGGAAGAACACCACAGGTAGGACGGAAAAGTAAATTGTTTGGAGGAAGGAACATGCTATGACAGGCTTTTTCACCACTGTTTTCTTTTTCCTTTTAAGCAAAGAAAATAAAAAAGAATGATTAAGGATGCCAATATTAACACAGGAGAAAGGAGGAGATACTAGCACATAAAAACCAAAGAATATATAAAAATTATAACAAAGTTGCCCCATT
The DNA here is from genome assembly GCA_013389945.1 of Fregata magnificens. Classification (NCBI taxonomy): domain Eukaryota; kingdom Metazoa; phylum Chordata; class Aves; order Suliformes; family Fregatidae; genus Fregata; species Fregata magnificens. The sequence continues at coordinate 24,326 of WAAD01003962.1, read as the reverse complement.
TCTGTAACATTTTTCAAGTTATTGTTACATTAATAAGCACTACTAAGAACTTGAACAGAACACTATAATTTGCTTGTGCTGTTAACTGCTTAGCTCTCATTTTCATCTGTTTTAAAATCTCCACTTCAGTAATATTTCAGTCATCCTGATGAAATCAATAGGACTAAAGGCACAATCCATTATGCAAAATACTGCTTTGTTCACCTGGACACTCTGCATGAAATTTGAGACATTTAAAAATAAATATAGAGTATACAAATGAGTATGGTATATGCTAACACAAATTATGATATAACAATATAAGTTCCATAACTGCTGTTGTACCCTTAAGTAATTATTTTGCTAAATGCAAACAAAAAGCTATTGTTTTCTAGTTAAAACTAAACAGCAGCTTGCAAACTAGCCATGATCTGAAGACAGCCATAAAATGCTAACTGTTGAAGTGTTCAGCCTCCATGCTTATTTATTCTACAGGGGAGACAATGCTGGATGAGTAGGAGACATAGCCCAGGACATCTGATAGCCAGCAAGAGACAGAAAGAAAGAGGCTCTTATCTAGAAAAAGAAATAGCAGCTGACACAGCTGTGAACAGGCTTATATTATTTTATTTCCAATATACAAATGAAGTGCTTAGCAAACATTTCTTAAGATTTGAAGCTCTATCTCCCAAGCATCGCAAGCAGGACAAGCATGGGTACCCACCACCTCCCCCTCCGTCTCAAGGTTATTAAAAGAATGAAGATGTAGGCATGGATTTAATACCACTGGAGCCTGTTCAGTCCTCTGGACCAAGTTGTACTGAGTCAGAGTGAGATGTCCAATTTTTGCCATTAAACACCATTAGCTTGCAGTCCCTACTAACTTCCACTGAAGTCAGAGCTGTGACCTGTCCCCAGGGACACCCAAATCCTGATGCAGGTGAGTAGCAGTTATTGCAACACAGTTCTGGTCTAAGCTTCTGGCTGGACTATCACTGCAGTTTCAGTGATTCACATCAGGAGAGGACACTCCAAATTGAATCAATCATTAGAATTTGCCCATCTAAAACTGTTTGTACAAAAGCTCTGGAAACACCACAGTCGGCACACGGGGAGTCCAACAACAAGCACTGCAGCAGGGAAACACCACTGCTTCAAGCCGTACTATCATATTTGCTATGTTTTGCATAATTGATGCCTGGAGTGACAAAGTTGAAATTCCTCCTGGAGGGAGACACCGTGCTGTGCCTGGGGCTAGCATGCCAGAGAAAGGCCAGGAGCCTTTACAGACCCCCACTGATCCCCACAGAAGCCCATCAGCCAGCAGGCATGGCACCGTCTGCCTGTGCCCCTGCCTCTCAGCGTGTCAGGTTTTAATGCGTGAAATACATCGGAGAAAGATGCTCTCCCTGCGGAAGAGGCCGGCTTTGGAGTTTAGATTTGACTGACAGCCATGAACATGGCTGAAGAACAAAGTAAAAGAAGGACCATGGCTAATCTCTTTCAGGTAGCTCTAACTATGAATTTTCCTTTTCCGAAAAGCAGCCACTGAAACACTTGACTGATGAGAAAAGGACAAGAAAGATGTTTTTACTTCTCCAAAGCGTATGCTTTTTTCTATTTGTTATCCAGTCAGGAATCGTTGCTTCATCTTCTGTTTTTCCAGTAAAGAGCGGGTACATATCAGGAAGTCCACAATGTGAATGGGACATTTTAGTCCTTGTAGATACCTGTCTTCACCATGTCTTCCATTATAACTTTGTCTTAAACTTGACTGCTGCTCTCATTCTTCATATGTGTCCTCACCTTCCCTTCTCTTCTCACAGACTGCTATCAAATCTTCCATTGCCCAGCCTTTCCCTCTGCAGGTTTTCCTGCCCTCCCTTCCACAGTGATTTCCCCAGTCCTTTGTTTTTTTGCTGTCCCTTTTCCCTTTCCTTGTAGTTAGAAAGATAGTCTACATATATCCCATACAATATTTTCCTCTTCTCCTGCCAATACTCTTGTTGAGAGCCCTCTTTCCCTGATTCCCCACTGATTTTGCCCCCATTACCCAGTTTGTGTGCTCCCATCTCACACTGCACGCTTACCCTACTGCACAGCTCCCCATTTAAATTGGAGCTGGACACATCCTTGCACTACTTAAACCACATGTACAGTTTTGTTAAAACATTTCAAAGGACCCGTAACGGCGTCTTTACCTTGCACACCTGCAAACAACCCACCCTCCCCTTCTCTTTGCTGAAATCACATGCTTTCTTCTTCTTTATCTGGCCTCTTTACTGTCTTCTTCACATCCCCCCTGATGATTTAATTTTTCATCTTTGTGTCCCGTCCTCTCACATAGGTTGCGCTCTGATTTGCCTCTCTTCTCAAAGAAAACCAAACTCAAGAAAAAAACATGCTCTTGAAATCCATATTTCCAGTTGCCATTTTACTGCATTTCTTCCCTGGGTCACGAAATTCATTGAACCCTCAGTTGTTACCCTAGTCTGCAATTATCATTTCCAGCTTCAGCCTGGATCTCTTCCAAGCTGCTTTTTATTTTCACCAATCTCCACAAACTGCTTTCAAAGTTTTTAGCCTCGTCTTGGCTATATTCCAGGGCCTGAGCAGTCTCTTGATCTTTCTGCTGCTCTTGCACAGTCATATATGGCTTCTCCATTTTGAGCTGCCTCCGCCCGCCAGGCTGCCTGCCGCACGGTCTTTCGTGGTGTTAGTCTCTCCCACTGTTCTCCTCCCTCTTCCCATTGACTCTGGTGATGGTACTGGAAGACATTCTTGGTTTTCTCCTTCCCTCTCCAGCTTTCCGGGTGATCTAAGCCACACACAAGGCCCTGTGTGTCCAGGGCATTGCACTTCCATCCGGGCTCCTTTGCTCCAGTCCAGAATCTCAGACTTTCTCTAAACCTCTCCATTATCTGTCACTATTGACAAGCAGAGGGGAAGTTAGGGGAAATTAATGTAATACAAAGGAGGCAGCAAATACATGTAAAAACTGCTCTCTGCTCAGTCTCGGTTTCTTCAGTCTCATGATGTTGATTAGAGTCTATGGACCTCAATGGGACAGTGATGGGCACTTCTCGCTCTTGCGGTTGAATAACAGCTTCTGACACAAGTGGGGAGAAAACCTGGGCTGCAGAATTAGGGACAGTATTGCACCCTGTCACTTCTGAAGAGAAAAAAATAGTGGTAATCTGAAATGCTGTTTATACATCAGGATCCACGAAGTGAAAATGCACATTGCGTCTTCTTTTCCCGTAGATGTAATCTAACACCAGGATGGGAGTGAAAACAGTTGATATGGGATACAAGTGAAAGCAACAGCAATCCTTGGTCTCTGATAATATGTTATGGCAATATATTGGTTACAGGGAAGGATTAGTTTATGGGAGAGAACATTCAATATGAATCCTGCTGCACCAGAAGGGCTTTTCTGTTGTGCTTAAAGAGCTGACATCTGCCTGTGGCACATCAGCCTGACAAGCACCAGGGTGTTCCTCAGGCATGGCTCACGGCTCACAGCAGAACTAACAGAGTGGAAACCAATGTTTTTCTTTACGTTATGCAATGGATCCTTTTATTGTCAGGATTTTGGCAAGAATCCTCTGCAAAGGCCAAAATGGCAGTGGACGGCCGAAGGGGCAGCCCTATAGAGGCAGTCTATAGGGAATATTTAAACATAAGCAAAAAATGTCCTGACAGCTCTGCTCCTTTTTGACTCAAATGCAGAAAATACTCATCAACAGGATGGAGGGTTCTTAAAAAAACAAAAAGGCAAACATTTTCCAGGAATATCTACATGATAAGCTCTTTCCCCTCTTCTGGGAAAGAAGAAAAACCCCAGAGACTCATAGAGTCATAAAAATAAAGATTATCCTACTTAAGTATGCTGGAGGCACCCTTTCCAAGAAGCTAGGAGGTAGCGGACACTATCTGGAGTTTAGATAATATCCATTAACATTACAAATAAAAGGTCTAGAAGGAAGGAAAGGCCGCAGTCAAACATGCAGCTTCTTGACTAGGTAACATTGATTCCCTCCCCCTTTTCTTCTATTACGCATACATGCTTTAATGACTGCAGCTTTTCCCCACAGCTTTTCCCCTGCCTATTTTAGTGCTCAGGATGTCTGGTGCACTGTGACTTTGTAACCACTTCAGTCATATTTTTGCTTAGATTGTGGCCTTGTGGACCCATCCCAGACCCAGGACTCATCCTGGGTAAACCTCAGCACCATCTTCCCCAATGGTTTTTGCTCCCAGCATCAATGCTTCTTGAGCTTCCGATGCTCCTGTGCAAACCCACGCTCAGAAACAGCCTTCTCTCCAGACAGTCTGAAATTCCTATGCAATCTCGTATTTGCCGTTGTCTGGGCAGAGGTGACCAAGGACAGATTTCCAGGGGCAGCTGAAGAAGCTGCAGCCTGACCAGCAGCTCGTCTCATGCAGCATCTGCTCCTGTACAACAGGAGATGGTGACAACCACACAGAGGCTGTTCCTGCAGACAGATGCTTGTGTATTGGAGTCTAAGGTGATTCAGCTGCTTGCTTTCATAAATGAGCTTACTGCATTAGTTAACTGTATTTTAAACGAAGCATGCCAGGTAAATCCACCAGCTTCAGTAAGTCTTAATGATAATAGTATTTTCCCTTTATTGCCCTGCTTGTTATGAGTAAAAAATGACACAATTTGCTGAGAATTCAGCCTAAAGTCCACAGATACAGTGTGGGGAATTTCAGCCTGGATGGAAATTTTCCAAAGCTACAAGCACCTGAAAACAGGGGTTTATGATGGAACCAGAATTTTAAACAACATAACTAAGACACTGCTACAGTTATGCAGCCTGGAGACAACCATTCACACGGGGGGCAGTGGTTTAGGTGTACCTTGCTCAGCCATAGATAATTCCATCTGTGGCTCAAAATTGGGAGACCTACGTCCATGATCAGCCCCCTAAGCCAGGTAGCATCCATGGGCAGATACACTAGAGAGAAGGGAAGGTAAAGAACATTTACTTCCTTCATACTGTATCTTGATCGTCACTGTGGGACCAATTCTGCAAGATTAAGATATCCTAGAGCGGGACTTGGGGAAGCCCATGGGAGGAGCAGACCCTCATTTGGCACAGGGAGCAGCAGCCACACTTTCCTAATTTGGTTTGAGTTACTGCTGTGACGCTCGAGCCGCCCCATTCCCTGAGGTGCAGGTGATATTTGTGTGGATGCAGATTTTAACCTTTTTAATCTTTACTTTGTTTCCATTTTCAAAAGGCCACCAGATTATTTGTATGATTAGTCAACTTGAGTAGAACAAAGAGCAGGCACACACCAAATGACAAGGAAAAACAAGGAGTTATCTTAGGACCGTGTCTGCCATCCTGTAATGCTGTACGATAGCAGAATATGGAGGAGGGAGGTGCAGGGAATCATTTCTTTCTGATAAGATTGTTACGTTCCACAACACTGAATTTTCCTTTGCAAAGGAAAGGAAAACACTAGTAAAGATAAATACTTTCTTGTTAACCTTCCTCTCAGTCTCCTTAGTGCTAATTTCACGAAAGCAAGCTGCTGCGTGGATGCTTTCCTGACACCAGGCTGAACATAACCATGGTCACATCAGTACTGTTACAATGGCAGGTTTGCAAAGGGGAGTGGACTTTTCTGTAAAGGTTCAGAGTTTCTGTGTCTCTCCCATTATGAAAGAGGTCCTTGCAGGGTATGTGTGGATATTACTCTCCAAGATCTCTCAGGCTTTTTGGCAGCATTTTACTTCTTTCAGCCTCTTTCTGGTGTAAGAACTGTATCTTTCTACCAATAGTAGGTAACCCAAACACTTGTTCCCTATGCAACACCTCCAAAAAGACATCTTCTACGTAGTAGTTTTCCCTAATTCCCATTATCCACTTGATTCCCACCTTTTCCCATTTTGATGTATTTGCATCCCAGGTACCTGCCACGGAATGGGATTATCTGTCTCTGCTCTGCACCATGAAGCGAGGGCTGTGTACCTGGCTTCTTGTCCTGATCTGCCAACATCGGAAAGGCTTTCCAAAATAGGAGACTTGAGTTTGCCTACCAAATGCGTGTAGGAACGGTACCTACATGCTTTTGGTAGGCAGGCTGGAAAACACTGGAGTGAGGTGCGCACTAACAGCTCTGCCTCAGCCACATAGAGCGGGGCAGGAGCTCATTGGCACATGGACTAAAAGTGAAGCACATGCATTTGATGGTGGAGCAAAGAAAATAATGCAAGGAACATTAGTATTCCTTCTGATCTATAAGACTCAGAAATATATACTGCCTTTCATGAATTAAGCATCTAAGGAACCACAGCTGCAGTCCTGCTCTGCCTTTTTTGGTCACCCTCAAAATATAGCAACCAGTGCCACAGTTAAGAGATCTGTCACTCAGAGTTGCCGTAATGACCGAAACAGCCACAGGAGAGTGGGGACAAACACATTGTGTTTTGCACAACTAGAAGGTATGAGATCATTGCCACCACTCCTCAGTGCCAACGGGTAAGTAAATACAAATGCACTAGACCCAAATGCAAAGACCCACAAGATCACTCCTACAGGAAACTCAAGTTTCAGTAGTGTTTATTCACACGCTGACAACTATTCTGCAACTTCAATTTCTTTTCTAAGACCAATGGTAAAGTGACAGGCAGCCAAAAATGAACAATATCCCTTAAAACAAAAGGATGCTTGAATCTGAGGCTCACAGAGCGGTGGTGAATTTGTTGAACAGAAAACCATTAGGCTAGTCCAAATGAAGGTCTTTTAAGAAACTTCTGCAGGAGCTGTGATTTTTTTTTTCTTTACAAATCAAGTAACTCCTACTGAGGTTTTACAAATGAAAATATGAAACCACAGGCTGTCAAAACAGGAGATTAGGAATGCATAACCCTAAATCAGTTCTGTTCGGCTGATAAGTGGAACAGCAGGATTTCTACCCTTCTGGGGTTTTTTCCCTGCACACAACTCATAGCTGTGCACAGTAATTTAAATGCAGAGCTAATGCTACCTCTGCCAGGATGTAGAGTGATGGAGATGGATAACAGAATGATGGAGCGTTGATTCACTGAAGGTTTTTTACAATCTTGAACATCCAGCAAAATGGTCCTATTGAGTAATAGCACCAAATATTCCTCAATCCATATTCATTTAATTGTAAAGTTAACAGTTCGGTTTGCATGCACTATAGTGCAAAGCCAGAACCTACACTACAAGCCAAATAACTCTGGTCTTTTGCATGGAGCAGAATGAAGAAACAAAGTTCCGGATTCCTACTGGCCTTGTATCTCTCGTTTTCAATGGTGAATGAGTTTGAGCATTGACTTAAAAACATTGAACTCGCAGACGTTGTTTACTTTAGCTTTCTATTAACTGTTATAAACTTGACAAAACACATCTCATGCAACAGCTGTGCATTCTTAACATTAAAAAGTAACAATAGACAAAGTGCTTTTTTTCTCCATCACCTCTCACTGAACTCACAGTGTCAAGTTAGAAACAGGACTGGTAGGAAATAACAGTCATTGTCACGTACAGTAAAGTATATGTAACGCACAGCAGAGAAATTATGCTTCTGCTCCATAATTCTGCATGTATATACAGCAATAAGTATTGCTTCAGCCAGTAGCAATGGGGATATACAAGCTTTGGCTGAATACGTGGTGACAGTCCCCGCAATTTAATTTCTTTGGCTTTGGATCAGATTTCTGATGAGAATTAGGGGTTCTCTCATCGTCTCATTTCATTCTCTCATCCTCCCCTCATGGGGAGGGACTCTTTCTCAGGGACTGTAGTGATAGGGTGAGGGGTAATGGTTTTAGACTGAAAGAGGGTAGATTTAGATTAGATATCAGGAAGAAATTCTTTACTGTGAGGGTGGTGAGACACTGGAACAGGTTGCCCAGAGAAGTTGTGGATGCCCCATCCCTGGAAGTGTTTGAGGCCAGGTTGGATGGGGCCTTGAGCAACCTGGCCTAGTGGAAGGTGTCCCTGCCCATGGCAGAGGGGTTGGAACTAGGTGATCTTTAAGGTGCCTTCCAACCCAAACCATTCTATGATTCTGTGAAACACAGACTATAGGATCAACTCTACTCAGTCAGAAAAAGGCCACTGGGTTCAGAGCCTTGTATCTGAGAAGTGGGCAAAGGCAAATGCCTGGAATATGAGTACAAAAAAGAAGAAGCACATGCAACATATTCCTCAGCCTCTCCCAGCCTCCAGTCACTTGGAGTGCTGGGCTTCCCAGATGAGTGTGTATTTGGTGTATCTCTTTTATGATCTTGTCCCATTTTTGGTGTGAATTCCTTATATTTCTTCTACTGTTTGATTAACACAGAACCAACTCCTTTGGTTTGTCTTGCTCTGAGCTCCTAGTAGCTTCACCTGATGCCTCCTGTTCCTCATAGGGACAGAAAACAATCAATCCATCCCTATCCATTCATCCTCCACCAAGCCTCTTGCATTTTTACAGACCTCTGCCATATTGCCCTTCAGCTGTCTGTTTTCCAGGCTGACAGGTCCTTGTTCACTTAGCTGCCCTTCACACAGAAGCTGTGTTGATCGCCCTGCTCTCAACCCCTTCCAGTCCCACTACACCCACTACACCCCAGAACAGCACATAGCAGGAAAAACATACGTGAACCGTGGACTTATGCCAGTGGCTTGGTGATGTTCTCTCTTCCTTGTCTCCTCTCTAACCCAGTTGTGAGGTAGGACGTGTTTTGAAGTCTTCCATCCTGTGATTCTCCCCATAGTTTTGTCCCCCTAATCACAGTGTGCAGAACTTTTCTGCTTGAAGCTTCAGTGCTTCTGACAGCACAAATACTGTCAGCCCTTCGGTAATGTGGTTGGGGCAAGGACTCTGTCTTACTCTGTTGCTCAGAGCAGCACACTTTCAGGCTCAGGTCATGCTACTGTCCTATAAATAGTGTTTCCACACTTCAGCAGCTTAACAGTACACAGAAAAAACGGAGTTCATGAAGCATCCAATTCACCACTTTACAAAGCCGTTCCTGCGTTCCCTGCTCAAAATGCACTGTGATAAAAAGATTTTACAGCTGTTTTCTGGAAACTTGTCATGGCATGCATGTTCAAAGCTTCAGAGAGCAATTCAGGCCCACTGCTCAGGGCTGCCTGAAGTGGGTTTGCTGTTCAGGGCCGTATAGTATATATATATATATAAGTATCTCTCTCTGACAATGCAAAGCTACCTCTCTCCCTTGACCGCACCAGGGTCTGGCAGTCTGAGCTGCTCACTCTTCTCAGCTACACACTGGGTGCCCAAGTCCACCTCAGGTCCCTGGGAAGCAATGCAAACCCACCCTTAACCAAGCAAAGTGGGTCCCTCCACCAAGACCATTGTGTTTCCTCGGCCGCAGTGGGAAGTTCGAGCAAGCTGAGCCCTGAGCTCTTGTAAGCAGCGGTGCCCTGTTGTCATCCTGCCACAAACTGCCTGCAGAGCCCTTTAAATAAAAAATGAATGATGGTGTTAGTGCTCTGCATGAGCAATTGTGTGGACTCAACGCTTTAATAAATCACCTGCATGCAGGGTGAGGGCAATGTTTAGGAAGTGGAGGGAGGTTTGTAGGTTGCGGAGAGAATGAGGTTTTCTGAGGTATTAAAAAGCACAAAATCCCTTTCTGGGAATGAAGGAGGGGGAAGGGGGAAAACAGGAAGAATAATTATAGGCCCTACATGTCTTTGATAAAGGAGGAGATTTTCAATATTTCAGCCATACTTGCATTAATTAGAAACATATTGGTAGTGGAGAATTGAAACAGGTTTGTGACTAACCAGTCAATGTAGGCATCATAGCATGAAATCACACTACAAGCCCAAAAATGTATTTTGCTAACCATCCATTAAATCTTAATCTCAAGTTTTGCAAGCCATTAAAATTGCAGAGAAACTTTCCACTACAGCTAAGTAAATCAGGAGCAATACAGCTTCTGTGCTAGCAGAAAAAACCCTAGGAGAGGCAATCAGCTCAGAAATGAACATAAGGTTCAAGTTTCATATTTGTACTTTTATTTTAATATGAATATAACTCTTATAAAACATGTCGGACTGGAAGAGCCAGAAAAAAAGCTCAGAAGTAATTAAATGCTCATTTTGGCTTAGCAAGATCTATTTATTAATGCCTCTCAACAGGCCATTGACCTGACTTGAAGTAACAATGCCTCAGACTGAAGTAACTCAATTTTCCAGCTTTCCTAAACCTCGCTCTCCCTTCTAAGATTACTGATATTACCTTGGTGCAGATGGACCAGATAGACAGCAAAAAATGTAAAGTTAATTCTCACCAGCTCTCAAATCAAGGAAGAGTATTCTGGCCTTTGGATGAAAACTCAGCCACTGTGATACCAAGTAATCTCTGCCTTTGCTTTTGTAGAGACTCAGCAGAATGGGGCACCAGCAGCTTACAACTGGTACTGGATGAATCGGTCTCACAGAACAAGATTATTTCTTTCTAAAATGTACCTAATGCCTACATCTGGATGTGTGTGAGTGGCTGAATTTTTCCAAGCTCTGAACATCTAGCAGCTTCTGCGGAGCTGGGGGGTCTAACTTTTTAGGCACCCATTTTTGAAAGCTTTTGCCAAGATTCTGTTTCACACCCACCTCCATCGCCTTCAGATAGCAAAGTGTGAGAACCTGACATGTAAATGACAACGGAGCCGAGCTACGGCTGGAGTCGTTCCTTTAATTCACTGACATTTCTGGGACAGGGAAACTAAAAATGTCTCAACATTCAGAAGAAGAGCTTTTGTTTCGTACACTAATAGTTCCCCTTGTTCTGCTTATGCAATTGTCATCATTTATTCTGATTCCCAGTGCAGCAGTTCGGGGTGTCAAGCGGATACCAGGGATGGTGAGGCTCACAAAGGCTGCCCTTTTCCTTGCTCTCAAAATAAAAAGAAACATATGCACTGGCTGCAGCCCCTCCAGTGCTCACCTCCCCAAATCAAGCACTCCTTTCTGTTGATGCCGTGGTGACAAGGCCGTCAGCTTTTTGTGGTGAGCCTGTCACAGCAGAGAGAGGAACTGAAGAGCAGAATGCCTGAGCAGGTCCGCTCTGCCAGCAGCCTCTCCCCCTTACTGCTTGCAGCACTCACAGGTCTTGCTGCAGTGATTCATCCAAGACATCTGTCACTGCATCCACTGCTGCACATGGAAATAAGCTGACCTCTCTGTGGGGTTCAGGTCCCATGATCCTACAAAGTTAGCTGAAGAAAAGAAAATCCAAACTGCAAACTACAGCTGTGAACTGCTCTCCCAAAATCCAGTTGTATAGCTTTGCATATAAACGCAAAAGAGTTCCAAGACTTCCATGCAAAATGACAATATTGTAGGAAATGCTTCTAGAAATGTATGGCTTGCAGAAGAAAAGGAAAAAAAGAACCCAAAGATGTAATTTATGTTATATTTTAAATCTTACTTATGCTACAGGCACAGTGAAATAGGTGGGCAAGTTGTAATGAGAGATATTGTTCTGTTTTGAGAAGTCAGGGGTTTTACCATTTACCTTCCCAAACATGGAAATCATGTAGTTACAGGTTTTGTGCAGGAATACCTTTTCCTGTCCTTTGAGTTTTATCCTGGTGATGCTAAACAGGGAAGCTATTTGTCCCTTTTTCTTAACTGCCAGAGTCACTTTCTAGCAACACTCTCCAGCTTAAAGGCCTGGACTTCTGGTTTTGCAGAGCCTTTCAGCTCCTCATATTCCTTGCAATTTCTATTGATAACACTATCTATTCTACCCTGGACTAGTACATTTTATTCAAGGCCTGTCCTCACCCTGTACATAAATTCTCTTCCTCCTTTGCTGAAACAGATGTCCCACCACCCAGTTCCTGGGCTCCCAGAGCACATCCAGTCCATGCCTGCAAAGCAACAGGGGTGCAGACAGAAGTCCTGGGCACCCACAGCATCATAGCTGCCCAGCTGCAGCATGGGATGCAATGTCTGCGCTGGACCCTGGGTGAGGAGTGGGACAGGACACCCATGGTGAGTCCCACATGCCATGTGCATGTGCGAATGTGGCACGGTACACAAAATGAAATAGCATGGCTGATATCCCCACCCAAGCCAGGCACTGTAATGCTACCTTGTGTATCAGCTTTACCAGTCATAGTCACAACTTTTTGTCCTTCATCCCACAACCAGGGAACATATGTGAAGTTGAAATTCAAGAAGTTAGAGAAAAACAGGATCTCTTATTGAAGATGCTTTACTGCAGCTTTAATTTGCAATACACAGTTTAAAATGAGAGAGAACTCAGCATTTCTCTTTTTGTCCCAACAACTTGAACACGAGCAATGTGGAAACTAAAAATAATCCCCCGTGTGCTTCAAGCCCAGAGTTCATCAGAGACAGGTTCACCTGTGGGGTACAGCTGGCTCTGCACCATCTCTGCCTGCGCTGTGGAGTCCCCCCGAGACCTCACACCTTCCCACTCATGTCACACGGCTGCAGAAGCAGCTCTGTGGCTTTCTCAAAGATAGCTTAATCTTTAACTGTCAATGTCGTGGTTTAAACCCAGCTGGCAACTAAACACCACACAGCCGCTCACTCACTCCCCCCTCCCCACCCCAGTGGGATGGGGGAGAGAATCGGAAGGGCAAAAGCAAGAAAACTCGTGGGTTGAGATAAAGACAGTTTAATAGGTAAAGCAAAAGCTGCGCGCAAGCAAAGCAAAACAAGGAATTCATTCACTACTTCCCATCGGCAGGCAGGTGCTCAGCCATCTCCAGGAAAGCAGGGCTCCATCACGCATAACGGTTACTTGGGAAGACTAAACGCCATCACTCCAAACGTCCCCCCCTTCCTTCTTCTTCCCCAGCTTTATATACTGAGCATGACATCATATGGTATGGAATAGCCCTTTGGCCAGTTTGGATCAACAATTTTAGCTGTGTCCCCTCCCCTTCCAGCTTCTTGTGCACCTGGCAGAGCATGGGAGGCTCGAATAGTCCTTGACTAGTGTAAGCACTACTTAGCAACAACCAAAACATCTCTGTATTATCAACACTGTTTTCAGCACAAATCCAAAACATAGCCCCTACTATACTAATTAAAGAGAATTAACTCTATCGCAGTCAAAACCAGCATAGTCAATAACCACAGAACTTAGTTTCCTAAACATGTTTGATTGTGTGGTGGAAATCAGCTGTTCATTAAAGCATTGGATGCACCTTTTAGCCCATGCTCACAACTACTGATAGTAATTTAGCACACATCCTTGCTCCCACTGACAAAAAATCTCATAGATTTATTAGCAGTTTTGGATCCTTTTCAAAGGGGGTCAGAAATGCTTAGCTCAACATGTAAGTTGTAGTATATGAAACTCTTAAGGCAGTAAGCTTGTCATGCCACAAGCACTAATAAATACAATTGACTTCAAACTGAAAAACTTATGCTATTTCATTTTGTGTACCATGCCACATCCGCATGTGCACAGCCAGCAACTCAGATGACCTGCAGAGACTTTATAAAGGCATGTCCCCAGCTGCATCTGGGAGGCTGGGGTGGGGAATTAGAGGCACAGGATCACTGCAGTAGAGGAAGCAGGATATGGGATCTGGGTTAGGAGTCTACAGGGGGAGAGAGGGAGAGAGAGATACTTTTACTTCTATTACTGAAGCACATGGCACTTATTGTTCCCCTATCACTGAGTGAGCGGGTAGCTTGCAGATGACCTCCAGGGAATGCACATGAGAATAACGGAGGAAGTGTGTATATTTAGAAAGTGACCTGGAAATACATAATTCATGGTTTCTGTTGTGCTGCAAGTGAACTGAACCAGTGTAAATGCTTGTCCTCTCTTCTTTATTGCAGATCAAGTGAATGCCTGGCTCATAGGGGCTGTTTTGCAGATCTGTATAGTTGCACAATTCCAATTCAAAGCTCCAAACTTATTACTTACTTGTGCAAACCCCCTGCATGGCCTTGAGACAAGAGGTTTGTAGTTGAATCATGTGAAATTTCATACCCGTTACCCTTTTTGCCAAAAAAGTTCTAGTTAAAGCCCCCTAACTGCATCCTAGCACCCCGCCTTTGACAAAGGGTGTCAGATGTGCCCTGCTCCAGAGAACGGCTGCACCCTGCACCAAAGACTGCGCGAGGAGTTCCCGAGTTGACACTGGCTGATCAGTCAACATCTGAGGAACATGTTTATCAGATTACACACACAACACTTAATTTGCAAATGATGTTTAAAGATGCAAAATAATGAGTTTATTCTGCCATGGGAAAATCTTAGGCATTTAATTGGAATATTGGAAACAATTACTAAAGAAAAACAAGAACACGAAGAAAAAGACATGAGGAAATAAAAGAACCCTGTACGGTACGCCATTAAAAATCGGCCTCTTCAAGCTTCATCTTCCATCTTCCCCTTATAAAAGGTGTCTGCTCTTTTTTGAGGATAAGGGGAGGCAGGCAGCAGATGCAGACCCAGGGGCTCTAGTTCCCTTTCCTCTCCCTTCCCAGGCTGGAATAGCCTGACTAGTTATCCTTTCTTTATGAGTGCCTACCTTCTTAGTCCCTCTGACTCAGTACAAGAGCACTATATAGTAAAGGGAGAGCAGGTTCCCAACCAGTAGAAATTAGCCTTTCATTTGAGTCTACTGCTTGGTGTATCTTCACGGTTTGCTTGGTTTTTCCTGCTGCGGCTTTTGAAAAACATGGTGCAAAACCTTCAAAATCACAAAATGTGAGAAACAAGCAATTTATCATCATTTTAGCAGGCTCAAAATATTATTGCCAAAATAATAACATCTGGTGCATACATGCATATGAAGTGTAGATTTTTCCAATCTGAAAATTTTTTATTTATCCACTAGGTTAGCAATGATGGAAATTCAGAAGTTATGATCAAGATATGCATTTCAAGTTTAATACACAGGTAGTTATATTGAAGATAATGTGATCTGTGATAAAAAATTGAGTGAATTTATAAGGAATAAATCATGCCAGAAGTCTGACTGTTGTGCTTGATGGAATTATGAAAATAAATGGAAAATAGGAATAAGGTAGATGGGTTATTTTGATTTTGCAAAGCATGTGAAAAAGTGGTATGAAATCTACAAAAAGATTACATCAGGATTGGCTAGAAGATGAACAAATGGTTTGTGAAGAGATTAAAGAACTGTAACAAGGGATAACAAATAGTTTTCATGATAAAATGTCAGGAGCTCTGTGATGAGATACAGAAAAAAATTACTGTTGAGTATGACAATATTTCCAGGAAAGCATGAGTCCTTTAAAAGTCTAGATTTTGATCCTCTTTCTTTAGGGAGCAAACCCAAAGAAAATCTCAGGAGACACCTTTGAATCTATAGGCATAATAATCACATTTCAAATCCAATGGGATCAGAGCTGCCTTTGAGAAAGAAAATGTAGGAGTTTAAAACTAATCAGAAAGTCAGCTTAATTTCCTAGTCAGTCAAACACCTCTGTAAATATTACCAATGCCTTGTAAAGAATTTTCACTGGTGATCCAGAAAATGCGTTACATGTATAGCTAGTGCTAAGATGAGAGTCTAAGCAAAACCATGCAACGCTGAGATAATATAATGAGGAGCAGAAAGATAAGAGCATAAATATTAACCAAATGAAATCACCTGGGAAAAAAATTAGGTTGCTTAAAGCAAGCAAGATAAAAAATTATAAACCACACACAGAGCTAAAAGAACAGTGAACTAAAGCAGGAAAGGACTGGTGTAAGCTGCGGCTGTGCACGCAGGTACACACAACTTGGGGTGGGCTGGGGTTGTGCATGCAGGTACACTTGGCTTGGGGTGGGCTGGGACTGTGCACAAAAGCTGTACAGTTCTGAAACTCAGTATTTGAATGGTATCTGCAAGCACAATGAAGCCCTGGAAAGAGCAACAGAGGCAAGAACTTTAGAAGATTAAATAAAAACTACATAAAAGGAACCAAAACCTAAGGTGGTGTCCATTGAATAGCAGAGGGTCTCTGCTTCCATCAGTCAAGCATCTAACCCAGTTTACAACTTCAAGTAACAAGCTCCTTTTTCCCTTTTTTTTTTTTTGAGTATTTTTATATCCAGGCTATAAATATTTCCCTTACACCACTTGAGAAGTGTTTTACTGCTTTTGCCTGTATTTCTTGCTCATAACAAGGGCATGCAGAAAAACAAAACAGTAAAACAGATGAGAAAAAGTTGACTAAATCTTCCCAAAACTCAGGACAGCCTTCATCTGAGAAGAGGGCAAGGTTCTCGCTCTATTTTTATTTTAGTTGGAAACATCTGCTCACCCTTAATTCTGATACTGATAAAAACAGACAAGCATGACCTGTTGAACACAATTGGCCCTATAGTATTTTCCAGGTCCTGCAATTAATAATATGTCAAACAATGGGATATTGGTGCATAAAGAGGAGATGCAAACAATATTTCCACACAGTAGGTGACTGCCCACAGGCTGATTTGATTTACTGAATTGAGAGGATGACACTTGTCAAAATTTATTCACAATTAGAATAACTTCTACCCAGATCATCAGAAAAATGTCTTGTTCAAGACAAGGAATGCCCCTAAGGCATGGATATAAAAATAATGGATATTATGTACTAGCATGGTGTCATGGGGTTTGGGGTTAAGTTAGGGCCTTACCAGCACGGGGAAGGAGTATTCCATTTTCAGAGAGAGGCAACAGCATGTTTCACATTCATAACTGCATGCATGTGTGGAGAGTGGAGACTTTTAGCACGAGCAGGAGAGGAGGAGACCGAGAAGACTGAGGAAACACAAGACTGTCTGAAAGGTCAGTTCATCTGGATGGGATACCTGGTGAGCACAGGATTCTGGGGGGTCTTACCAATTCAAAGCCATCTTGAAAGGATAACAATTTCTCCTTTTTTTCAGTTCTGCTCATCTTGATATCCATTTTAGCCACCCTTTTCATACAGAAAGAGTGGCTGAAGTTAGCATAATAAGTATGCTTTACTCTGTAAAGATGTTGATTAGCATTTACGGACACTAAAATAAGGACTGGAAGAATGGCATGCCATGTTTTACCTCCCCCATATCAATACTTACAAAAGCACAGACCATTTTTCTCAAGTCCCATTTCAGCCCCTGGATGCAAACATCTTTCATAATGTGTAATAAGCCCAAGAGCGAGGGCATCTTTTGCTCACCCCCGTGACCACTGAACCTCTGATTGTTGTATCTCAGAGTGTCACCAACCACCGCAGCAGACCACAGACACAATTTGCCCTCCTGCATGTCATGAATCAGCTTCAGAGACAAGCTGATGTCTTGTCAGGTCTTTTCTTCCTCTACTGGCAAAAGACATGAACTTAAGTATCAATCTCATACTGCCCTCACTAAACTAACCAGACTGCTAACTAACCTCCTCTTCTCCCTGCCACATTGCAAACTGCTGGTCATGCTCTGCAGAGACTAGGAAAGCTGCAGATACGTAAAGGAAGATACCTTCACTTACGGCAAATGTCATGAATCTCACCTGAGACCTACTTCAAGGTGTAAGTAGCACTTTGGTGGGACATGAAGGTGAATTTTTTCCATTTTCTGTGAAACATGAGAAAACAGGGCTTTCCAGAAGTGGCTGTTCACTTTCCATTGGAAACATACATGTGTCTTCAACTGAAGGAGAAAGTGGTGCTTGGATGAGTAAAGGGGAGATTGAGCTGTCTTGAATCATATACCACATACATAAGTTGCACAGACATTTCTCAGCCAGCCATTTTAAATATCTCAGTGTTTAAATGGATAATGCGTACATCGTAGTTACTCATCAGCCTTTCTTGAAGAGAGCAAAATGAGCTGTGCAATAACCTTAAGGTCTCAAATGTCCATTAGCAAAGGAAAAGTAGATTCTGGGTATAGCAATGGGTTTGCCAGTTGTTTTTCAAGTAAATAAAAACATTGGTATAGCTTTGGAAAATTCTCAAAGTAAGCCTATCAATAGAAATAATCACTAGGAAATAGACTTGGAAAGTAAAGCTGTATTTTTGCTACCAAATGCAGTGTGCCATTTTCCAAATCTTGATGCCCTCTGGCATGGCATGGCCTACGTCTATGCTGTCACCTCTGAACCAGGTGGGTGCATTTACCTTCCTGTTGGGAATGATCCTTGGACCATGCTGACACCCCAGACATGCCACATGACTTTATATACTGTATGTAAGAGAAAAATACAAACTAAGAATTATCTGTAAAAAAATACTTCTCTGATTTTTTTTAGATTATATAAATGCAATTATCAGCAAGAAAGTTAAACTACATTAATTCTTCAGTGACAAATGGCATATTTCTATGCTAAAACACTGCCTGATTCCTTTATTTATTCTCCCCCCAAGTCTTCATAAATTTCTTTTAGGTCAAACAGCCCCTAAGCTTCCAGTACTAATATATAGGAGTTCAATAATTAGATTGTCTATGGGGTGATTCATATGAATCAAGCACTTATAACTCCTAGTCTTAATACCAATCAATATATATAACAAGACCTTACCTGTTTTATGGAGATACAGAGTTGTAGACATGTGCATAGATATGATGGCAGCATTCGCAAGAAGACAGAATGTAAGCCTAATATTTTATAGATCCAAGGGACCCATTAAATAATCTTGGCTTATTTCTCAAACAGCTGTTAATAAGAAGTACTTAACTTGTTAATTAAAAATTTGCCACTAATTACAGCTGCAGCTTCCTACCCAGCGTGACTGAAATGGCAACTGATAATTAATTATTTCAATGTGAAAACGAATGCCATGGTCATTCAGGAACACAGAAGGGTGCAGTGCCACTACTGCTGATGTTTCTGCAGTTGGCCTTTGAGAAAAAGGTGGATGACTCTGTGCTTCTTGGCAAATTCATTCCCATCTGGCAACACACACAGGACTCGATAACTGCAATTCCGATTACTGCTGCTATCTCCCCTGACCAGGTGCTCACCCCATCTCCTGCACCTGCCTGGGCAACTCAGGAAGCTATTTAAAATACGCAACAGCACTGGACCCTTTTTAAACAAAGCACACCACAAGAAAATGTTATTTTCTTGCTCAATTTAAAGAAATTGCATATGGGTAAGTCTTCTACTAGTTTATTGTCTACTGGAGCAAAGGAGTACTCTTTAGACTCAGCCCAAGTAATATGATTAGGAGAGGCCACTGAAAAAGAACTGACGGAAGAATAAATACTAGGCAGTAATCAAAATATCGTGTGTCTTTCACATGGGATCACATCCTCATCCATGTAGTCTGCCAAATGGTGAGGTGTTGGGTTTCTTCTAAAAAAAAACCAAACCAGAGAAGACTTAAAGACCAAAACTCTCAGTATTTTAGATGTTATCAAAGATGGGGGGAAAGGTTCCTTTGGGGATAAAGGGAAGCAGCTGAGATGCATGGAAGCTGCTGTTATTCATGTCATTTGTGACAGGCTCTGCTTCTCTGAAGAGGAAGCAAGACAAAACCCCACAAAAAGACAAGAACAGAAAAATCAACATCAAAGGCAGAAAAGCACATCTCCATGTTGGACAGTTTCTCTTACCAGAGGAAGACTCATTGCTGGAGGAAGACAAGCCCAGGACTCAGCCTGTCATCCCTTCTGAGCCCAGATGTCCTTGTGTCCCTAGGACATGTAAGAAGACTTTGTTTTTAGCACCTACCCTAGTCATAAGGTTCACTGTGGTGTTGCAAAAGATACCAGATTGGTCAGATACACTTTTTGAAACAGAAACCAAAAGCAGAGAACGAGATTTGGGGCTTGGCAAACAAAAGAAATGGATTCTCACTTGATAAACTATCATCTCGAAGCTTTCATCTCCAACTTGGTGACAGTCACCTAGACCCTTCTCCGGCTCAGACACACCTCTTAAACAGGTTTCAAGAAGGAGGGGAGACCCCATGACATGGCTGACCAAGCAACCACAAAGTCACTGCTCACTCCTTTTGGGGTCAGTTCAGGCAGGATGAGTTTCCTCTTGTTTGATTCACTGGTTAAAACCACATTTATTCATTTCTGGCTTTACTTTTATCAGGTACGACTTTAACACAGTTCCCAAGTCTGGCGAAGGGGGTTTTCTTGTTTGGATTAATCAGTTATTGTTTATTTAACTTTTGCTGAAATGTATAAACCACGTTATAAAATGGGCAGAGCTATTTTCAACAATTCAAGGAAGCACAGGTCTCCATCCAACAGATGACCCAAATTGAATATTCACAAGGAAGCAAGTGTTACCTAGAAATCTGCTTCTGGCTTGGAAGATTGCTGGTTACCAAAGAAACACAACTGTGGGGAACCTAAAATCTTAGGGTTTTCTGTTTGTTCCAGGATCAATGGCTTTTGTTTGTTCCTTTGGGGCGGCCATCTCCTTTCCTTTTCTCTGGCAGCTGACAGAGCACCCGTGAAAAGTGGAGGTCCCATTCTGAGTTAGGAAATGTACTGGGTAGAAGGGATGCTACAAAAGCTCAGCCACCTTCAGAATTTTGTTTTGCACATGGGCTTACTAGATTTCAGTGAGGAAAGTAAATAATTTTACAGTAATTATAAGGGACATCACATATTCTGAGATGGCACAGGTGGAATATATTATTAAGTTATACAGCAGCACAACCAGACAGATGGGAACCCCTACTAAAAGTCTCACTCTCAAGAGGCAAGTCAAGGCACAGCATAAGATGGATCCTCATACAAAGAGGGTGTTGTGTGGTCCCCAAAATTTGTCTTTTGGGAAATGACATTTCATCACTGAATGGCTATTTTGCCTGATACTGTTCACTTTAATTGGTTGAAGCTATTACTGTAGTACTGTTATGGGAATTTTTATCTTAAAAAGGTGGTGATGAGTCACCCGGTCAATTTAGCACAAATGGGAATTCACTGGAGGCTTTCTGAACGGGTAATGCCTTCCTAAACTCAGAGCTCAATTAAGCAACTAAAGAGTTATTTCCTTTAGGAGAGCTTACGCACAGGTGGAAGTAAGAAGCATGGTCTGGGTAGGAAATTCTTGCCCAGAAATTGTATTGCCGATCTGGAGTTTAAGAGGGAACACTGATCAGTTGGGAGTCACTTGACTTTATATGCTGAAAATAAAAAGAAAGTTTCAACATAATCTTCAGAGGCAAGCTCCACCTAGCAGAGCACAGGTTTGGGCACCCAGCCTACCCACTGGTCTAGGCATGGAGGGAGCTGCCTGTGGGGTCTTCGGGACTGTCCAAAAGTCTCACCAGGAGAGCTCCTGCCTGTTACTGGGCTACATTGTTGTGAAGGGGGGTGGGAGTCCAGACACTCATCCTGCCTCACATTGGTCTGTTGACCCAAACCAGCCCATTGCCTCCCCTGCATGGACATGTAGCTGTGAACATGCAGGGAATCATGGCCAGGTGCTCTGGCTGTGCATGCCCGCAGCTATGCTGTGGTTGCAGCCATAGGACAGGGAAATTCATCTTTTTGCATGAGGCCAGAAAAGCAGTGCTAACAGTGCTCCTGTGATTCATTTTCCTGTTTTCAATCCTCTGACGTTTCACCAGCACGCCAGCATAAGAGCAAAGCCAGTGTCACATTGCATTAGCTCTCCCTGCACCAGCAGCTACAACCTCCCAGCTCTGCAGCACAGGTTTGCAGGCTCTCCTGGGAGCAGCTCTCACCAAGCCCTCACCCAGGCCACTGCTGCCTTTGGACAACTCAGAACCAGGGACATCACACAAGAAGTTTCATGTCTTCCATGCTAACGAATACAGAGGCATGGGAGTGTTCATAACACGCTCTCTTCAATTAAGCAAAATCTTTTTTAAAGATTTTTTGAGGCATGGGGTTTTTGTCTTATAAATGGGCTGTGTTAAGGCTGTGGATGTGCATGTGAAATATTTTGAGGACAACCAGATTTTAATCACATTTTGAAGGAGATGTTTATGCAATATTTTCTCACTGGTTTTTGGAAGCTTTATCAAACCTTCTAGCTTTAAGGACCTACATATAAAATTAACTTTCTTTTGCTTCTTAATTTCTTTGTTTGTGTCACTTGGATGGAATCATACTGTCTATAAAATGTATTGACTGCTGCTATTTCCAAGCAGGACACAGAGAATTTATGGAAAATTCTGTTCTGGAGGGGCAATAAGAAAACCAGCAGTTGATTTACCAGATTAGCAGAAAAATACCTTGGCAGCTGAGAGGCCAACCTTAAAAAGCTGTCCTTGTTCTGCCAAAAAGTAGGCTGGATGTCAAAAGAGGCAAAGACCAAGACTGGAAAAGCAATTAATCCTTGACAGTTACCTTTCAAGAATAGCGTATTCCCTGATGTCACTACTTTTGCATTTGGGTTGGTTTCCAAAAAGATTCAGTATTATTATCATACATTATCACTCTTGGAACATGCTAAAACACCGTCTCACAAGAGCTGCAGAACATCTGCCTGGTTCCGTTTTGAAGAAGAGACTCTGAGCAGCCACAGTGTGAATCTTAGACTGAGGGACAACTTTGATGCCACTAACCTCGGGGTGGGGAATTGCATTCCCACAGCATTCATTAGGTGTAATGGAAGTGGAAACGTTGGTTAGAAAGAATGAAGAGACTAAAATAGCATGTGAGAATAGGGGGGTTATTTTTACACTCCAGTGCACATGGAGTGCCCATTAATTTTAATAGGAGCTTTGCACTGCAATTATTAATGGAAGAACGTGCCCTGTTGTATTCTTTTATGGGACTCTGGCCATATTCAGTCACATTGCAAAAGAAGGCTAAAAGTACTGTTGATGTAGAGGGAATGGAGAAAGGAAGAATGATGTGGCTGTAGTAAAGAGGGTCCTGTAATTTAAAACAATAATACTTAAGCAATGGGACTAGGGTTGAGGTCAGATGTGAGGAAGTCTCTGAGAACACGTTGAGCTGAGGAGAGAAGGTCAGGGAAGTGGACTCTGCTGCTGCAAGTTACTGCGGAAAGCCCCAGAAACTTTTCCAGATACACCAGAGTAATACATCTGAAGGGATCACCCAGCTATTGAAACACTTAAACATTTCAGGCTGCCACCAGCTTGAGTACCTGGCTGTGTTCGTTTGACCTTAAGGCTGCTGGAAATGTTCAGAAACCTCCAAGTGGAGGAATAATGGGTGCACAGGGATGCAGTGCACCGATATCGTGATGGATGCTGCGTGGCACAAACCAAGGTCTCTATATAGGTCTGCTGGGAGGGTCAGCAGAGTCTCAGGAGGGCAAACTGCCCTCCTCCTCCGAAGCCAGGAGATGTTCTCAGCTGTTACATTGGGAACCTGTCTCACTCTGCCTTTGCTATATGTCCTGTGTATTACTATTACAACTAATGTTTCTGAAGTACCATGACGGCATGATCAGAGACTATGAGCTTATAGAGCTACATGCAAAAACCAATCCCAAAAAGCCAAAAATATTCAATGAGTATAGACAAGATGATGTGAAGTACAACAAGTGAGCCAACACATCAGGCTGTAGTCATACCACACTGCTAACCTAATCGTTGTCAATTGCCTTTCCTACGTGCTATGAAACATCAACACTTCCATGTTAAAATCTTGTTTTTACTTTGTGGAGCTATTTTTCATTAAATTAAATGCTTACAAATATCAGCTTAATTTTCCTTCACTACAGACGTTTTCCTTACTGTAACAAAGACCTAAAGGAACATAAAAAGTAAATAATTTCTAAAATCCTGGCCCTTTTATGCCCATTAACATTGGCTTTTCTGATTCAGAGAGTAGAAGTTAAGATTTATTGAGTGACATCTGGTTAATTAAATGTCTATTTCCTATGGCATGTTAAAGGAATCATAATGCAGAAAGTCAACATTGAGAGAGTAATTAAAGTGCACCTAAAGAGCAGAACTAACCTTGTAGTTCACTGTAATTAGAAACAAAATGGGAACAATATGTTTAGAGAATTACCTCCTTTATTAGGTTGCCATCAACAGAAACCTGTTTATGTATTTGAAATCTCATTTTGCAAGCTTTCATTTTACTTTTACCCATCTGTGCAACTTAATACCTCAGCATGGATGGCTATCTCAGGAGTAAGCAGAGCTCAGTTCAGTTTTCAAGACATATGCTAGTTCAGGACTACTGCAGTTACTTGGGAGTACAGCATCTCTTTCTAGGGTTTCAATACATTTTCTTTGTCAACCTCGGCTGCAGGCTCACTAGAGAGGAGCCAAGAGGTGGCAGACCAAGGTCAGAGGTGAAATCGATAGCCCGGCACAAGTGCATCTACACCAATGCACACAGCATGGGCAACAAACAGGAGGAGCTGGAAGCCATGGTGCAGCAGGTTACCTATGACTTAGTCGCCATCATGGAAACATGGTGGG